>BROG01000780.1:0-321767 GCA_030159075.1 Atrina japonica | reverse complement strand
CTAGGGTATACAGTAGAAGGGCCAAGGTATTCAGTATGAGGACCAGGGTATACAGTAGAAAGTCTATGTAAAATAAAGTGTATTTAAAACGAAAGACGATCAGTGGAGAAGGATGAAGTACATATATTTGAACAATGAATTAATGAGTATAAAGCAGAACATTATACATGTAGGTTTATCGGGAGTAAAAATTTGATGGAAGACATCAACGAAAGATATTGTTTACTTGTAATGAAATTAAATTTATAGTAATACTTTCTTTATTCTCCTTGTTTAGTATATTTGTATCCACATGGCATATATCAACTTACAAAAGTACCGTAGATCTAGTCCATACGCATTGATAACCTAATGAAAATCTTGGTTTCGATTTGCAGTCGATCAGTCGTTGTACACTATTTATAGATCGGGGAAGTACGAATATTTATGAGGATCACATGGTAGACCTTCTACCTTCTAGAATTTCCCGGTTATGTAAGGCATGTGGCCATCATATAGCATTGGCGTCGGAAGTAAATTAAAAGTGGGGGGGCTAAACCAACTTAAAACACACACACACACGCCAGAAAAGCCCCAATTTTCAACACCTATGTCTATCTATGGCTAAGCCCCCCCGGTTCCGACGACGACTATGTATAGGGTGTATAAATAAAGGATATATGCACAAGGAATCTCATTAAGGCAGATTATGTATAGCGATAAGTTGACAAACACGTTAATTTTATAGTATCAAAATGGACAGGAACTTATTCATAATGAATTTCAAGCGCCATTTGCATAACAAGCACCTCCTACTCGATGCTAAACCCTTTATTTTCATTTTTCCGTGGTCTAGAAAACATATATAATATCGAGATTTCAACAGAAATTGATTTAGCTTCATGTTGGTATCAGCAATATGTAATTATTTCTATTTACATCACTGTATGCTTGTAGCTGTCAATATTATTATCAATATAATGAATGGCGGAGTAATACTGCAGTTTTTCAAGGCAGGCTTAACTCGAATGATTCTGCGCCCTCTACCACAAATGTAGTGATCGTAGTGAGCGGAATATAACGACTGAATTATTCGGGTTAAGGCAGGCTCAACATCACTGGAATCTTATATAGTGGAATTCCTTATTTATAAATAGATAGACGTTTTGTTAAAACTAATTACAAGTCGTATTTCGAAAGGCAGAAGTAAGTAGAATTATGTGGTATTTTTATTTCATAATTATTCAAACTAAATTTAATTTCATTTACCCCAAAGTATTTGACGTTTCTGTAAAAACTGAATTCTCGAGTTGGACTATATTTTATACAAAGTGAGAATGCAACCTCCATCACCTCTTCACTATTAACAGGATAACCCTCGATGAAAAGTCGAAGAAAACCCATAATAGGTTGTTATTACTTAATAACCAATAAATATATTATGTAGGTTACTACAGATCTACCTAGATAATATGGTACATCCAGGTTCGGTCTATTTTCCATGTTTTTATGCTCTACTGAAGTATTATGTAGGTTACTACAGATCTACCTAGATAATATGGTACATCCAGGTTCGGTCTATTTTCCATGTTTTTATGCTCTACTGAAGTATTATGTAGGTTACTACAGATCTACCTAGATAATATGGTACATCCAGGTTCTGTCTATTTTCCATGTTTTTATGCTCTACTGAAGTATTATGTAGGTTACTACAGATCTACCTAGATAATATGGTACATCCAGGTTCTGTCTATTTTACATGTTTTTACGCTCTATTGTTTGTTGCCTATCACCCCTGTTATGATTCAATTTAAACTCATTGTGTTTGTAAAAATGTGTCAATTTAAATTTATCTTGATAGAACTATAAGTATTACACACTTAAGTATAGAATTTTCGTGTTGATCTAATGTAGTTTAAATTGTTAAAATTTGTTATCAGTTACATAAAAATCTTACCAAATGTGGATTTATATTTTGTTGTGGACGGTGGATGAAAAGAGGGTGAGTGACACAGTTACTTCACCAATTTATACATGTCTGTAAACAAACAGGATTTCATGCAACAAGAAAAATAATGAAGAACCACATTTGAGTTCCAGATAGAAAAATATCACCCTTGGGTAGGATGAATCGATATCTCATCGATCCATCCCACCCTCAATTGAAATTTTTCTATCTGGAACTCAAAGTGGAGCTAGATTCTATTATTATAATCGAGATTTTACTTGAAATTTATCTCAGTGCTAGTGTATGTAACACTTTTCCAAATACTTTCCAATCTTCAAAACCTGCCAAGCACATGAAGTAATTATGATCAGTTGAAGGTCACGTGTTACCTACACAGCTTCAAGTGTCCTGTATGAAGAATTTAATTCATGCGTTGCCAAGATAAAGGAAATATGATCCCAAAATCTGTGTGTGTGTGTAACACTTTTCCAAAACTTTCCAATATTCAAAGACTGCCAAGTAATTATAATCAGTTAAAAGTCACGTACACCTACACAGCTTCTTGTATCCTGTATGAAGAATTTAATTTCACGAGTTGCCAAGATAAGGGAATGACCATAAAACCGTTCCAAACTTCAAAGGCTGCAAAGAATGCGCAATTATGATCACTTGAAGGTCACCAACACACCTTAAAGTGTCCTGCATGAGGAATTTAATTTTACAGTGGAAATGATCAAAGAAATAACAAGAATTGGATAGGCTGAAGAAACAACTTTGGAGAAAAAATATCGACCTATAGGCCCTAAAATGCCAGACCCAATGATGAAATAAATTTCAACACATGTTTTAAATTGCGATTTATTCATATATTCAAAGATAGTTCTTTAACAAACAATATGAAAATAACATATTTGTTATAACTTGTGACCAGTTCAATGTACTAGGGTTGAACAGTCTGTTACTCTTGTCAATAAAAATAACTGCCAAAACTTGGAAAGATTTCAAAATGATATATATCTCATACATTAAAGGGGCAATAGTCCAGGTTTTTCTTCAAAAAATTCTTTCCTTTTTACTTCTTAGACTGATATAAAATAACAAAACTGAGATATACACAAGCATAAAAATTCTTAAATTCCTATATATTCTGTGAAAATTGCTTGAGAAACCCAGTTTGACAGTTTTTCACTTGCAACTGATTTATTTAACCTTACTATTTTGTGTATGAATACCACACTGGACCTGACCTTATTTTCACAAAATATATAGGAATATTAGATTTTGTGTATTGCTCTTATTTGTCAATGTACATCAAGTATAAGAAATAAAATTAGAAAAAAATCAAAATGAAGCCCCTTTAAAAGAGAAACATTACTTGCTCCTTTGACTGCTAATGATAACTCCCAGTTTAGATAAATCTCAGTCGATTCATTGGTTTAAAACCAATTATGGGTAGAACTTTACATAAAGAAAGCATCTCAAAACCATACTGGGGTCCTACCTGTTACAGGTAATAATTTAAGAAATCAAATAAACGTTTTTTGTGAGATAATTTACCATTTATCTTGCTATGAAAGACTTTCTGTAGAAAAATGTATTAGCCCGCGGAATTGCCCAACCTCAGCATAATATAATAATTTGTTAAGTACGGAGGTGGGACATTACTTTACAAATTATTCTATAAAAGTTAGTTACACATGGAATCAGTGATGATTTGGCTACTATTGTATATGCTGATGACTTGGCTACTATTTTTATATAAAATAGTCAGTAAAACAGATCTAACTCCACAATGTGGGTCAAATCAATACCACCAAGAAGTCTGGCTGTACTTGTATCTTGAATCTAACTTCAACACTTTCTACATCAGTAGATGCATCTGTATTAGTATCTACTCTGAGCCACGAGACCTTTTCTGACTTTGGAAGTAGACTCCATGTACTAAGATTCTGCTTGTAAGGTCCTCTTAGAGTATGATCAATTTTGGGGCCATGAATGCGTTTTCCCACTTTTGTTTCCTTTGCTATAAGTGAAGCTTTTCTGTGACTTGGATGACGACAATTTTGGCTTGGACACCTGAAAATAAAGATAATACATATGCATTATGGTATTTTTTAGGGAGCAGACTTTCCAAAACAGTTAAAAAATCTACCGGACACATAAAAAATCTACCGGACATTTGAATTAATGGACTTGTAATTCTAAAACCATAGTAATAACAAGACATTTTTCCAATTATTGAATAATTTTATTTTTCAGTACATTACATATTTTAGCTATTCCCACTCTCAAACCCAACTTGGCATAAATTTACAAGTTTTTTTCTCTTTTCACTTTGGGGATCACCTGTATCTGTCTTCCTATTTGGATGACCACTTTATTGGCCACACCACACTGCTGTATACATAGACCACGTTGTTACTAAAAAACCGGAAATGATATACAGGGATAGTACAGTTGACCAAATTGTCCATATTTACTGAAATAATGCCTTAAAAATGAAATTCCCTCACTTAAAGATTGCAAAAATAGCAAAAACTATCATATAAAACTTTTTAAACTTTAAACATTTCCTGGCAAATGTCTTTCTTGTTAAGATGTAAGGGATTCTTATGAAGAGCATTTTGTTAATTTAAAGGGCAATTCAGTAATTAGCAGGCATTCAACATACTTCCAGTTCTGATTCCAAACAAATGCCTATTGCATTTTCGTAAAGTTGAAACACGGACAATGACAAGATCGTGAGACTGCTGTAAGTGACAAAAGGTCATTGTTCGTTTTATTGAGATATTTTTTCATGCCTTGATTTAAACCAATTATTTCATTTGTAAATATATATTTTCTGCAAAAAAACCTTTTATTCAAATAAAAATTTACCAGGCAATTGTCCGATTCAGCTTAATAATATGTTGTACTGAATGAGAATTTACCGGGGATCCCCAGCAGTTTGGTACATTTCGGAAACTCTGAGGGAGGTTGAGTTAATTTCTTATCAATACTTCACTTTGTTTAGATTCCAAGCCTGACTGTGGGCTGTATTACCTCTTTGTAAAATATCTTGAGTTCTCTTTTATCACCAGAAGTCCATAACCAAAATATTCAGACATAAATTTCACAATTTGGTATGAACCTTTTCTGTTAGCATAATTTTTCTTTTTTTTTTTTGGTTAAATTTTGGAGCCGCAGTCAACAATTTTTAAGTTATATGGTGGCAGTCAGTTTTTAATTTTGGAGGAAAAAAAACGGTTACAATGTACCCGTATAGAGACGGACCACTGGCCTTCCACAAGTAAACTGGCAAACTTTCTCACAAAATCAGCTTAGGTTCCAGTGATTCTTGAACCTGTGATGACTAGAGGTGAGATACTTCATGGTTTAAAGCTTGGAAGTTCTAACCACTAGGCCATGCTCTTACTATCAGAAATAACCAAATATGAAACAGCTAGTCTTGATTGCGATTACTCTGTTTCACTGAGTGAAATTTTGAGTTGCCTTTTTGTTGACGGTTGTTGAGACGTCTGTACCAATTGTGACGAGGATTCGTTCCTCACACATTTCATTTGGACTTGACTGTGGACTCACGGTGGGTGTGACTGGTCGACAGGGAATGCTTACTCCTCCATGGCACCTGATCCAAGCTCTTGGTTTCCAGAGATTCGTGTTTGTCCATTTTTTGCAGGATTTGTATCTGTGTCCTGGACATCTTGAAGATTTATACTTTGGCATCTGAGATGTATTATGTTTACTAGGAATCCCAGTATTATGAAGATCTTGCATCAGCTGTTTCAAGGTTTGAACTCACAATCAGGTCTTTAGGATTTTACACATTTGAATGACATTCCCAAACAGATTCTAGAGTAGAGGTTTAAAATGTGCAAATGTTGGCATACAACCTGAGTTTTTTTGCCCCTGGTTATTTTCGTCTTTGTAAGACAGAAAGCATTTTCACTAAATCAAATTCGCCCTAAAGCACCATAGTTATATGGATGGCATGTATGTTTGAAAATTTTGCTTTCATTTTAAATTCGCCCTCTCATCTGAGGGCAATAATGGCAAAAATTAAACGAGCAAAAATTTCCATATATATACAGTATGCAACTCTAGCCAGCTTAAAATTACAGTGAAACTTGTATAAAACAATCTCCTTAGGGACATATGAAAACCAGTCTTTATAGGGAGGTGGTCTTTATATAGAGGTTGATTTGTACACAAATGGTACTATAGGGGACAGCAGAAAAAAAAATAACATTCCTTGTGACCAAGTGGTCTTTGTACAATGATCACTAGAGCATGTAGGGTTTCTATTCCTGCTTTATTTCTGCAAGCTATTTATTATTATTTTTGTATAAACTTATAGCTATACACTGTTGACTGTGTTTTATATTCCTTTTTTACTTCTTCACGCTATTTTATTACTCTGTGTATAAACTTAGATCTATACACTGTTGACTGTGTTTTATATTCCTTTTTTACTTTTTCACGCTATTTGTTATTACTCTGTGTATAAACTTAGATCTATACACTGTTGACTGTGTTTTATATAGAAGATATTTACATTTAACTTCTTTCCTCTGCTATCTGCCAAAGGATCAAATACATCATACTTTCTTTTTGATGATTCACCTGTAAAAAAAAAAAATATTACACAAAGAATAAAAGTTGTCATATTTGAGAGAGATGTGTTTGCTAGAGCTACAGGAGGTTGCAAATGTATAATATATATTCTATGACTAAAAGAGTGGCCTCCATTGCCAAGGGGCTAGAGCTTCGCACTTTGAACCATGAAGTATTTTCTGCTGGAACCTATGCTGATTTTAGTGAGAAAGGTTTGGCAGTTTACTTGGGAAGGCCGGTGGTCTTTTCCTGGGTACATTGTAACTCAGTTCTCTCCTCCACCATTTAAAACTGGCTGCCACCATATGACTGAAAAATTGTTCTGCTTGGCGTCAAATACTACTCCAAATTCAAACTCAATTGACTTAAAGACGTTTTACAGCAATTTGGCTGCTGACGGAGGAATCATGAATATATTACTTGTACATGACATATTAGAAAACAGGGATGAAGGTAGTGAATGATGGTAGGTGAGGTATACAGTTACAATGTACATGGGAAAAGAACACTGGCCTTCCAGAAGTAGAGTGGCAAACTTTCTCTAAAAATCTACTTAGGTTCCAGTGGGGGTCAAACCTACGCTGACAGGAGGTAAGAGACTTCATGGTTTTAAAGAACCATTTGGCAGAGGGCCCTATTAGTAATTAGGAGTTCTGTCTGCCATCATAAGATAGTAAGTTTACCAGTACTATCTGCTGATAGTAAAAATAAAACAAAAAGTTTACCAGTACTATCTGCTGATAGTAAAAATAAAACAAAAAGTTTACCAGTACTATCTGCTGCCTTTACAGCACTTACCCTGAAACATTTGACTACCAGTACGATACTTACCCTGAATCACCTGAAACATTTGACTACCAGTACAGCACTTACCCTGAATCACTTAACTACCATACTTAACCTAAAACATTTGACTACCAGTACAGCACTTACCCTGAATCACATGACTACCATACTTAACCTAAAACATTTGACTACCAGTACGATACTTACCCTGAATCACCTGAAACATTTGACTACCAGTACAGTACTTACCCTGAAACATCTTACTATCTACTGCACTGTAATTATACGGTGTTACTTCCGTAATAATTCTGTCCTTTTTCACTGTGACTTTTCTCTCATCTTTACCATCTGACTTTCCCATCCTCTGACTTATGTCCTTGTGTTTAGATTTTATCTGCAAAATAAGCGTCAATTTTGTAATGCAGATAGGTAAGTAAATGGTACTTGTTTAACGGGGTCATTAGCTGTGTTTACACAAAAAATATTTTCGATTTTTTTTTCTAATATAACTACCTGTACTCGATGTACAATAACAAATAGGAGCTATACACAGGCATACCAAATCTTATATTCCTATATATTTTGTGAAAATAAGGTCAGGTCCAGAATGGTGTTCATATACAAACAGTTATGTTGAGTTAATCAAGCACAATTAAAAACAAGAGGCCCACGTGGGCCACATCGCTCACCTGAACTGTGTTGGTATCTTACAAATATGGGAATCTCAGATTTACAAATTATTTTAACACTCCTTAGGAGTGGAGGAGACTTAAAAATGATTGAAAATGATAAAGCTGGGAAAGATGTCAAAAATTAGTTTTCCAATTTATTCTAAAAACAGGAAATTAAATCATGCATCCATAAAAATCACTCAGATGCAATTAGTATTTCAATCCATGCAGTAGTTCTGGAGAAGATATTTAAAGAGGGGTACCCCCTGAGGCCTCATTTGCCCCACTCTGGATCCATCCTTGGGCAGATCTGGCTGAAATTAACAAATTTGGTACAGGTCCAGTACCAGTACTAATTTCCTATAAAGTTTCATCAAAATCCCTTCAGCGGTTTTGGAGAAGAAGGCAAAAATGTGAAAATCCCCCTTCAGTTTTGCAGTCTTAAAAAATTCATAAAAAAATCAAAAAATTAAATTTCAGCAAAATTCTTTCAGGAAAGCATTTATCTATCAAACCACAGGTAAAACACATAAAATAAATGTATCATAATGAATAGAGGGGAGAAAATCAAAGAAATCATACAAAATGAATGAAAATTACAAAATCTAAAAATTTATTTCCTGATTTCAAAGAAATAAACAAACTTGAATTATACATCTATGTAGATCACTCAGATATAGTTAGTTTTTCAATTCATGCAGCAGTTCTGCAGGAGAAGATTTTTAAAGAGGGGTACTCCTGAGGCCTCTTTTGCCCCATCCTGGATCCACCACTGGGCCAATCTGGCTGAAATGTACAACTTGGTAGAGGACCTTTCAAAAATTTAAATTTCAGCAAAAGTCTTGCAGGAAAGCATTAATCTACCAAACCACGGGTAAAACACATAAAATAAATGAATCACAATGAATAATAGGGGAGGAAATCATACAAAAATGAATGAAAATTACAATGTCTGAAAAGACGTTAAAAACTTATATTCCAATTTCAACGAAATTAACAAACTTGAATCATACATCTATGTAGATCACTCAGATACAGTTAGTTTTTCAATTCATGCAGCGATTCTAGAGAAGATCTTTAAAGAGGGGGTACCCCCTGGGGCCTCTTTTGCCCCACCCTGGATCCACCCCTGGGCCAAAATGAACAAACTTGGTAGAGGACCTTGAGTACTTGCTTCCTATAAAGTTTCATCAAAATCCCTTCATAGGTTTTGGAGGAGAAGTCGAAAATGTGAAAAGTTTACGGACAGACAGACAGACAGACAGACAGACAGACAGACAGACGACGGACAAAAGGCAATCAGAAAACCTTCGGTTCAGGTGAGCTAAAAAGTGCCAAACCTGGGTTTCTCAAGCAAGTTTCACAAAATATATAGGAATTTAAGAATTTTTATGCCTGTGTATATCTCTTTTTTTGTTTAGAAAGTGTAAAAAAATGTTGGAAAAAACACAGCTAATGCCCCTTTACATTTTATAATGTAAATATGTGTAGAGTTCAGAAGATAAATGGATGTAAATTCTATAACGTAAATGTGTGCTATCTGTAATGTGTAAATTCTATAATGTAAATATGTGTAGATTTCAGAAGATAAATGGGTGTAAATTCTATAACATGAATGTGTGCTATCTGTAATGTGTAAATGTTATACTGTAAACATGGCTTAATTTTATATGTTTTATAATGGGAATTTGTGTAAATTCTGTAATATGAATGTATTAATTTTATAACGTAAATACTGGTATGTGTAAATGTCATAATATAGATATGTGTAAATTGTATAACATAGATATATGTAATTTTTATAATATAAATATGTGTATGTTTTATAAAATAAATATGTGTACAATTCACCGTATGTTATTTGAAAATGTGCAAATGTCAGACTTGAGTAAGGATACCATTGATAAAACAAACTTAAATTTTGCATGTTTTGTTTTTTGTCAATTAACTTATTTTTAGGACTTGTGTCCTGATAAAAAGCCCTTCATGTCAATTACAAACAAGTACCTGTTTCAGAGACATTAACTGTTCTACAGTATCTCTCATTTCTACCCTCTGTCTCTTTGTAGGTGGTTCTGAAAAATAGTAATGCAGACAGGTTATATATACATGTATATTTTACAAATACAGACAAACTTGCATTAAAGGTTACCTCTGTATAAAGGGCACCTGCCAATAAAGACCATTAAAACATAACCTTTAACCTCTGCCTTTTTATTAAACAAATCCCTTCTGTTTGATGTAGTATTGGATGTTGATCACAGTCCAGTAATACCAGTAATCATGTAAATGATATGCACATCCAATACCAGTAATCATGTCAATGATATGCACATCCAATACCAGTAATCATGTCACTGATTTGCACATCCAATACCAGTAATCATGTCAATGATATGCACATGCATACCAGTAATCATGTCAATGATATGCACATCCAATACCAGTAATCATGTCAATGATATGCACATGCAATACCAGTAATCATGTCACTGATATGCACATTGTTGTATAATAAGAATATTTGATGAGTCCTGATACTTTTCAGTTCAAGATTTCCCCTCTCCCCCCAAAAAAAATACTGAGACTTCTCCATTTCAAGTTTTGTACTGCAAAGGGGTTTATTTGATCATGTTAATATGTCATGTCTAATGTCTATTTTAAAAACTGTAGTGAGGCTTCTTACATGTCATCTTTTCTATTAAAATGTAATGAAGGTTATTTCATGTCATATCTACTATGGCAAATGCAGTGAGGTTATTTAATGTCATATTTACTATAACAAATGCAGTGAGATATTTTTAACATCATCATTACTATGACAAATGAAGTGACAGTTATTTAATGTGATGCCTAATATGACAAATGTGGGGAGGGTTACTCAATGTAATATTTACAATGACAAATGTGAGGATTACTTAATGTCAAATTTACTACAACAGATGTATTGAGGGTTATTAACCGCCATATCTATGATGACAATTGCCGTGAGGGTTATTAACTGTCATATCTACTGACAAATGTAGTGACGGTTATTTAATGTCATATCTATGACAAATGTTATGAGGGTTATTTAATGTCATATCTACTGTGATAAATGTAGTGAATGTTATCAACTGTCATACCTACTATGACAAATGTAGTGAATGTTATGAACTGTCATATCTACTATGACAACTGTAGTGAGGGTTATTAGTTGTCATATCTATCTACTATGACAACTGTAGTGAGGGTTATTAGCTGTCATATCTACTATGACAACTGTAGTGAGGGTTACTAGCTGTCATATCTACTATGACAACTGTAGTGAGGGTTATTAGCTGTCATATCTACTATGACAACTGTAGTGAGGGTTACTAGCTGCCATATCTATCTACTATGACAAATGTACTGAGTGTTATTAACTGTTATATATACTATGACAAATGTAGTTAGTGTTATTTCATGTCACATCTCCTGACAAATGCAGTGACGGTTATTCAATGTCATATCTACTATGACACAGTAGTGGGGGTAATTAACTGTTAAGATATATCTACTATGACAAATTTAGAGAGGATTATTAAATGTCACATCTCCTGAAAAATGTATTGAGGTTTATTTAAGTCATTCACCCCTAAAGATACGTTTAGGCTGGGATAAGCTATTGATTTACAGAAGAGTCCATTCTTTTTAGGGGTTGATGAGTTAATGTTGTATCTACTGTGACAAATGCAATGAGTGTTATTTGTTATTCAATGTCATATCTATTATGACAAATGCAATGAGCATTTTTTCTAAAATTATGACCACTTTCACTATAACAGAGTGAGGTTTATTTAATGTCATATTTTCTATGACCAATGTGGAGGAGAGTGTTCTAATATGACTTGCTTTTTATGACAGATGTACTGATGGTTTTTTAATATTGTGTTTACTACGTCACTAAGTTTCAGCTTGCTGTATAGTCTCTGGTAACAACCCCAGTGGTCACATTTAGACTCACCCAAATCTATACATAGTAACACTTAATTAAAACCTGCACTGTCTGATAACAAACATACAAACATTTTATCGTTAAGAAACCAGGTGTAGTTCAGATGCCTAAACTACGCTTAAAACGTAAAATTAAATTAACATGAACAAGACAGATCTTACCTGATGAAAGTGATGGTGTTTTGTTTGGAGTGCTCTCCCTTTCTTTTCTCTTTACTGTGTTCTTCCTTAATTTCCAGGTTTCAGTTATCTATGAACAGAGTTACAACAATGGGGACTTCAGTATAGAACTGTTGACCAAGTGACCCAGCTCTAAATCATAGTGTACTTAATGCTGTGTTGACCTAGTACAGAACTGGTGACCAAGTAACCCAACTCTAAATCATAGTGTACTTAATGCTGTGTTGACCTAGTACAGAACTGGTGACCAAGTAACCCAACTCTAAATTACAGTGTACTTAATGCTGTGTTGACCTGGTATAGAACTGTTGACCAAGTAACCCAACTCTAAATCATAGTGTACTTAATGCTGTGTTGACCTAGTACAGAACTGGTGACCAAGTAACCCAACTCTAAATCATAGTGTACTTAATGCTGTGTTGACCTGGTATAGAACTGTTGACCAAGTAACCCAACTCCAAATCATAGTGTACTTAATGCTGTGTTGACCTAGTACAGAACTGGTGACCAAGTAACCCAACTCTAAATCATAGTGTACTTAATGCTGTGTTGACCTAGTACAGAACTGGTGACCAAGTAACCCAACTCTAAATCATAGTGTACTTATTGCTGTGTTGACCTGGTATAGAACTGTTGACCAAGTGACCCAGCTCTAAATCATAGTGTACTTAATGCTGTGTTGACCTAGTACAGAACTGGTGACCAAGTAACCCAACTCTAAATCATAGTGTACTTAATGCTGTGTTGACCTAGTACAGAACTGGTGACCAAGTAACCCAGCTCTAAATGATACGGTGTACTTAATGCTGCATTAACCTAGTACAGAACTGGTGACCAAGTAACCCAGCTCCAAATCATAGTGTACTTAATGCTGTGTTGACCTAGTACAGAACTGGTGACCAAGTGACCCAGCTCTAAATCATAGTGTACTTAATGCTGTGTTGACCTGGTATAGAACTGTTGACCAATTAACCCAACTCTAAATCATAGTGTACTTAATGCTGTGTTGACCTAGTACAGAACTGGTGACCAAGTGACCCAGCTCTAAATCATAGTGTACTTAATGCTGCATTAACGTAGTACAGAACTGGTGACCAAGTAACCCAGCTCTAAATCATAGTGTACTTAATGCTGTGTTGACCTAGTACAGAACTGGTGACCAAGTGACCCAGCTCTAAATCATAGTGTACTTAATGCTGCATTAACCTAGTACAGAACTGGTGACCAATTAATCCAACTCTAAATCATAGTGTACTTAATGCTGTGTTGACCTAGTACAGAACTGGTGACCAAGTAACCCAGCTCTAAATCATAGTGTACTTAATGCTGTGTTGACCTGGTATAGAACTGTTGACCAATTAACCCAACTCTAAATCATAGTGTACTTAATGCTGTGTTGCCCAAGTACAGAACTGGTGACCAAGTAACCCAGCTCTAAATCATAGTGTACTTAATGCTGTGTTGATCTGGTAATGAACTGTTGACCAATTAACCCAACTCTAAATCATAGTGTACTTAATGCTGCATTAACCTAGTACAGAACTGGTGACCAAGTAACCCAACTCTAAATCATAGTGTACTTAATGCTGTGTTGACCTAGTACAGAACTGGTGACCAAGTAACCCAACTCTAAATTACAGTGTACTTAATGCTGTGTTGACCTGGTATAGAACTGTTGACCAATTAACCCAACTCTAAATCATAGTGTACTTAATGCTGTGTTGACCTGGTATAGAACTGTTGACCAATTAACCCAACTCTAAATCATAGTGTACTTAATGCTGTGTTGACCTGGTATAGAACTGTTGACCAATTAACCCAACTCTAAATCATAGTGTACTTAATGCTGTGTTGACCTGGGTATAGAACTGTTGACCAATTAACCCAACTCTAAATCATAGTGTACTTAATGCTGTGTTGACCTGGTATAGAACTGTTGACCAATTAACCCAACTCTAAATCATAGTGTACTTAATGCTGTGTTGACCAGGTACAGAACTGGTGACCAAGTAACCCAGCTCTAAATCATAGTGTACTTAATGCTGTGTTGACCTGGTATAGAACTGGTGACCAAGTAACCCAGCTCTAAATCATAGTGTACTTAATGCTGCATTAACCTAGTACAGAACTGTTGACCAAGTAACCCAACTCTAAATCATAGTGTACTTAATGCTGCATTAACCTAGTACAGAACTGGTGACCAAGTAACCCAGCTCTAAATCATAGTGTACTTAATGCTGTGTTGACCTAGTACAGAACTGTTGACCAAGTGACCCAGCTCTAAATCACAGTGTACTTAATGCTGTGTTGACCTGGTACAGAACTGGTGACCAAGTAACCCAACTCTAAATCATAGTGTACTTAATGCTGTGTTGACCTGGTATAGAACTGGTGACCAAGTAACCCAACTCTAAATCATAGTGTACTTAATGCTGTGTTGACCTGGTATAGAACTGTTGACCAATTAACCCAACTCTAAATCATAGTGTACTTAATGCTGTGTTGACCTAGTACAGAACTGGTGACCAAGTAACCCAGCTCTAAATCATAGTGTACTTAATGCTGTGTTGACCTGGTATAGAACTGGTGACCAAGTGACCCAGCTCTAAATCATAGTGTACTTAATGCTGTGTTGACCTGGTATAGAACTGTTGACCAAATAACCCAACTCTAAATTACAGTGTACTTAATGCTGTGTTGACCTAGTACAGAACTGGTGACCAAGTAACCCAGCTCTAAATCATAGTGTACTTAATGCTGTGTTGACCTAGTACAGAACTGTTGACCAAGTGACCCAGCTCTAAATCACAGTGTACTTAATGCTGTGTTGACCTCAGTATTTCTGAATTTATAATCCAAGTATAATTTATATATTGCACACACTACTTGGCGTCAGTACAGTACTTTGGACTTAATCACCTATATGTGTATTGTATGACTAGTTTTGAGCTAATAATAGAAATCTATATTATACACTTACTAATGATTGCAGTGGCTTCAGTACAGTACTTTGGACTTAATCACCTATATTTGTATTGTATGACTAGTTTTGAGCTAATAATCAAAATCTATATTATACACTTACTAATGATTGCAGTGGCTTCAGTACAGTACTTTGGGCTTAATCACCTATATGTGTATTGTATGACTAGTTTTGAGCTAATAATAGAAATCTATATTATACACTTACTAATGATTGCAGTGGCTTCAGTACAGTACTTTGGACTTAATCACCAAAATGTATAATATGTAGTTAACTTAAAGGTGTAAAATGTATACCATATAGTTAACTCAAAGCTGTAAAATGTATATCATATATTAAGTAAATGAAAGCTGTAAAATTTATAATATATAAGTGACTGAAAGCTGTAAAATGTTTAATATATAAGTAACTTAAAGCTGTAAAATATATAACATAAGTAACTTAAAGCTGTAAAATTTTCTTAAAGCTGTAAAATGTATATCATATAATTTTCTTAAAGCTGTAAAATGTACATTATATAATTAACATAAATCTGCAAGTTTTGATGTGATAATGACAGTACATATTATACACTTACTACTGATTGTTGTGGCTTCTGTCTTGATGTTGAAGTATCATCAGCAGGAAGATACTGTAAACAGACCAAACAAAGATGTTAATGTCAAAATAACCTCACAGTCATGTTAATGTCAAAATAACCTCAGTCATGTGTATGTCAAAATAACCTCAGTCATGTGTATGTCAAAATAACCTCACATTTGTGTGTATGTCAAAATAACCTCACAGTCGTGTGTATGTCAAAATAACATCACAGTCATGTGTATGTCAAAATAACCTCAGTCATAAGTATGTCAAAATAACCTCACAGTCGTGTGTATGTCAAAATAACCTCACAGTCATGTGTATGTCAAAATAACCTCACAGTCATAAGTATGTCAAAATAACCTCACAGTCATGTGTATGTCAAAATAACCTCAGTCATATGTACAGTACGGGCCACGCGGATTCCGCAAAAGTCACGTCATCGCGGTGGTCATATAAATCTTGCTCAATAAATTCGCCGCGAATACGCGATCAGGCTATTGAGCTCAACGCGGGTCGCCGCAGTTTGCGATGGAAAAAAATCATCGCGGCAGTTTGCGATGTAAAAATTTATCGCCGCAGTTCGCGGCTGTGAACAATTTAAATTATATCGATGATTAATTAGGTTATCATTACTTTACATTTGTTAACATTACTTGGAAAATTCCAGTCCAGCGTGGTCTGCTAAAGTATTATCGATGTTTTGTCAGCGTAAGTTAACATAATGTGGATAGTAAACATCAAATGTGTTTTATACTGGACTTAAAAACAATTTATTCCGCTGAAACTGCCAACTCATAAGCAATGTGAACGTGTTATCACGGAGCAAAAGTACGTTTTATTTTCTGTAACCTACCCCTAAGTTTGACTACAATGCTGAAGCACTGTATCTCGAATCATTAGCATATTCATCATAATTTGACTTTTTCTTACGCGACTTAAAGTCTCGCCAGTTTCAACCTGATTTAAAAACAAGGAGTTTGCCAACTAGCAACAGAAAGAATTATTTTAGTTACGCAACCTAGTTTTTCTAAATATCTATCAATAAACTGTTCGTTTGAGAATAATGCTTTATCTCACAAATAAGTGACGCGAGTCTCATTCTTTAAAAAAAAACGCTTACAGATACAAACATCGACTCGCTTCTAAACTATCGCTGAAGCTGAGAAAAATAGAGCAATGAGAAATACCGATATCGGAATACGATGGTCATTGTCATACTTGACCTGTTGGTCCCTCGTGCAGACAAGTTCTTATTTTTTGATTATAAAAAATAATCTTCTAACACATGATATTTGATATGGCTTTCATTACCTGAAGTCATGAAGTCCCGCCTTTTCGTCAATGTATTACCCTCAGGTGATTATTTTACCCCGCCCCTACCTGTATACGTAATTTAGTTTGGCGGTTTGTCTGTCAATCATCGTATCAATTCATGAAGCTCTGTGGGTCATATATATACATCGTTAGTTGAGAGAGAAACAATTGAAACTAAATGATATATTTCCATACCAACCTCATCTAATTGATGTTTTGATATTCGCTACTCTGGGAGAGTGAGATTGTTTGCCTTTGATGGAATTTTCCGTTTTAAAAATTAAATTTTGCTTTATCCCCATGTAATCTAATTATAAAAACCAAAATGACCTTGATTAATTCCCGGAGTAAAAATAAAGATATGTCACCGTAAACAAAACTAAAACTATGATAAACGAACTGTAGAATATTCACCCAAAGGAGTCGAGTTCATTAATTGGACAAAAAAATGATCTCGGGTATTAAAATTCAAAGGATTGGAACTATACCCACAATCCAAACCGTAAACGGCTGAGATTGTTCTGTCATGTTGTAAAATTTTACTTTACTGGGAGGAGGTAAATACAAAATTGCAGTTCTGTGATTTATATTTGATAAAATTATAACTTTTTAAAGTATTTCTGACGATTCATATTCGCAATATATTAATCAGGAAAACAATCGCTGACAGTTAATTTAAAAAAAATCGTTTTAATAAATTAATTATTTTTATACTTCCTACTCAGTCTGAAAACTGTGGCAATATTGTTAAAAAGATTCTTAACTTCAATATAGATTCCAAAACACATGAGTAAGTCAAGAATATTTTTTTCTGATATTTAAATCTTAAAGAACGACTGATCCAAGCTCTACATATTTCTTTTCGAAAAAAAAAATTCTATTGCTGCCTCCCCCGAAGATCCACTATCGTTAAACAGAATCCACATTATTTGACCAAGTTACAAATATGGCTCCTCGATCAAGACCGCAGACCAAAGCTATTACATAACAGGGACAAAATATCGATTCTGAGTGAACGGGGTATCCTTACTTGAACTTGAAGCTTATCGACAGCGTCATAGATAACTCGGATGATGTGAGTGTATATAAGGACTTACATCGACGCATGTATGCCTTCATTATCAGAGGGCATATCGAAAAAAAACATTTTGGTAATCATAAAAAATACTAAAAATTAAAAAGGATATATGCATTTAAATATCTTGTATGACAGAAAATAGATTCCATGTTATGCATTTGATAATATATTTTCTTAATGCCCATCATGTCAGTCACAGTAGGTGTCGGCATGTTAAAGAACCTTTACTGCTCAATGGTCGTAAGTGCCGAGCATATGCAAATTTTTGGTGACGTCTCTATATGACTGAAATATTCTTTAGTGGGACGTTAAACAACGATAAACAAACGTAGCATCTGTGTGAAATATATTACACACGTAAAAATTTTAAGTACAAATGAAATAATAATAATAAAAATCTAAAATTCTCCGTGATTCTCTGTTAAGAACTTTTTGAATTTATTTTCCAAGTTTTAAAAAACTATTTACAAGTTGCAGAAAAGAATTTCTCCAGACTGATTCAGAATAGATATACTGATAGCATAGCAATATATTGGTAAGATGAATACGCGTTAAAATGCATGAAAAACTCCTTTCATATTCGACCGGTAGTTCAAATGAGGTAGGGGCGTACATCCTTTACGCCATAACAGTCAATTCTTTCAGTCATCTTTCAACCAATCATTTTGATAGTGCAGGCAGTATAATGATGCCGTAGCGTATTTCGTGTCACCTGATGTGTGATTGACGGAATTCATCAGTTTTATTTTTGAAACTATAAACCTCCAGACATTGATTGAATTCTGACCTCTTAATTGTTAAAAATATTTCGTTGAGAGCCCGATGAGGTATCCGTTTCTCCATGATCCAAGCCCACTTCACAGAGTTGCTTATCACATTGCGACTCGTCTTTATTCCGGCCAAATATTTCATTTAACAGACACACTTATAAGGTACAAATCAAGGAATTTTCAAGGAGAGGCGTGGAGTTTATTGTGGGGATAAGATACCGCCATACACGTGGAGGGTCATGGATTCAAACTTCGTCGGAGACGACTGGCCCCGTGTCACAATAGGTGTCGGCACAATGAAGAACCCTCAAGTGTCGAGCATAGGCCAAAATTTTAGTTTAGCCTTTTTGTGACGTCTCCATCAGTTTGACTTTTTAGTTTGGCTTTTTATGATTTGTATTTCAACATATATTGACAAATTGAAAAAAAAATGAAAATAAAGTTTAAGCGTAGAGTAATTATGGTAACTGTTACGGTTGATCTACGTGGTTTTTCACTCAAGACATTTCCCCCCACTTATTTAAAGTGCAAGAACTACCATGTAGACCTATAAATAAAACAAAATATCAAAACAAAAATTATTAAACTAAAATATATCTCTATGTAATTTTCAGAGCTATAAAAAGGGCTATCGCAATAAACAAGGCTAGGTCTGTGAGCATCTTAGCGTTTAAGACTAAATTTTAAAGTACGGTTAATCCAAATCTGGTGTGTTTTTAAAAAATCTATTGCCCCCCCCCCCCCCAAGAATCATCTTCGTTAATCAGAGTCAACATTACTTGACCAACTTACAGTTATAATTGCTCCTCGTTGAGAGACCGCAGATCAAACCAATTACATAACAGGGACAAAACATCAAGTCTGGGTGAACAGGGTATCCATAGTGACGGGGTCATAAATCGCCTCAAGAGATAAAACTCGCATTCCTATGTACACAGATATATACGCGTAAGTCAAGAACTGTATCTAGTTATATATGTATTGCTAATTAAAAAAAATTGATATGGAATCTTTTATAAAAACATTGGGGATATCAATGCTACATGTATATTTTACCAATTTTATAACAAAAAACATGTATACAGTTGTCGTTTGGAAAAAAATGCGCTACTGAGTTAGGGTGGATGTAGATATACACAGATTATCGAACAAAATTTTATTTTGAACTGTTAAAATATAGCATGCATTACATAGGCGTCGGAGCCGGGGGCTAGGGCCGGCTAAGCCCCCCCCCCCCCCCACTTTTTTGGCAAAGATCGGTATAGGTGACAAAAAACTTTTCTCGCGTGTGTGTGTTTTAAGTTGGTTTAGCCCCCCCCCCCCCACTTCTGGCGTGTGTGTGTGTTAAGTTGGTTTAGCCCCCCCCCCTTTCAATTTGCTTGCGACGCCTATGCATTAATTTCAAACGTTGTATTTTTAGATTCGAAATCAATTATTAAATTGTATTTTTGGATCATTAGACGCGCCGACATTGAACTCGGTCACAATCAAGGGAAACTGTGCATTTGTAATTGTTTCTATTTATCATTTGGTCATTAAACGTCATTTACGGTTTTAAATTATTTTAAAGAGCGTAAAATATATTTAAGTACAATAAAATAATTAATAAAGTATAATATATTTGCATAAATTCAATATATCCATTTAGCCATATACATAGGCGTCGGAACCGGGGTTAGGCTTAGCCCCCCCCCCTTTTTTTTGCAAAGATAGACATAGGTGTTGAAAATTGGGGTATAGTCTGGTTTGTGTGTGTGTGTTTTAAGTTGGTTAAGCCCCTCCACATTCATTTTGCTTCCGACGTCAGTGATATATATATACGTAGTCGATACTTTCAACCATCTTCCACCCAATCATTTGATTGTGTAAGCAGTATTATGCTGTCATTGCATATTTCGTGTCAGCTGATATGATCTTGAATATGTATGTATTGGCGTGATTTGCAACAATCATGACTCCCTTGTGATTGAAGATTTTCAAAGAGGGGTTGAGCAGTCTGTGGACTGTAATACATTTAACTAATGTCAATCTGATTTTTATTATTAATTGTAATATACAAGTTTAAATCGTGTTGTATATTTTATTTAAAAAAAAAACAACACCAGTCAGACTATTTACCCCTGTGCGGTAGTTGACGATGACCAGAATCATAATTCCAGATTAATTAGCATATGAAAAATCAGACACGACTTGTTCAATTTTGATCAGCTATAGCTTGTTACAGTACATGTTTGATCGATGTTGAAATCGATTTTCAAACGAAGGTTTACTTGCGGGAGGCCTGTGGTCTCTCCCCGGGTACATTTTGAAGATATATCATAATAGAGTTTTTTACATATGCATTTTTGTTTTGAATGAATAGAATATCCCAGCGATTGCTATTCCTCCAAACCTTTATGAGTTCATTTGTTGGTGTTAAAATAAGTTTTTGAAACCTGGGAATTTTACTTTTATAAAGTATCGAATGGTAAAAACCCACGTGAATGAATTGTATGTTTCGTATAACGAAATCGGGTACAGATTTCCTTGAACTTTTGCTAATACATCTATATTATTCGTACCACTTTTAATCTTAATTTAAAAAAAGTGTACACAGTTTGCACAATACTTTAACTGAAGTTCATATTAAAGTCGGGTAGATAAAGGTATCGGCAAATTCAAATTCAATTACATTAGCTTTAGTATATCATAAACGTCCGGTAGTTTAAGTGGAATGGTCAGGAGACCAGGAAATTCTATACCTTTATCGCATACATGATAATTCTATTGATGTAAACTTTTTTGTGATTTTAAAGTCATGATGAACCTTGATATTATATGCAGCAGACGAAGAACTGTTTTAAACCATTAAAACAATGAAACAAAACATAGTACCGTTAAAATATTGGGAATGAGAAATACATCTTTTGACCGAGCAAAAATACATGTGTGGAGAGAGAGAGAGAGAGGGAGAGAGAGAAAGAGAGAGAGATTTCAGAACTTCGAATTTTTTAAGCGCCGTCACAAATTTGGCTTACAGTTTTTTGTTTGAAAATCTGTTTTATAAACCAGATACGTAGATAACTAAACGTAATACGAAGTAGGTTAGGATCGAAAGAAAATAAACCTCGATAGGATTAGTCGAAGTTCCGTTATTTCTTTTTGTCGATATTTTAAATTGATGTCACAAAATTTGTGTAAATTGACATACGATGTCTAATATCACGGTTACGGATAGTTGAAAAGCGATATACGTGTAAGGTAGAAGGTCCCACGTGTCCAACTCTGTGCAGAAATGTGATTACACTTCACGCACGGATAACTTTGATTTGACGGCTTGGGTAATCAATTTCATTACATGACGTAGAAGAACTTTGGAGTTTGATGCAATTGTAACAGAACTGTTGAACAAAGTGAAAGTCGGGGGTTTTTTGTTTGGTTTGGGATCAATTTGAAGGTACATATTTCGGGTACTATAGAAGATAATTGTCGCATTTAAGCGAATAGTAATGTATTTTTTTATATTTAATCAATAGATTGACCTCGCATAAAAAACAAAAAACAAAACAGAATTCCGTTCGACAATTCCAGTAGCAGCCGCTATTTGCGATGGTTTTCAACAGCCGCGATTTGCGATGATTTTCAACAGCCGCAATTTGCGATGATTTGATTCATCCCCGCGATTTGCGAGGAATTTCAACCGCCGCGATGACGGCGACCGCGTCAAATAGCCGCGATTTCATCGCGGACGACTGCTCATAACTAACCCCGCCGCGATGACGTGACTTTTGCGGAATCCGCGTGGCCCGTACTGTATATCAAAATAACCTCACAGTCATGTGTATGTCAAAATAACCTCACAGTTGTGTGTATGTCAAAATAACCTCAGTCATATGTATATCAAAATAACCTCACAGTCTTGTGTATGTCAAAATAACCTCAGTCATAAGTATGTCAAAATAACCTCAGTCATGTTAATGTCAAAATAACCTCAGTCATGTGTATGTCAAAATAACCTCAGTCATGTGTATGTCAAAATAACCTCACATTTGTGTGTATGTCAAAATAACCTCACAGTCATGTGTATGTCAAAATAACCTCACAGTCATGTGTATGTCAAAATAACCTCACATTTGTGTGTATGTCAAAATAACATCACAGTCATGTGTATGTCAAAATAACCTCAGTCATAAGTATGTCAAAATAACCTCACAGTCGTGTGTATGTCAAAATAACCTCACAGTCATGTGTATGTCAAAATAACCTCACAGTCATAAGTATGTCAAAATAACCTCACAGTCATGTGTATGTCAAAATAACCTCAGTCATATGTATATCAAAATAACCTCACAGTCATGTGTATGTCAAAATAACCTCACAGTCGTGTGTATGTCAAAATAACCTCAGTCATATGTATATCAAAATAACCTCACAGTCGTTCGTATGTCAAAATAACCTCACAGTCGTGTGTATGTCAAAATAACATCACAGTCATGTGTATGTCAAAATAACCTCAGTCATAAGTATGTCAAAATAACCTCACAGTCGTGTGTATGTCAAAATAACCTCACAGTCATGTGTATGTCAAAATAACCTCAGTCATAAGTATGTCAAAATAACCTCACAGTCGTGTGTATGTCAAAATAACCTCACAGTCATGTGTATGTCAAAATAACCTCAGTCATAAGTATGTCAAAATAACCTCACAGTCGTGTGTATGTCAAAATAACCTCACAGTCATGTGTATGTCAAAATAACCTCAGTCATAAGTATGTCAAAATAACCTCACAGTCGTGTGTATGTCAAAATAACCTCAGTCATGTGTATGTCAAAATAACCTCAGTCATAAGTATGTCAAAATAACCTCAGTCATATGTATATCAAAATAACCTCACAGTCATGTGTATGTCAAAATAACCTCACAGTCGTGTGTATGTCAAAATAACCTCAGTCATATGTATATCAAAATAACCTCACAGTCATGTGTATGTCAAAATAACCTCACAGTCGTGTGTATGTCAAAATAACCTCCGTCATATGTATATCAAAATAACCTCACAGTTGTGTGTATGTCAAAATAACCTCACAGTCGTGTGTATGTCAAAATAACCTCACCTGGTTGTGTTTTTTATTCTTTGGATCGTGTTTTACACCACACTCAACAATTATTCAGTTACATTTTGTGTACAAATTAACCTCTATATAAAGACCACCTCCCTACAAAGACTGGTTTTGTTGTGTCCCTAAGAGGGTCTTTATATACAGGTTGAACTGTAATGATATCAGTTTTTGTGATTGAGGACATATGACACAAGTTTCAAATCATTACATACTGTTAACATATTGTGATATGACTACTGAAGTCAGTACTTACCATACAGAAAGGACTGACAAAAGAGGCTTTTAAAGCTGCTGCTATTCTTTCTCCTGATGTATAATCTTTTGTTTTCCTCTGAAAAAAAAGTACAAAAAATTAATAAAACAGACCAATGGGGTCCATTTTACAAAAATCACAAGTCTTAGACTTGGTCATAGGACCACACATACAACCTGCATCAGTTTTATTAAGAATTAGGACTTGTAATTTACAACCAAACCAAGTCTCAGCTTTATGACTGCCAAAAAGCAGTGCATAGACCTAAATTATTTTTGTATGTGTCAAAATTCATTTTGGTATATGTTGAATGTAAAAGTATCAAGGTCTTATTTGCAATTGTGAGTATGTCATAAGACTTGAGTTAAGGTAGGGCTGATAAAACAGTCCTAAGTTTTGTCTAAAGATCAACTAAATAAACATAGATTTATGACTTCTTGATAAAAGTGCCCCAGAATCTTACAATTTAACAAGTACTGCATACCTGGAAATGTCAGCTCTTGTTTGATTTTCAACAATATCGTCCACAGGTGAGAGGGCAGATTTAAAATGCAAGCAAAATTTTCTAGCTAAATAATTGAAACACAGACATATATGCCATCTATAAGAGTATGGTGAGTTAGGGCAAATTTAAGGCAGGTAAATATATTTTCTGTCATAAAAGTAAAACAACTGGTAAAAAATAACCAGGGGTATAGTAACAGTATATGATTTTCTTAATACAGTAAAACGTTGCTTTAGCAACCACCTGTGTATAAAGACCATCTGGTCACAAAGACCATTTTTTTAACTGTATTTAACTCAACATAGCCAAACATTGGCGTATTAATGAATAGATCAGAAAGAAACAAAAATACGGTGGCACCAGTCTTGAGAGACCAATGTCATGAAAGAGCACCGGTCTTTTGAGATCACATTTTGAAAACCATGCACTTGAATAATTTTGTACATTAAAACCATTTTTGGAGACCACCTGTCTTCAGAGACCACATTTCAGTGGTGGAAAGTGTGGTCTCTCAGGGCAGGTTCCACTGCACCTAGAGAACCACAATTCCATGTGATTGTGCCAAGTGAAATGTTAAGAGTATGACTCCAATTTACTTCTACAGCAACAGATCTTTTTCAAGTGGTTCTATTCTGTTCAGTTTTGTACTCATATCAAGTGACTTCAACAGAAAGTTGAGCAAGGTCGCATCTGGTTTTGTGATATTAACATTGACAACAGTTGATAATATCTTGTTTCAATTCATCTCAGAGGATATAGTTTAGACAGATGTTCTTTCACTTTCATCCTTTTCAAATCTGGCACCTAGCCTCCACATTCCAATGTCATATATATGATAAAATGCTTATTCTGATTTCTATGAAAAATACTTGAATCATACATTCATGTAGATCACTCACAAATTTAATTTCAAAGAAATTCTTGCACAAAAACATTTCTTCACCTAATTACAAGTATAACATATTACATGAATACAAGGGGAGATAATTGAGGAAATAATGCAACAAGAGGGCCTCAATCACTCACATGAGAACCATATACAAATGTGGAAAGAAGACCAAGAAGAATATGTGTCGGATTTGTCCTTAAAAGGGCACCTGTTCTAATGACGGCACCCCTTGGTATTTTTTTCATGTAGATCTATTGACTGGTACTGTCAAAGTGACCAATACAGCACGTGCATTGTTTTAAGTATTGAATCCCCTACTCAGAAGTTGTTTCAGCATACTGTGTGGCTTTATAAAAATGCTAATTTTGAAGGACTAAAACATAACCTAAATAACACTGACTGGCACTCAATTCTAGATTCTACAAATTGTGACAATGATCTCCAATTTAACAGGAGACTAACGGAACTCAGGGAAAGACACATACCACGAAAGACGATAACAGTGAGACCCAAAGACAAACCTTGGTTTAACTCAGACAGTAGGAAAAACGTACCGATTAGAGACAGAATCAGGCAGACATACAGACAAACGGAAAAACCTACTGACCTTGCAAAATACAAACAAGTGAGAAATAGAGTAAATAACATGAAAAAAGATACAGTATTATGCTAATATTAATGACTCTCTAAATGAATATAAGCGGACAGACACAATGACGTATAGGAAACTAATAAAATTGCTAATCAAGGGAGGAAACTCTACTAGTGATATACCTATATTGGTGCATAATGATGATGTTGCCTAATCTGGTGAACAAAAATGTAATATATTTAATAACTATTTCTGTAGTGCAACAGATCTGGATGACCGTGACCACGAAATTCCTTATTTTGACACACAGACAGACATGATCTTAGCAACAGAGAAATTA
Source organism: Atrina japonica (assembly GCA_030159075.1). Taxonomy (NCBI): domain Eukaryota; kingdom Metazoa; phylum Mollusca; class Bivalvia; order Pterioida; family Pinnidae; genus Atrina; species Atrina japonica. Next base: position 295,205 of record BROG01000780.1, on the reverse strand, counting down.
CAGAAAGTGAGATAAGTGACCTGATAAATATCCATCACCAAAAGAAGGCAAATGGATCCGATGACTTCAGTCACATATGACTAAAAGCTATAAACATCAAAGTATGTGTACCATTGGCGATATTTAATAAATCTCTATCTTTGAAAAAGTTTCCAATGCAGTGGAAACATGCCCATGTTTTACCAATGTTTATAAAGGGTGACAAATCAAGCCCAACAAATTACCGTCCGATATCCTTATTGAGCTGTATTGGGAAAATGTTTGAACGGGCGATATTTAAATACATTTATAATCATCTTAATACAAACTCACTGTTACATGACCTTCAATCAGGCTTAAGACCCGGGCAATCAACGGACACACAACTGATTGAAATATATAACCAAATATGCCATGCTGTTGACAACAAAGAATTTGCAAGCTTTACATTTTGTGATATAAGCAAAGCTTTTGACCGTGATTGGCCTTGTTTATAAAATAAGAAAATGTGGAATTTCGGGCAATTTACTAGCTTGGATAAGCGACTACCTTTATGGACGAACCCAGCAAGTGAAAATGAATTTATCTATATCCACTTAAGGGAAAATTCCAGCCGGGGTCCCACAAGGTTCGGTTCTTGGGCCCTTACTCTTCATAATATACATTAAAGACTTACCATGACTTCATGGACTCACAAGACTGTTTGAGGACGACACCTGTAACTCACATATATCTAACGACATTAAAACGATTGAGGACCAAAATATCATTGACCTTGATGTCATTCATCAGTGGTCCCAAAATGGATACGCAGTTTAACCCAAAAAAGACTGAAATTATTATTTTGGACTGCGTTCAACTCATTTCAACTCCCTATCTTTTCTTATTTGATGGTGAGTAATTATAAGAGATATTTTACTTTGTGAAGAGAGACTAACCTTTTCTCCAAAGGCACTTAATGATGGAACTGCCTTGGTAACCACAGTCTTTCCATTTTCTCCTAACAATCTAGATGATCCTTTGTCTATGTTGATACCTACATATAAACAAGGAAGGTATCTAAATGTACATCATTGTACATATTCTATGCTGAATCCCTGACTAACTTCAGCATGATGTTTGTAAACACTGACAAAAGTAGATAATTTGGTATTTCTGTGTGTTGTTAATTAAGCGATATTCTTATGCAAACCATATAGATGTGGAGTTTTTTTCGCGATGTAGGGCTGGTATGCAAGTGATAATTAACATGAAAAAATTCATCATTGCATATTTACTGTAAATTACGACCCCGCATTTTATCACCATGTAAACAATACTTCAGGTCACCTGCCAAACTGTCAGACTAATGAAATCGGTAACATGTCATGTGATGATTAACCAAAACTGGCCTTGACCACAATGTTTTTTTTTAATTCAGAGAAATGTTCTTTCTTGTAAAGATGACAAGCATTATCACATTTTTGCAGGCTGTTTTTCAAATCTGGCACCTGCAAATGCATGATACCCGTTTTCCAGGTTGTATATATAACGTATTCCAGGTTGTATATATGACGTATTCCATGTCGTATATATGACGTATTCCAGGTTGTATATATGACATATTCCATGTCGTATATATGATGTATTCCAGGTCGTATATATGACGTATTCCAGGTCATATATATGACATATTCCAAGTCGTATATATGGCATATTCCAGGTCGTATATATATGACATATTCCAGGTCGTATATATGACGTATTCCAGGTCATATATATGACGTATTCCAGGTCGTATATATGACCTATTCCAGGTCGTATATATGACCTATTCCAGGTCATATATATGACCTATTCCAGGTCGTATATATGACCTATTCCAGGTCGTATATATGACAAAGTGCTTAACCTGAAATAATGCTTTACTCTAATTTTTGTTACCCATCGTGAAAAAATTGTTGCCTGTCAGAAAAAAGTTTTTATTATGATTTAATCTATTTATATTTTGTTTATGTACATTGTCGCTGAATGTCAATTCCCATAGGTAGTGATTCTTTTATTACACACCAAATGAAGTTTCCATAAACTGCAAGCAAAATAATGATGTGTTTTCTGATAATTTAGGCCTTGTTGTAAATATTAGCATACCAGAGAATCAGAAAATTTTATGAAGTTAAAATTTTGTTGTTTTAAAAATTATACAAGTTTGTTGTCATGCTAAATATCATTGAATTACACAGCATCCATCCAATGTTCGGACACCCAAATGTTTGCAATAAAACTCATATATGTCATTACCCATTAATATACTGTTAGCAGTGATTTGTTTTCACATAGTAGTAACATAAACCTACATTGAAATAATGACTAACAAGTAAAATCTGGGATGTTTGCAATGGAATCTTTTTATAGTTCTACTGCAATATACTGACACACGTTAACAAACACAACAAGTCTAAATTACATCATAAAGGGGGTGAGAGGCTACTTGTCAGCAAAAAGTATAACAGCCACAGTGATACATGGAATCAGAGCATGGCAAAATGTTTGACCTGTACACCCCTATTTTGGAAAATTAAGTGATTAAAATTGACCAACTGGTTCTTGAAAAGAAGATGAAAATGTCTAAAAGTTATAAACAAACATGACAAGATGTAAAATGGCAGCCAATAGAAGATCACCATAGAGCACCTTGAGCCTTTAGCTCAGGTGACCTATAAAAATAGAAATTCATTTAAAAAGTTGAGGAAAGAAATTTGTTACTTGGTGGAATGTTACAAACTGATGGCTTAAAAACAATCTGCAAACATTGACCTTTGACTTCAAGGTCATAATACATATGACATACCTGACTCTTGTAATGTATCTGACTTTCTCTGTTGATACGTCAAATCATGGCAACAATTCAGTAAATTTTCGGGATCATACATCGGGTGCTGCAAAACTGAAGGTTTGGTCTTGCGAGGGGTTGTGAACTGTATCAAAAGAAAAAATGTCAAACTGAGGTCTAAATAATATAAATAATTTCTCAGTGGTGCTGTAACGGTTGCATCATACATTGAAAATATTTGCATACATATTTCATTGCAAATATTTGCATATCTATTAATTTCCCCTATGTAACTGTAAATCCAAACATTTTCGCAGGACTTTACTTTCCAGATACACAAGTTCTAAATTTGCTCACAAGATAATATCGATTTTGCAAAATTACACATAAATAAAATTCATGCAAATAAAATTGGATTTACAGTACATTCCATACCTCAATGCACCAATGGGATGCATGTGGTTATAAGGTACATATTTCAGTTCTAGTATGCTAAAGAATGCTCACAATTTATTTAGGCCCTGTTAAGTTGATATGATGTTATAATAAAAGGCCCATGACCAGCGATTATTGATCAGTAAGGTTTTTAATTTTGTTTTAAATGGTAATATGCTTTGCAAAATGTTTATATAATATTATTTTCCCATTAATTACGCTTCTGAGTGATTCTCTGTTTTTTAGTAATCTGAGACTGAAGATTAAAAAATGATTCTTACTTGTAACGACAATAAATACAAATGAAGTTGCGTAATATTCAAGGCAACCTCAGATGAATTAGTTCAACATATGGGTTATATTGTCATCTCGTATCCATCACAACTTGTACCTAAGTGAATTGGTTGACTCGTACCCATGTTTTAGCTGATTCGTGCTCATCAATTAACTCATTCGTGCCCATTGCCTGTTTGATTGTAGAATTATTTATGAAGGTATACATGAATTTACCAACAAGGTAATTACCATAATGCCGTTTGGTATTGAATTGACATACATCTATCTGTGGAAATGTATTGGCTTCAGAAGTACTTCACTGACAGAGGTCAGGGATGTTAGTATAACGTTGTTTTTATCATTTTCTGATTAATCCGGTGTATGTGTACACTAGTTTTGATCAGTATGTCTTTAAAATTGTATAATGTGTTAATCAGAAAACTTTTTACGATATTTCATGTAGTTCAATATAAGCCAGACATGGGCCTTTAACAATGATATTTCCTTATTTTTGTTTTGTTTGTTTAAATGTTGTTTTATGCCACAGGCACACTCAACAATTGTTCAGTCATGTGGTTAGAGGAGAGAACAAAATACCCAGGAACCGGCCTTCCACAAGTAAACTGGCAAACTTTCTCACATAATCAACTTTACTTCCTTTGGAGCTCAAATCCACACTGACTAGAGATACTTCACGATTTGAAGTTCAATTCTTGAAATTATTTCTTTATTTGAAAGAATATTTCATTCCCATTTGATTTATACAGTAAAAATCTGCTTTAGCGACCACCTGTGTATAAAGACCACCTGGTCATAAAGAATATTTTTTGCTGTCCCCAATAGTATCATTTGTGTACAAATCAAACTCTATATAAAGATCTCTCTACAAAAACAGGTTTTGTTGTGTCCCTACGGCGGTCTTTATATACAAGTTTTACTGCGCACGCACGCATGCACACACACACACACATGCACACGCACGCACACACACACACACACACACATGCACACACACACGCATGCACACACACACACGCACGCATGCATGCACACACACACACACACGCACACACACACACACACACACACACACACCCTCACACACACACACACAGTTCACCCCTGATATACCGCCACCTTTTGTTTTCCTGAAATTTGGCGGTATAACAGGTTTGGCAATTTATCAAGGTTTACTATTTTCAAGGTGTGGTCGTTTACATCTTGACATGTCTTTAATCCCTGTTGTATATCATATCCTGTTTACAACTCACTATCGTAAATTTGGATATTTTATAGATTGTTTAAGATTGGACAATTTGGTCACCATATTAAAATGGCCAAAATTAAACCGTCCAAAATATGTAGCAGTACATGTTCGGCGGCTGGAAAATCTAGATCTTTTTCTTACATTAACCCAGAATCATTTAACTTACATCGCTTTTATTTCAAATAACACTTTGACAGGCCGGTAATACAAAGGTTTTAAGTTTATATTTCTAATCTAGTCACAATTATTTCTAGAGTGTGATAACTGCTGTGTAAACACACGACATGCTGATTTTTTCCAACTCTCACTGAAGTGTGACACTCGTAAGCTGGTCCCCATCTAACTTTTACACTTTGTTCATACAACCGGATACCAGTTTATGACACTCGATATTCGAGTTATCTCCCTTTGCAGTCGAAGTATGAGTAAACAAGCTACTGTCGGCTAACACTTTTACTCACACCTGTTTTTTTTATCTCGTCTGGCGATATGTTCGAGGGATTTAACATGTGTAAATGACCATTTGTGCTGGAGAATCGACTGTATATGCAGGTTTTGGCATTACAACGAGGGAATTATATGGGAGGAAATCCATTCATCAAGAAATAGCAGTATTATGTGGGTTTGGCGTTATAACGAGGGTGAACTGTGTGTGTATATATATATATATATATATATATATATATATATATATATATATATATATATATATAGAAAACTGCACTTACATTTTCCATAAATTTTTAAACATGACTTAAATTTAATCAAGAAGATTAAGAATATTGACAAAAGATAGACACTACAAGTAGGGAATCAATAATTTCAAGTCAGGGTACTCCCACATGTGTAACACAAAATTTGAAGAGGAAAAGTTTCCCATGACCTAATGCGTGCACACAATAATTTTCCTAAAAAGAAAGTATCGGCCGTGTATAATCCACACTCTTTTCACTCTAAAATTTGTCTCTGGGATGGGGGTGCGGATAATACAGTACAAAAGGTTCTTCGGGCATTTTTTCCATGGGACTATGGTATTAGTAAAAAAAAAAAAATGGTATGGTATGGTATGGATGGTAAACCTGCCTTTATTTGGCCAAGTTTTTTCGTAATCATGATGTTTGTCTCAATTTATTTCTCCATTGCTTTCTGTATGTGTTTAATCATAGAATATCCATGGGAAACAGAATAGTACAGTACCTGTGTGTCCTGTTAACCTTCATTGTAGAGTTTTATGCTATTATTGAAAATACTAATGCCCCAGTAATGGCCATGTATAAAACCCAGATGTGGGTTAGACCTAAAAGCATGAACACCTTTTTTTCTCCGAGATCTGATGTTGAAATGGGGGGTGCGGATTATACACGGACGATTATGGTAACCTACTTTGACAAGTTTGGTCTCTCTAGCTTCCATAATGATGCTATGTATCTCTGGTAGAAACTGTCGTACAAGAGGCGGGATGGGGTTACAGCAGGCAAAGACTCCTTGTCGCTCCCGAGGAAGTATCTCCGCAATCTGTAACAGCATATGATTGGGTAATACATACCTGAAAATATAAAAAAATAAAAGTGCCGTTCATCTAAGAAATGAAAAAACAAAATGTAAACATAATGTAAACAAGAGGCCTAAAATAGGGGTTCCCAACATAAAGAGGTACATCAGGGTTCTGTCAAAAATCAAAACCATACGGTCTGTTTTCTAAAAATAGGGATGTGCAGGTATAACATTACTCTATGCATAATTGTAGGTCTGATATTTTTGTGCTAAAAACTAGCTTGTCATTCCCTGTTATATAACAATCATATTAAAATTTGCCACATTTATAGAAGTGTGCTAATTTATCCCGATTCCTTGCCCCATCTACAAATCTCCTGACTCAGGAGTAAAGAAATTCACAATTTTTTTCACTTTTACCACAGAAACATAACATCAAATATTGAGTTAAGTTTAAACCATGGCAAAATTTTCCAAAAAACCTAAATTATTTAAAATCTTTACTCTGCATTTTTAAGGCAGTTTCATCTGAACAATCTTTGTGCAAAAATAGTATTATTGAATGTTTGGTGATCAATCACAAAACTTAAACTAAAAGTTAACTGAATAATGGACACAACCTGTAGCTCCCTCCCCACTCCAATGTCATAGACACAAGTGCCTCTGGATCTGATGTCAATACATATAATATTAGTTATGTAGTGTTTTACAGGAGCGATACAGAAATATATTGGGTCCAAGAAAAAAGGTTGTATTGGGAGAGACGAAGCCTTTTTTAAACAGAAAACTGTGAATAAAGTATTATACTTTAAGCCACTTATAACCCATGTTTTTACCAAGGTGTTTTTCAGAGGGTATGTTTTTTCAGAAAGCCTACCAAAAATGCTACAAATTGAGCTTTGTTAGCACTCTGGCCACTTAGGGGTTTTGGGGTAAAAACCATAGAAAATTAACAAAAATCACTGAAAATTGGAAAAATACAATTTATCCTTCATTTCAGGTGTTTTTTGCAATTAGAGTAATAATTGTATGGCAAATAGCTTAAATGGTATGTATGGACACAATAAACTGGAAAATTGGAAATATACAATTAATCCTTCTTTTAAGGTTTTTTTTTGCAATAAGTTTAATAATTGTATGGCAAATTGCATAAAAGATAAATATGGACATAATAAATGATGATTTGTTTTATTAAAGTTGGTGTTTTGAGGATAAAACCATGAAAATTAACAAAAATGGCTGAAAACTGGAAAACCTCAATCAATCCTTCAGTTATGGCCTGTTTGCATTGAAAGTAATGGTTGTATGGTAAATATCTCAAATGATAAGTATTGATCCTTTAAAGAACAACTGTGTATCAAATTGGTGTTTTGGAGTAAAACACCAAATTCTTAAATAGAAATTTATGTAAAAATGACTAGAATTTAGGCAACTAAAAACCTCAGTTTTTATCAAATGGAATTTTGAAGGGTATGCTTATTTGAAAGCTTACCAAAAATGCTACAAAATGAGCCATGTTAGAACGCTAGCCTCTAGGGCATTTAAGAATGTTGAGATAAAACCATAAAAAAGACACAAAAATCACTGAAAACTTTAAAAGCTCAATTAGTCCTTCATTTATTGCCACTTTTTGCAATGAGTTTGATGATTGTATGACTGATATCTAAAATGAGAAGTCTTGGCACATTATACAATCATTATTTATTCACAGATTTCTGTTTAAAAAATTGATTTTTTACCCCAAAATGCCAAATTTGATAAATAATGGGTGTTAAATGGGTCCATACTTGTCATAAAAGATATCTACCATACAACCAGTACATTCATTGCAAACAGGGGCCATAAATGAAGGACTAATTGAGGCTTTCCAGTTTTCAGCTATTTTTGTTAATTTTCTATGGTTTTTACCCCAAAACTCCTAAACGCCCCAATATCCAGACTGCTAACATGGGTCATTTTGTAGCATTTTTTATAAGTTTCCAGAAAATCATAACCTTCAAATTTTTTTTTGGGGGGGGAACAGGGGTTACTGGTGGCTCAAAGACTATTATCTTGGCACCCCACTGTGAAGTTGAAGTCTTCAGTCAGGACACTGCAAGCTGTGTTCACTGGAACATGACCTTCAACTGATAAGAATCATGCGGCAGTCTTTGAAGTTGGGAAAGTCTTGGAAAAAATGTTATGCACACAAATACACTACACTTTCAGGATTAATTGTTTTATAATCACTGCCACCGTTTACAAAGTAAGGATATGACACAGGGAATTGACACCGTTGTAGTGTTACCATCGTAATGACAATATAAATGATAATTTGATAGGCAGCCACTATGCGTGAATGCACGTGGTGTGTTTTGTTTTTTGCATGTTTTGCATGTTTTGAAATGAAACTGCAAAATTCATGCAGGTTTTCGTATGTCTGGGAACACTGATACAAACACAACACATTTGAACCATAACAATGACAGACTTGTTTTCCGCAACAAAATTATTAGAGCTACAGTAAAACATGGAGTAACATTTTATCTGTGCATTATTTGGGGGGGGGGGGGATAGATCGTTTTGATTTCTGACAGACCCTGATAGTGCCTCTTTACCTTGGTAGATCTACCCTATACCATGTCAAATGTTTTCTATATCTTAGTTAAATTGCAGTGTAAAATATTTCTATAGCTTAGATAAACTACTCTGCAATGTTTCTACCTTTAGATAAATTTACCTTCAATATGTATCTTTATCATATACTCCTTGTCGACCCTTAGGCTTATATGCAAGTCTTGAGTAGAAGTGTGATATGATATGAAAAAGGACATATAATAATCTATATATTCTGGTAAATTACCCTGAAAAATGTTTTGATACAGTAAAACCTGCTTTAGAGGTCACATGTGTATAAAGAACATCTGGTCACAAAGACCAGTTTTTGCAATAGTTTTGCAATAATTCCACAATAGTACCATTTGTGTACAAATCAACCTCTACATAAAGATCACCTGCCTATCAAGACTGGTTTTGTTGTGTCCCTAAGGGGGTAGGGGGGTTATATACAAGATTCACTATATTTAGATTTATTACCCTGTGCTTTCATCTTCCTGTCTGGCAAGTTGGTCTCTCCACAAATATAACTGTTGCAGTGCCTGAAGTTGCTGCGAGTTGAAAAGTTTTTTACTCTTCTTGTATAAATCAAGGTAATCGTCCTCTTTAAATATCGGTTTCTTGAAAACCTGTAAAATTCATAAATAAAGGTATCTAGGTAATAATTGTTATCTATGGTTTATTCAATCAAACCACAACAAAAAATGTTGCCATCTCTTTTTAAAATTTCAAAATCTTTTTCTTGGCCTTTTTCTTCTGGTTATTATTCAGAGGTGGTGGTATTTAAAGATTTGGTTTTGGTGACTGAAGGTAAGGACCAGATATACACTTTGTCACCAAATATGATTTGCCTCTGGTTACAGACCTGTAGGTCTCCAAATTAGCACTATTCGATGTATCCATTTCTATAATTTGTTTGGATTGGCCGATAAAAAAGTTATGATGCAATAAAAGATATAAATAAATCAGACTCTGGTCCAAAATTAATATTTCATATTTTGGGGGTTCCTAGAAAATCTGTATTTATATTTTCTATTTAATTTTTTTTACTTTTATGACATTTCTGCATTATTATTTTTCAAAATGACTTATAAAACAGTATGAAATAATTTGCATGTAGAAACCTAGAGAAAAATGAATCAAGATAGTGTTTGGAACACGAAAGTCATGCCAAGACACTGGAACCTGTGCAGCTTACCTTGGAACAGACTTCTGTACTTCTCTGTATGACGGACAGAAGAAGATTTTTCTGTTCATTTCCTCTCTCTATCAGCTCTTTCTTCATTCTGTTGTATATGTAAAGTAGGTAGTGTGTGTCCTCTCTTGCATATTTAATCAGCTCATCTGGCAGGGGTCTGAAATGTATCATTTACTTTCTTGTTTTAGTGGTGGATATATGCCACACTTAACAAACTCAGTCATATGGTGGTGACCTGTTGATGGTGGATAGAACCCAGATACAATGTATCCAGAAAAAGATCAATGGCATTCCCCAAGTAAACTGGCAAACTTTCTCACAGAATAAGCTTTGGATCCAACAATGCTCAAACTTACATGGACTAGAGGTGAACCACTTGATACTTTAAAGCACAATACACTAAGCAAACTGCCATAAATGCCCTTTTCCCAGTCCTATGTCAGGTAAGCAAGGATAATGAAGAATTCAACAAAGAGCATTTCCAGATGTTGACAGCATGTGATTGTCATTCAGACGTAGAAAATTAATCAAATTACCATATGATGTTCTACAATAAATAATATGCTAGCAAGCTATGATGTAAAATGAAATCGACCCTTTCACAATAAATGTGTTCTTACTTATCTAACCTGCACACTTAACACTTTCGAGCTGTAACTAGAAGTTTCATACCCAACACAAATCATACCCAATGAAATTCAAACAGTATGTAGGGAACAATTAGTCTTTCATGGGGTACTATTTGACATGGGTATGAAATGTTTTGAGCCCAAAACTTCTTGATACCACGTGGAAATGTTTGTGCATAGGTGAAGACTAGTAGGAACACAGTTTTCGTCAAAGACTCTATTTTGTAAATATATTTATTAATTCAATTGAACATGTTCATGACAATGACCAACTAATCAGATCTTAGCAAGCCATGTTTATTACAATATTTTCCATGGTGTAGAGAATCATTTTTGTAAAGAGCATTTTCATGTTTTAAAGAACATGATTTTATTGAACTCTGATCATTTCTTATTCTAAAACATGTTATATCTTACCTGTATGCCAGTTAGTCAGTAGCATTGTCTTGGGATATTTCAAGAGAACAAGTGTTGCAATGAAGGCCACATGACCTGATCTAACTCTACAATATCCAGTTTGAGATATCGGACACAACAGAAAATGGGCAGACCTGTGAGTTACAATCAGTGCTAAAACTGATTAGAAACAAAAAGTAATGAATTTTCAAAATAAAAAAGCATCTTTGATTTGAAATGAAATATTTTTCAACTTGTCAGTTCCATTTATGTTTTACTTTGGACCCACTGAACAACCAGCTGAGAACAGGTGTGTCTACATACATATGGTAAGGGCCCAACATATGCTGATATTTTAGTATCAATAATCTGACAATACCTGATCCTCCAATCAGCAAGTTGATACTGCTTGTCTGCATGTACTCCACAGTAGTTCTGAAGAAGATGAGCCAAGGAGAAGCGGCTAAAACCAAGTACTCTTGACGCTTCACCAGTGTCAAACATATTGACAATATATACTCCTAAATCTCTCTGAAGCCACTCAATGTCGGACTTAGCACCATGAAGTACCTGCATTATCATAAGTATGCAATGAATATTAGAAAAATACAAATTACAAAGACAAAACAAGACATTATAGTCCTGCCGGTAATTGGTTTCCTGTTAGTATAGTAACATATATATCTACCACATATCTACAGCTCAATCAACAATAGGTCAATAACGGTCACCTATAACTCGACGGCATAACGTAAATCTACAATACACTGTACACGAAGAACAAGTATTGAGTAAAACAAAATTAACTATGATCTGATGGTGAGGAACTCTAAAGATAACCCACGGAATCAACAATCTTGATACATGCATAGTATTTTTACTTCATATAGTTCACATTCTTTTTTTTAGTAGATTTGATAAATTGATTCAGTAGTCAACTTAAAAATACACAATAACAATGGACTGATGTTGAATGAAGTATGTCACTAAGGGTGACTCAGGTAAACATGAAATTTAGATTAATTCATTGATGTTACCCGAGTGGTAAGGATCTATTTGTCCAATCCAAGGGTCCCCAAGGATTTCATTTCAGTTTTTTACCACAAGGACTGAGCTATCCATTTTCACTCAACACGCCTGTGTTTGATGACTTTCTCCATGCTTTTAATACATACTTATGAACGCAAATTAAGTCTGATATATAGAAGATATTTGACAATTTATCACATTTTCCAGTTATGATTCGTTAGGCCTAGATTTACCTGATGGTCTGTACATGAAGGCTAGTCTACAGCTTGTGAAATGTAAACAAGCCACGTTTTGACACAGGAGCTTGGATATATTTTTAGAACATAAGCCTAATATTCTAAATGAAAACTGGAGCCTGGAGGAAAATTTTAGATTTTAAAAAGATTTCCGCACCCCTGTGGTTTTGATCGAAAATGAAACACATCACTTGATGCCTCAAAGATCATGCCAAAGTTATTGATAGAACTGGACAGCAAACTCGCTTCACAGTTCGCCAATTCAATGCTCATTTTCTGTAATGTATCTCCAGTGTCACTGAATCTTTTTAAAAACTTTTGAACTGTTGACCTAGATAGTGGATACATAAAACATTTCCAGTGCCTTTTGACCACTTAAACACACTCCATCTAAACAAAATATCGCCAGCTTTTTAGTCAAGCAGAACAAGTCTGTGCGGAGCCATTTTGTTTAGCTCCAACACAGCGTTATAAGTAGCTCAAACGAAAATCCCTTCTTGATACGTCATATCTACAGTGCGTGTCAAAATGTTTTTACCACAGCATCACCATTTATTGGCATTCGTTAGCAAATGTGATCAGTTTATAATCAAACAATGAATTGAAAATTATCATTACACTATAGATAGGATTAATTAATTTTCATTAGTGGCCTGGCACTGTATTTTGATTGGCTTAATGAAAAATATCACAGTTTACATTGATATTTTACATTAAGCAGATCACAATACAGTAAATTCAATGAAAAAATAACAGTGAAAAATAAAGCTCATATTTAAATTGATAAATTCAATAAAAATGTAATAAAATTTTTTATGCTCTGTATTCTTATTAAATAAAAGCTATATACGTTCTATGTCATAAAACTGTATTGTGACGTCATATCGCTTGTAACTATAAGTGTTGGCAAGGAAATCAATCCCTGCAAAAATGAAAGGGACAAATTTTTTAGAACCATGGGAGAAAATTAAAATCAGACTCACCTTTACAATGTTTGGGTCTGTGAAGATTTCATTCAAGGAAAATAAGTCATTTCTCAGTTCTAACGTATCTACTAGAAAATCCTCAGTGTCTGTTGAAATTTGCATCAGGCAAAGGAATCCCTGAAAGCTCCTGTATGAATGATGCTGAAAAAGAATAAACACATCTTACAATGACGCCAGTTTATCTCTTTAATTCTCAGTAAAATTCGAAATTCAAAACAGACAATTTTTTTTTTTAAATATTCATATTAAGAGTATAATTACAAGTTGAAATCATGCTTAACCCTCACAACTAGTAAGACACTTTCATGTTTTAACATGTTGAATTGCATGGTTGTAAACACAAGATATGCATTTGCCATTCCAGCAACCAAACTATCTTATCCCAACATGAATAATTTTGACATAACTTTTTATTACCATTTAATTAGCTAGAAAAAAAATTGTGTCAGACTGTCTCTTTCCAATTTTTTTTTAACAAATTGTTCAAAATATATGTACATTAAACACCTATCACTTTTTTCATGTGTGTTTCAGGAGTAATATTTATAAACAATACGAAATACTCATGTGTTTTACATATGATTTAAGAACAATATAATCCCTCATACTGGAACATAATCCCTCATACTGGAATATAATCCCTCATACTGGAACATAATCCCTCATACTGGAACATAATCCCTCATACTGGAACATAATCCCTCATACTGGAACATAATCCGTCTTACTGGAATATAATCCCTCATACTGGAACATAATCCCTCATACTGGAACATAATCCCTCATACTGGAACATAATCCCTCATACTGGAACATAATCTGTCTTACTGGAATATAATCCCTCATACTGGAACATAATCCCTCATACTGGAACATAATCCCTCATACTGGAATATAACTGGAATATAATCCCTCATACTGGAACATAATCCCTCATACTGGAACATAATCCCTCATACTGGAATATAATCCCTCATACTGGTATTTCATTACCATTTAGTTACATCATAAAACCACAACTGAATTAAGCTACTATTTTACATTTTCCATTTTTTATCATAAAATATTTAAATTAACCTAAAAAACCATTTATTGCATTGTATTAATGGGGCACTAGCTGTCCCCTTTTTACTACTTATGTTGATATACAAAAATAATATTATAAACATAATACCAAAGTTATGATGCTCAAAACGATTGTTTCTGTCAATTAGACTTCATCAGCTCCAATTTTAAGTAGATTTTCTAAAGTGAAAGTGGTATCAAACAAGGCCAAATAATAAATCAGTCTAAGGTTAACCACTGTAAAAAAAGAGAGCTATCCTAGCTTTAGGAGAATTTAAAAATTTAAATGTGCTATCAGTGCCAAATATTACTTTAGTATAAGATTATCAGCTGGTAACGAAATACAAGGTACTAGGTTTATGTATACCCTTTGGGACTCAAATGGTCTACCAGCAGTGGCAACGACCTAGTGGTTATTAATATTATAAACATAATACCAAAGTTATAATGCTCAAGATATACACAGGTATGAAATTCTTAAATTCCTATATATTTTGTGAAAATTACTTCAGAAACGTGGGTTTGGCACTTTTTCACTTGCAATTGATTAACTCAGTCTTACTATTGGTATATGAATACCACACTGGACCTGACCACACTGGACCTGACCACACTGGACCTGACCACATTGGACCTGACCACACTGGACCTGATCTTATAGTCACAAAATATATAGGAATATAAGATATTTTTATGTCTGTGTGTAGCTCTTTTTTATTACTGTACATCACGTGCAAGTAGTAAAATAGAAAAAATAGAAACAATTTTTGGGGGTAAACACAGGTAATGCCATTTTAAAGATTTCATTTTGAATTCAGATGCACAAAGGTGAAAAAACAGAGTCATACCATATACTTTGTGACTTCTGTTATAAACTATATAAAACCCAGAAAAATGTCAAATTACAGACTTTTTAAATATTTGCACTGTAATAACTCATCAACCCCTGAAAAATAATGGACTCTTCTGTAAATCAAATCCAAATGTGTCTTCAGGGGAGAATGGGTTAAGCTGGTGTAATTATGTTCAACTCATCTAGTAATAGCCAAAAGGTTTTAGGGGAAAATCAAATTCAGACCCTACACACGACTGTCTTTGAAAGTTAGAGATGTGATCTTTTACTAGGGATCAGCTGATCTAATACAACATAAACAAATACCTCCAAATCAACAGCTACCACACTTTCCTTCCTCAGTTTCTCAATCAATTTTACCAGTTGTGATGTTGTAGTAACCAAGGTAACAGGTGTGTCACTGATAAGTAAAGGTTGCTGAAATATATAATGGCTCGGATAGAAATGGAATTCATAGATAAACAACAATCTACAATGCTTATAAACTACGGCTAGTAAAATTGTATTTCCTCGCTTTGATCAAGAAATAAAAAATTTTCATTGAACTTATTATACTCTTTTGACAATTTTTATTCACGAAAAATACACATTTTCCATAAGGTTAAACTATAAGTACAAATCTTTCATTTTATTTTATTTCAATATTTTTTGGCAGGTCTTCAATCATGTCATTATAAAAATACCAATTAGGCAAAAAAAATTAATCATTAGTTTCTCAGGCACGGCCGCATTGCCAAAGATGATGCCGCATTCTAATTTTTTTTTTTTTTTTTTTCGATTTTGGAATTTTCAATTCCGTAAATAACCGAAATTTTCAATTCTGGGTTTTATTATACCGCGTCCGATTTTGTAAATTAAGCATTCAATTGACTAAGATGTAAATCAGCGTTACATTTACATGTAGTTACCATGTGCTGTTAGCTTCGGTGCTGGTGGTAAAATGAGTTTATTATCGACAGAGATTGGGTCTGTGGGACATGGATTATTCTTGAATGGAGTATCATTTGAGGATATAGTGAAAACTGCAATGTAAACAAAATGTTTACGTGTATTACAGATGGAAATATAAACCTTGGGAACTGTTCATGTCCAGCACGGTGGTTACGACAAATTACCGAATCTGCATTTATTTACCCAATCGGCACTAGAAGTTACCACATTTGCACCTTAAATCATTACTTTTTCCCACAAAAATATATCATTTTATTGATTTAAAAGTAATATTTTGACTATTTGTGAGTGGTATGTTCAATTTTACAAAATGTAGGTAATACAGAGGCCCGCGTGTTTTACTAAAACGAAATCGTTCATTTTGAAAACATGTATATGTCGTAACTTTCTAGTTAAACTTGGGAAATTGTGCTTTCAACCTCGGCAACCCAAAATTCACTCAAACATCCGTGTAGTGGTCCAACACAACTGTGGATTACTTGGTTTTAAAGCAATGGAAGAAAGAATCATTACAATGAAACAAAACTGTACATTAGTATAAACTTGCACACAAAAATACATTGGAACATGTAAACGGAACATATCAGAAATGTTTTTAGTCGAAGTAATCCTTTCAAATTAATCATATTATTGTTGAATTAAACCTCAGATTATATATATTATATATATATACTTTTTTTTTAAAAAAATGAACAACCTACAATTTAAGATGCCTATTCAGTAATTGAGGTAGTGACTGCTGATTTGATAGTTCATTGTACCCATCACGGTACAAGTCATATTCTTTAAGTTTTGTGGAAATTGGGAGAAGTAAAAATCAATAGTGAATGGTTCGACGGATAAGGTGATGAAATCTGTAACGAGTAAATGATGTTGGGTGTGTCTTTGGGGGTATATAAGATACGTGACCACATAGAGTCTGACAGCATGTTCAACTCAATAACAAAAACCAGACCCTCAAGAAAATGATGATAATGATTGTGACTCCCAACATAGTTTTCTGATCCTGGGAGTAACTCGATATGCACAAAACCTATTGAGGGAATGCCTTACTTTATAAACAGTAGCACTTGTTTCAGATATACAAATCTTTTGCTCCACAGGCATTGCCAGACTGGTTCATATCCTGTATGTTTTTTGAATGCTCAACAAAAAGTGCCCATTTTAAAAAGGAAGCACATTATGACTGCAGAACATGATAAAAAGAAAAGAAACTAACTCAGCTGATTTTCAAAATATAAAGGTTTCATTCTGTGTTTTCAATAAATGGTATAAATGAAGTGTGTTGGTTTTGTTAGAATTTTATATATAAATGACCATTGCTTTGAAAGTGTGTGAAAATTACAATCTTTCCAGGATTAAAAAAAAAAAAAAAAAAAAAACCTGCCTGCCTTATCTGATTTTTCAAAAAAGTGCCCGAGAAACTAATGATTAATTTTTTTTGGCCTTAGAAGTACTTATATAATCTACATTTTAAAATATTTTCCTGCATATCTGTATATAAATATAGATACAAGATAGCTTATTGTATTTAAAATTCTATTGTATTTTTGGAACCTCTTCTAGCACAAATATGGTCTCCACTGCCATTACATCTGTCATATAGTACAACATGGTCAATGTAAAACAATATCTGCTTTAATTAACACACTAAAATCTATCTAACCAACATATACTGTAGATTCAAAAAATTTCATTGTGGTTTTATCTTCGTTTATTTCGTTGTTTTCATTCACCAATAAAATGAAAACCGACAAAATTTTATATAAATTAATCCTAGTAATACTAACAGTTTCTGTTAAAAACAAGTCTTATTTCAACAAAATTTGATGTCAACAAAATTGTGTTATTTTTAAAACAACGAAATTTTAACCAGATGTAATTTTCTGATTCTACAGTATTAGGATAGTATAGTTAAATCAATGTATGTCCCCTGCCTGCAAAACCTTTATTAAGTAAATGGAGAGCTGATAACAAAACTTGAACCAAAACCTTCAGTAAGCAGACTGATGGCAAACTAACAGATGGACACAAACAAACCTTCAGTAAGCAGACTGATGGCAAACTAACAGATGGACACAAACAAACCTTCAGTAAGCAGACTGATGGCAAACTAACAGATGGACACAAACAAACCTTCAGTAAGCAGACTGATGGCAAACTAAAGCAGACTGATGGCAAACTAACAGATGGACAAACAAACCTTCAGTAAGCAGACTGATGGCAAACTGACAGATGGACACAAACAAACATTCAGTAAGCAGACTAATGGCAAACCAACAGATGGACACAAAGAAGACCTATATGCCCTGCCCCCATCCTGAAGAATGAACAGAATTTTAAGAATACCTTGGGTTCTTCAGCCATTAATTGTCTATCAGTTGGTCTAAAGCTCTCTAACTCTGCTTGGTATGGATGTGGATATCTGTAACATAGAAATATACAAGAGTGACATTCTATAACATATCATGTTGTAAATTCAAGAAAAAAGAATAATGAGCAAAGTAGAAGTGATCAAAAACTTGACGTTGATCAATGTAGCTGTAAAGGACAACTTTAAATTAACATATCACAATATTTATTTTCTGATGTCAATTTATTACATCATTATCAAAAAAGTTTTAATGTGGGATTGGAACTCTTAAAAATTCCAAATTTTTTTTAAATACCTGTGTAAATACAGACCACAAAATAACACGAGAACAATCATTTAGGTTACATGGAGGTTACAACAAATACAAGTCAGGTCACCTACTTTTCTTTCTTAATGAATCACTTTAAGTCTTCATTATTGCTATCATGACCTTCAGGTTACGGTCATTCCTTTTAGCGTAACCTGTAAATGGGTTACGTCAATTTCTGTCATTTTGTGGCCTATAAGTACAATTACTATAGAACAGACAACATTGTGAGACTGTGTAATAAAGTGCAGGAGTGAAAAGTAGTTATCTTGTTTCATTTTCAGTTATGTCGACTAATCTTATAAATCAGTCATGTCTGAATAAAAACAATAGATAGATACTAAAATAAATTGGTATGTTGTGCTGAGACAAAAGTTCAAAATCAGTCTAGTTGTATCAAGGTTTTTAATCACTGAATAATGTTCTTTAAAATGTGGTGAGGATACAAAAATATCTAGTCTTTCAAACTCTTTTAGCCCCTAAACTTTGATTCTAACTGAATTTCCACTGAAATTTATGAGTGGACATGCCCTCATCAAACTGTCACATTCACCAGCTGCATTTTCAGAATACTTTGTTTACAGACTTGAAACTATAAATAGAGATGCTACCAGCTTACTGGAAAATTTCCTGAAATTACTAACTGAGCCAATATGGGCTGGGGATCTGGGGGCCGCCTAGGCCCCCGGAAGCTCTGCAAGTAAAGATGATCCCAGATTGATTCTGGCATACTTTCTGGTGTTTGACTACAATAAAGGACTTGTTCTGTGCTTTTTTCAATATAAATTTCATACTCATTTTAAGCAAGGTGAAAACCAACCACTATGTAATACAGTAGAACTTCGATGAGTCGAACTTCAATGAGTCGAATTTCTCGTTGTTTCGGGCTTTTTACAAAGTTCCGATTTATTTCATTATATATCCTTACTAAAAACAATTTATAAATCGAACTTTCATGAGTTTATTTCTCTGTGTGTCAATCCTTCCCATCGCTGTAAAAACATTGAAAATTCATACAAATAAATCGAACTTCACCTGTATACAAGATGTAAATTACCACGTGGCGATTTTCACACCCATCCGTGTGTTGAACAAAACTGTTTATTGATAAACACCCAGGACGCTGTAAACAGCATGATTTAAGTAATTGAAAATGTAAAAACAAAATGAAATGACCCGTAATATAGAGCAAAGTACTCAACCTCAAAAGTGACTTGTCCAAAAAAAAAAAAAATAGCATAAAATGAACGGTATCGGCGAATTTGATATCAATCCACCATGCACTCTTCTACTGATTGTGATCTGTCTAGTGGAGGACCCGGTATCCAAACCAGGGGGATAGCTAGTCAGTTGTATAGGCACTTGGATTACGATTTTTCTAGAGAATGTTGGGATTTATTCTCTGAATGCAAAATAAATAAATTTTATCTACATTAATTAGGCCGTAAATATTTTTTAGTCAATTAAATCTAATTGACTAAAAAATATTTACGGCCTAATTAATGTAGTCATGATCCCAGCACCTATACAGTTACACAGTCACGTACTATAGATTTTTTGTGTGGCATGTCGTTATGGAGGTAGTGCACTGAGTAAATTTTAGATTTCTCGATCACCATTCATGAGTCGAAGTCCCGATGTTTCGAACTTTTTTAGGCGGTCCCTTGAACTTCGACTCATCGAAGTTCTACTGTATATATTGAAGGCTTGTTCTGCTTAGGGAAAAGGTGTACATATAAAATGATTTGATCATTGCACACAATACATAAAAACTGCCCCTTTACATCAAATTTACGGACATAATCTGACATGTCACGAAGATACCCATGCCGTCCCTTTCCTCCAGCAACTTGTTCTTAATCCCTGTCCTTGGTCAATCATTTTTATATTAACGGATCAATCTAAAACACTCATGTTAGAATTTCAAATTTCGCTCTGACACCATGCATACCATGTGCTTTAAACTGTAAACCTCTCTTTAGCAATGAGTCAAAGCAATATTGATGCTGATTAGGCAATTCGGTTTCAATCAGCGAATGAATAAACAGATAGCAAAAGTCATCCAATGAACTGGAAATGTATCTCAGTGGTCTGCCTAATTACCAAAAAGAACCAGAGAAATTGGGTTATACTAAATAACGGAATAGTAATCAAACTCCGGAATCTGGTTATTCTAAATAACACAATAGTAATTAAATCCGGAATGTATGGGGATGGGAATTAAAAATCCAGAATTCCGGAAAACTCTGGAAAACTAGCATCTCTATATAAAGTTGGAAGCCATACTTACACAAAATCTGGATCATCTATTGATTCAAGAGTCACATTTTCTGGTAGTCTAAGACTCTCTGAAATATAAAAATAATTCTTATTTAAAATTGTTGTTTTTCATTTTCTGTTGTGTAATAAGCTTACATCATCTTATCCTTACATGACCGAAACCATGATAAATTGTCAAATACTGCAGAACCTGCCTTGGGAGACCACTGCCATGAACTAAAGAGCACCTAAGAGAGACCGCTGCCATGGATTAAAGAGCACTTGTCTATAGAAACCACTGCCATGGATTAAAGAGCACCTGTCTATAGAGACCACTGCCATGGGTTAAAGAGCACCTGTCTATAGAGACCACTGCAATGAATTAAAGAGCACCTGTCTATAGAGACCACTGCAATGAATTAAAGAGCACCTGTCTATAGAGACCACTGCAATGAATTAAAGAGCACCTGTCTATAGAGACCACTGCAATGAATTAAAGAGCACTTGTCTATATAGATCACTGTCATGAATTAAAGAGCACCTGTCTATAGAGACCACTGCCATGAATTAAAGAGCACCTCTCAATAGAGACCACTGCCATGAATTAAAGAGCACCTAAGAGAAACCAGTGCCATGAATTAAAGAGCACCTGTCTATAGAGACCAGTGCCATGAATTAAAGAGCACTTGTCTATATAGATCACTGTCATGAATTAAAGAGCACCTCTCTATAGAGACCACTGCCATGAATTAAAGAGCACCTAAGACAGACGAGTGCCATGAATTAAAGAGCACCTGTCTATAGAGACCAGTGCCATGAATTAAAGAGCACTTGTCTAAATAGATCACTGTCATGAATTAAAGAGCTCCTGTCTATAGAGACCACTGCAATGAATTAAAGAGCACCTGTCTATAGAGACCAGTGCAATGAATTAAAGAGCACCTGTCTATATAGATCACTGTCATGAATTAAAGAGCACCTGTCTATAGAGACCACTGCCATGAATTCTCTATAGAGACCACTGCCATGAATTAAAGAGCACCTAAGAGAAACCAGTGCCATGAATTAAAGAGCACCTGTCTATAGAGATCACTGCCATGAATTAAAGAGCACTTGTCTATATAGATCACTGTCATAAATTAAAGAGCACCTGTCTATAGAGACCACTGCCATGAATTAAAGAGCACCTGTCTATAGAGACCACTGCCATGAATTAAAGAGCACCTAAGAGAAACCAGTGCCATGAATTAAAGAGCACCTGCAGACCAGTGCCATGAATAGAGAGCACTTGTCCATGATCACTGTAAAATTAAAGAGCACCTGTCTATAGAGACCAGTGCCATGAACTAAAGAGCACGTAAGAGAGACCAGTGCCATGAATTAAAGAGCACATGATCACTGTCATGAATTAAAGAGCACCTGTCTATAGAGACCACTGACATGAATTAAAGAGCACCTAAGCGAAATATATGTGTAAATAAAACCTCTTTTGAGGCACCGCCGGCTTTGAGAGACCACATTTCAGTGGCAGAATGGGTGGTTTCTCAAAACTGGTTCCACTGAAAAAGTTAACATGGACATTATTAGGTAAATGCAGCCACCAGAGACTAAATGAGGTCTGAATTATTAACTAAGTACTGGAGACTCTGATGACCTGACTTCTTCTAACTGACCCCCAGTGACTTGTCTTGGCCTGCATTCCTAATTGACTTCTTGAGATTCATTGAGGCCTGAATTGCTAACGAACCTCTGGAGGCCTGAATATTTCTAACCCTTATATCCTTACTTTAAGATAGGCCTGCATATCTATAACTGACCACTGGAGGCTCACTTAAACCAAAATGAATTAAGCCAACATCCAACTGATTTTTGTGTGAATTGAAAGATCAAACCTAGAAATAGGTAAACACTGGTTGTGTTTTTTACATTGTTTGAATGGCTGCCAGTTTTTAAAGGTGAAGAAGAGAATTTGGTTCCAATGTACCCAGGCACTAGCTTTCTGCAAGTAAACTGGCAAACTCTCTCACAAAATCAGCTCGAATTCCAGCGGGGCTCGAACCTATGCTGACTAAAAGTGAGAAGACTTCATCGTTTTGGAAGCATGATGATCTAACCACAGTGGCTCATATTTAGTATATTTTTCAACTACTACACTGAAATAATCAATCTAATCAAAAAGCAATCTCTAATGGCAATATGCTATGGGGTCATGTGCAGATGACTTCTTAAGAGTCATTTTCAACCAATGAAAATTTGGATTCATACAATCATATATTAAGTTTATCAAAAAACTTTTTTAACATTATGAGCAACACTGAACAAACAAAGTCTGAAAGAAGAGAATTCTCTTCATAACCCTGGATAGGATCGAATCACCAAAGATATTCTGAATTAATTCTGTGGACTCTCGGCTTCTTTATTTTAGAATAAATTCAATCTCTTTGCCTTTCAATAAACTTTCAAAATCTTGTAACTCACATTTTCATTAGTCAAACATTACAAACCTACGAGAGATCATCAGCATGTCAACCCATAAAAGTTTGCATAATATCCTCTTTGCTACATATCAAACAAGAGGCTCTCAAGAGCCTGTATCGCTCACCTGGTTATTTGCTTGAGAAGATCAGACGAACCGAGCAATTTTTGTAAAGGAATCCTGTAAAGTTTGGTTGAATTTGCTTCAGTGGTTTCAGAGGAGAAAATGCTAATGTGATTTTTCCCATAGGTCCTAAACTGCCCAGCCATGGGTTTTTCATTGAGGCAATCTTTGAATTGCTCAATACATCGAACTTCTAAAGTTTGGTTATATTTGCTTCAGCGTTTTCAGAGGAGAAGATGAAAATAATTTTCCCACAGGATCCAATGTTCTTCTTCCAAGTCAGGAACCGGATTCATGAATGAACTTTGCTGCGAAAACTTTGCAGTGTGTGCAGCACTGCATATCTTTTGGGCTATATAATGTTAACTGACGTTCTAGTGGCCATGATTTTTGACGGATCAAACAAAATGAGCAGTCTTTGTAAAGGACCTTGCATACATCATTCCTGTAAAGTTTGTTAAATTTGTGTTAGTGTTTCAGAGGAGAAGAACATCAATGAGCCTCGCCATAGCGGCCATGTTTGTTGACGCAAAGTGATTCCAAAACAGGTGAGCTAAAAATGGCGGTCAAGTAACAATTTTCAACAACGGTTTTGAAGTCGCTACATCAATATCTATTTAAACCAAATTTCATTGAAATCAAAAAATGTTGAATTTTCACGCCTCGGCCATTTTGAAAATGGCGGTCAACAAACAATTTTCAACACGGTTTTCAAGTCGCCACATCATGGCAAACATTTTTCAATTTACATTCGATCTTTCATAGTTTTGGAGTTAGAAGACGAAAAAAAAAAATTGGAAAAAATTCTGTGAAAAAAGGGCAATAATCCTACACAGGTTTTTGGATTGTTTCAAATTTTCAGGGTGGGTAGATCTTGATAAAACATTTTTGCAATTTACACTTGAGCATCTGCTACATTTTTTGAAATAAAAAATTAAAAACAAAATTCTGAAAATTTTACAAAAAAAGGGCTATAACTCCGAGATGAGTTTTCCGATTGCATGGCAGGTAGAATCAAGCTGATCACTTTTTACCTTTGTCAGATTTTTGATATCTGTAATGGTTTTGGAGTTATTGGCCAAAAAACTGCAATTTACCCCCTATGTTCTTATTTTAGCAACAGCGGCCTTGTTTGATTTTAGAATAACAAATTTGAAACTAAATACCCTAGTGACGATTCAGTTCAAGTTTGGTTTCATTTGGCCCAGTGGTTTCAGGAAATTTCTTGAGTTAACGACGGACGGACGGACGACGGACGCAAAGTGATTGCAAAAGCTCACCCTGGCATAGCCAGGTGAGCTAAAAATGGAAGCTGTGAGAGATAGGTTAATTAAACTGATTTAGACTGTATCTACAGTTCCCACAATGCAACATCAAATTGGGACAACCTTTAGAAATAAATTACCTTCCAGTGATGTAATAGCATTTGGTTTTACAGTGATTCTGGGAATGAATGGTCTGTTGCTGTTGTCTATCTTATCTTTAAATTTCAGCTGTGGTCGTTGGATATTTCTGGCTGATAATAGTCTAAAACCAGCAACATTGCTTGAGCTACTACTTCCTGTTTTCTGTAATAAAAGTGATACAGCCTTGTAATGTTCAATTGTCAGACTGTCTAAGACTCAGATGTTGAAAAATAACTGTTGAAGACATGTAGACTTCTGCATAATTTTTATGAAGAGAGAAGGGTATTATATAACCTTTTTATTCCAGCTTGTAGTGTGGTGTTATTTGTTAGGGTGTTGTGAGAGAGAAGGGTATTATATAACCTTTTTATTTCAGCTTGTAGTGTGGTGTTATTTGTTACGGTGTTGTAAGAGAGAGAGTATTATATAACCTTTTTATTTCAGCTTGTGTGTGGTGTTATTTGTTAGGATGTTGTAAGATGATGGGTAAACTAAGCCCTTGTAGTGTGGTGTTATTTGTTAAGGTGTTGTTAGAGAGAAGGGTATTATATAACCTTTTTATTTCAGCAGTGTGGTGTTATTTGTTCTGTTGTAAGAGAGAAGGGTATTATATACTTTTTATTTCAGCTTGTAGTGTGGTGTTATTTGTTACTTGTTAGAGAGAAAGGGTATTATATTATATTTCAGCTTGTAGTGTGGTGTTATTTGTTAGGGTTTTGTAAGAGAGAAGGGTATTATATAACCTTTTTTATTCCATGTAGTGTGGTGTTATTTGTTAAGGTGTTGTTAGAGAGAAGGGTATTAATAACCTTTTTATTTCAGCTTCCAGTGTGGTGTTATTTGTTAGGGTGGTAAGAGAGAAGTGTATTATATAACCATGCTTGTAGTGTGGTGTTATTTGAAGGTGTTGTTAGATAAGGGTATGCGATATAACCTTTTTATTCCAGCTTGTAGTGTGGTGTTATTTGTTAAGGTGTTGTGAGAGAAGGGTATTATATCTTTTTATTTCAGCTTGTAGTGTGTGCTATTTGTTAAGGTGTTGTAAGAGAGAAGGGTATTATATAGCCTTTTTATTCCGCTTGTAGTAGTGGTGTTATTTGTTAGGGTGTTGTGAGAGAGAAGGGTATTCATAACCTTTTTATTTCAGCTTGTAGTGTGGTGTTCTTACGGTGTTGTAAGAGAGAAGAGTATTATATAACCTTTTTATTTCAGCTTGTAGTGTGGTGTTATTTGTTACCTGTAGAGAGAAGGGTATTATATAACCTTTTTATTTCAGCTTGTAGTGTGGTGTTATTTGTTAGGGTGTTGTAAGAGAGAAGGGTATTATATAACCTTTTTATTCCAGCTTGTAGTGGAAAAACACCGGCTTTGTTTACAACATGGGCGCAGACATTTTGGACACCCAAAGTTGTGCGGAGGGTAAAATGAGCCCAGCGATCTGATTGGTCATTAAATGAAAAAATTAGTTTTGCCATTAATAAGTGAAATAAACGTGATAAAAAAGATCCAATATTGGTAGTACTTTGGAAATTATAGGGTTGACGGTTTTGAAAAATTGAAAGGGAGGGGTCATATGAGAATAGATATTTTCCTTTGGTGCGGATTTACGACAACAAGTGAAAATTTGAAGTAAAAATGCAACGGCAACCTATACTTTTGATTGCAATTTTGTTATCAAAAATATTGATCTTCCACCACAGGGTACTTATTTGACCCAGAAACATGGGAGTGACAGTGACCTGAAGTTTTGTTAGCATTGAGGCCTATGGGAAAATATTTGGTGGTGTCTGTCCTATAGAGAAATTCACATTTGACACATGTAGGCTGGATGAAGCCTTAAAGTAAGCCATTTCTATCATTTTTATCACCTAAATTGCAATTCATTCACTTTTACTCATACTTTTAAACAGATCTGAGGGTCTATATGAAATGGGGGTCCACAAGGTGCAAATTTAATAGGTGTGCTGCCTCTACACACATGCATTTTTGCAATTGAGATCTCATTTTATCAGTATGTTTTATATTACACCTAGAACATATTTATCATTTATTGGTCAAAATTTTCATGTTCTTGGAAAATTCAAGTATACCCCCACCCTCTCTATCTGTTCTTTTATAATAAATCATTAGTTAGTTATGATAGACTAATTTTAGCAAGATATTTTGGAAATGATGTTTCTATTGTAAATTTTAATCATTTGAAAAAATCAGACCTTTTTGAGGTAAAACTGGTTGATTTTCTTTTTTTGAGGGCAAAATCTACATATTTGGACCATGTCCATTTTACTCATGCAGTGTATTTTGTACCTTTAGTTGTATATATGTACTGTATCTGAAGGGGTAAAAACCATCTCATTTTCATGAAAATTGGTGCATTTTAGCATATAAATCTCATCAGTAAATATTTTATCATGCCATATACACTGTAAACAGTATAAAAATTTTTAAATACCCCCCCCCCCCCTTATGCTGACTGTACACAAGATTTCCATATTGTGGTTAGGTCTATCTGTGCTAATTTTTTTGAAATAAAAAATTTCTTTAAAATGTTTTAACATTTTTTTCATAATCTATCAAAATTTTAGAAGGAATAAATTTTTTAAATTAGCAAATATTGTCCAATAAGAGATTTTTTATCTAATTATCATACTCAAGTCCGTAAAGATAATTATAAAGTATCAATTATATATTTTTCTGTATTAACGCATCTAATATTCATTCAAATTGCATGTTTTCATAAGTTTTCAAAATTTTTCAGTTATGCATTTTTTGTTTGATTACATTTTTTTCACCCTCCCCCCTCCAGCAAATGTCATTTAACACTCTCTTGGGGTTTTTAACACCTGATATTGACTTTTACTGTTTCAAAACTTAGTATAATTAAAATTGGACTTAATTTTTCACCTGAAACAGAACTTATACATATGTCATACTTTTAAAAGCAATTTGACTATCATTTTGCACCATATAAGTGTCTATTTTTAAAGTCAACTCAGCGGCCATGTATTTAATTACTTACATCATGCGACTGTAATTAGAAACAAAACATGGACATGTCAAATTTGAAACAAAACATATTTTATATAAGTGAACAGAATAAGTCTATTGAAATGTGTTGTATCAAGGGTATCCCCTCCCAGAAGTTACACTTTTATTAAGGGTGCACTTCATTCCTTGTCAATTCAATTTGATGATATAAAAAAATGACATGATTTTTGAAAGTGAGCTTATTCTTCTTTACTTCTGGTGCCTAACATGCTCATTAAGCAATGATCCAAATTTTAAGTTTTTGTGACGAAAATGGTAATTTTGTGACTTTTTCCATTATTAAGGGGTACCTTCTACCCTTATTTGATATCATGGTCAATATTGGTCAATAATGGTAGAAATCATTCAAAATAATGAAATATATGGTTACAAACCATTCTGAATGAAAATCAGAAAAACAGACAAATTCTTCATATAAACATTTATTTGTTAATACAATGAATGGGATTGAGAGGTAGTGTGACACATTATAACTGTGTTTCTCTTCATGTTGGGTTTGGGATCCTCATTATTAACTTGGTGTACAGTTAGTGAGAATTTCCAAAAAATACAAAATGACTATTTTTGGCATGTTTTTGGATAAATCTATAGGAAAAACACCGCATTTGTTTTACAACATGGGCGCAGACATTTTGACACCCAAATGTGCGGAGGGTAAAATGAGCCCAGCGATCTGATTGGTCATTAAATGTTGTTTTGCCATTAATAAGTGAAATAAACTAAAAAATTTCATGAATATTGTAGTACTTTGGAAATTATAGGGTTGACGGTTGAAAATTGATAATAGTCATATGAGAAAATACCCTTTGGTGCACTACGAGTTGTAAACATTTGAAGTAAAAATGCGACGGCAACTACTTTTGATTGCAAATTCTGTTATCAAAAATATTGATCTTCCACCACAGGGTACTTATTTGACCCAGATAAATTCAATTGAGTGACAGTGACCTGAAGTTTTGTAAATTAGCATTGAGGCCTATGGGAAAATATTTGGTGGTGTCTGTCCTAGTGTGGTGTTATTTGTTAAGGTGTTGTTAGAGAGAAGGGTATTATATAACCTTTTTATTTCAGCTTGTAGTGTGGTGTTATTTGTTAAGGTGTTGTTAGAGAGAAGGGTATTATATAACCTTTTTATTTCAGCTTGTAGTGTGGTGTTATTTGTTACGGTGTTGTAAGAGAGAAGAGTATTATATAACCTTTTTATTTCAGCTTGTAGTGTGGTGTTATTTGTTAGGATGTTGTAAGAGAGATGGGTATTATATAACCTTTTTATTTCAGCTTGTAGTGTGGTGTTATTTGTTAAGGTGTTGTTAGAGAGAAGGGTATTATATAACCTTTTTATTTTCAGCAGTGTGGTGTTATTTGTTAGGGTGTTGTAAGAGAGAAGGGTATTATATAACCTTTTTGTTAGCTTGTATGGTTTAAGGTGTTGTTAGAGAGAAGGGTATTATATAACCTTTTTATTTCAGCTTGTAGTGTGGTGTTATTTGTTAGGGTGTTGTAAGAGAGAAGGGTATTATATAACCTTTTTATTCCAGCTTGTAGTGTGGTGTTATTTGTTAGGTGTTGTAAGAGAGAAGGGTATTATATAACCTTTTTATTTCAGCTTGTAGTGTGGTGTTATTTGTTAGGGTGTTGTGAGAGAGAAGGGTATTATATAACCTTTTTATTTCAGCTTGTAGTGTGGTGTTATTTGTTACAGTGTTGTAAGAGAGAAGGGTATTATATAACCTTTTTATTCCAGCTTGTAGTGTGGTGTTATTTGTTAGGGTGTTGTGAGAGAGAAGGGTATTATATAACCTTTTTATTTCAGCTTGTAGTGTGTGTTATTTGTTAGGATGTTGTAAGAGAGAAGGGTATTATATAACCTTTTTATTCCAGCTTGTAGTGTGGTGTTATTTGTTAGGGTGTTGTGAGAGAGAAGGGTATTATATAACCTTTTTATTTCAGCTTGTAGTGTGTGTTATTTGTTAGGATGTTGTAAGAGAGATGGGTATTATATAATTTTTTTTATTTCAATGTGAAAAAACAGTAAAAACACCCAATATTCAAAAATTTTCAACCCCCTGGCTTTTATTAGATGGTGAAAATTTTTTCAATATAGAGTGTTTTACTTTTTTTTGCATAATGATACTTCCCTTTGGAGGACATCAAATTTTATTGAAACTTTTTATATCAGCTTGCACAGGTTGTTGCTTGTTTTGAGTGTTGTAAGAGAGAAGAGCACGCTATTACTCTACCTTTTTATTCCAGCTTGCAGTGGGTGTTGTTTGTTTGGGTGTTGCTGTAGCTATGACTAACGTATCTTCTTTTTTCTTTACACCTGATGCCTCATCCAACCAGCTCCCCTACAGATAATCAAAACAAGTCAGCACATTTCAATAAAATATCTGGTTCTCAAACAAATGATTTTGAAAATTTGGTAACGTATGTATTGTTTTTATTTTATGTTTTTATTTCCAATCCCGTATGGGTAGGATTTTCATGTTTTCTATTTATGGATTTTTGTACTTTATACTTCCATTTAC
This sequence comes from Atrina japonica, assembly GCA_030159075.1. Taxonomy (NCBI): domain Eukaryota; kingdom Metazoa; phylum Mollusca; class Bivalvia; order Pterioida; family Pinnidae; genus Atrina; species Atrina japonica. The sequence goes on along the minus strand of BROG01000780.1, from coordinate 264,483 downwards.
AAATGAAATTTCTTTTGAATGTAAGCATACATCACTGTTCAATTGTGTCCAAAGTTATACAAAGTTAAAAACTCCATGGATCTGCTTTTTGACTTTTGATCAACATTAAAACTGACAATAAGTATGTTCTCAGGTAATTTACAATTATATTTATTGATGATCTACCTATCACTATGTTAAATTCATTTGTATTATAAAGAGAGAATTATTTATATTTCTTTTCAAAAATTTAGGTAGGTAGATTATTTTTTTAATCATACACAGGGGTTGAACATTTTCATTTTGCTGCTATGGGCCCACAATTTTTTTTGTTAAAATTTGCCTGGATCCAGTTCTCTAACATTGGTTTGATCTTAAAAACTTTTTTTTTTTTTACTTTTCAAAACATCATCCGATTTTTAAATTCATTAAACAAGCAACATAAATATCTGTTTAAAAACCACACACCGTATGGTCCTGTGGTAAGTTTCACTAAAGTTTGTAACTTTACACGTAAATGTAAATCTAGACTTGCCAAAAGTCTTACATTTAAAATGAGTTTCAATAAAGGTCGTATCTTTCTTCCCAGCAAAAACGTACGTCTGAGTCTATGTCTACTCCAAACTACTACTAATTTCACACTAATTTTGACACAGTGTAAATTTACCAGTAAGCATATATGTTTACCACCTTTTGTGAAACTGACATCAGGTACACATAAATAAAATTGTAACTCCAGTTACGTCTAAAGTTACAACTATGTTTAGGGGCAAAGTTACGACCTTTCGTGAAACTGGCCCCAGGTCTCTTCTTCAGTTACACTTACAATCAACAAAACCTCGACACAATGGTCCTGAATTTTAAAATTCTAATATCGTCCATTTAACTCATAAACCCCTAAAAAACAATGGCCTCTTCTGTAAATCAATGACTTAGACCAGTCCAAATGTGTCTTTGGGGGTGAATAACTTAACTCAATAGTTTTTGACGTTGTTTGCTTTTGTTTAAATCGTGTTTTTTACATCATATTTAACAATTCTTCAGTTGTACAATGGTGACCAGTTTAAGATGGTGGAGGAGAGAATTCTCTTACAATGTATTTGTGAAAGACAATTTTGGTTTGAAGCTACACTTACTAGAGTTCAGAAACTTTACAATTTAAATGTGATGATCTACCCACTCCAACATAGAGGCCTGCTGAGGAGAAAGTGAAAATGTTTAAAATGTTTTCACATGATAAATGCCAACAAAATAGTGGACGGCAGTTGCAGGTCACCGGAGATACAAATGACCAAAATAAAAAAAAAGAAATATCTTACGACTCTCTCAAGGATCTGATCATTAGCATCCATCAAGACATCGAACTTGTCCTCAACATCCACAGCATCAGAACTGCTGGTGAGATTTCCCTTAACACTGCAATGCTTCAATACATTTTGCATCCTATAAGTAAACCAAACAGGTATGAACAATTAATCAGTGGTTTCTCATATCTAATTAAAAACCAATCTCTAACCACTCCCATTTTCTGATATGTCACATAGGGGAACTTATGCGATCCGCTTTGGGGTCATGTGTGAATGACCTCTCATAGATGTGTAAAGTTTGACCAATGAAAGGCGACTTAAAAATTGAGTGGCAAAGAGATGTAATTTGTTTTATAAAAAGGAAATTGTTGGTCCGCAAAATTTCTTCCGAATGTCTTTCTATGATTCGAACTCATCCTAGGTTATGGAAATAATTCTGTAATTCCTGATTTTGTGTGCTCAGTGTTGTTTACAATTGACTAAAAAGTTTACACATCTTTGCCATCAGATCGCTTACAAGATTGTGGAAGTCGCTTTTTCATTGGTAGAAAATGACACACATATAAGTTCATCTGCACGTGACCCCATAGCGGATTGCGTTAGATCCTGTACACAACACAAAAAAAGAGCAATTGGAGATTAATTCTTAATTAGATTGTGGTTGATCTCGCCCATATTCACAATTTAGCCCGTCAAGGGCCCTATCTTCTTGATTGGGAAAATTTCAATACATCCACACAACAGAACCTGTCCTGAAAGTCCACTCTCATAAAAGACCCTTATCTTCTGAGACCACATTCTAAAACCTACTTGACTTATTAAGTTTTTAAATAAAACCTCTTTTGATAGACCACATGTCTTGTGAGACCACATTTCAGTGGCACAAATGGTGGTGTGTCAAAACAGGTTCCCCTTTATATTAATATACATTTTTGACAAAAAAATGAATAATTTACTTAAATTCTGAGAAAATAACTGTAATTGGCTGAAAAAAATCACTGGAAATAAAAAGTGGCATTCGTTTTAAGTATAATATGTTTAAAAGAAAACGAAGCATGCTGTTTAATCCAATACTGTAAAAGGATATAATTCCATGTTTTGTAATTTTCTCATCTCTCCACTACACACACACATACACACTCACTCACTCACCCACTCTCTCTGGCCTGTAATGTTCTTCTGTCTCAAAATCGTTATCATAAATGATAAATTTAAGTGGACTGGTTGGTTTCATAACAAATTCAATGTTAAAATTCTGGACATACAAAAGGGGAATACCAAGATTTTGTTTACCCTATGACAGTTTTGATTTATTGAAATATCAAAATGTCAGATTTCAGGGATTTTCCATTCTTTTGGAAATGGGCCCTGGGCTTTTGACATGGGAATTTTAGCAATATTTTATTGAAACTGGGAAATCTAAAAATACGCAAAACTGTTTGAAAATCTCCTTAAATCTCCTTAAATTTCTTGCCATTCGAATTCAATTTGGAAACTGTACTGCAAATTGGGGGAAAATTCATTTTTGTAATGGGATTGGGGCCTCATTTCAACTCTCTGTGTCAGGGTGGAAAATCCCTCCATTTTGATTGAATAAAAAGAGAGTGTGTAGGTATCATTTAATCCTTATTTATCTAGTGCAGGGATTTTCTACACTCCTTTTGGAATGGGACCTGGGAATTTTAGAAACATTTTATTGAAATTGGGGAATTTAAAAAATACTCAAAACTATTTGAAAATACAAGAATCTTTTCAAAATAATTGTCATTTGACTTCAATTTCAATTAGGGAATTTTGATGGCAAATTGGGAGAAAAATGCATTGATTTTGCAATGGGAATGGTGCCTTATTTCGGCCCTTATAATAGGGTGGAATGTGCCTGTTGCTGTAAACTTACACATGTAGGATTCTCTTTCCTTCTATATCTAAGACATCACGCACACCTTGATAACTTGTGTAGTAGTCATAATCATCTCCCACAGAAGGAAGATCATTTGAGCACTTTGTTGCCTGTAACACTGTCCGAAGTGCATGCTGTAAACAAGATGAAATCATTTCATTAGTACGATGGTACAAATATAAATATATAATAAGAACAAAAGTTGTCAGAATATAATATCAGTCCCCAGGTGGCAGTATTGCATATTAGATACTAAAATTTTGACTGATTAAGAAGTAGGTCAAATGATATCATCTAAGTCAAAGGTTTTGCATAGCTAATTACTAGACTACACAATTACACAAATGCATATACATAAGGCAGGACAAATCCACTTGCACAACACCAGGAACAAGCTCGATTAAACAATTTTGACCCTGGCAAGTTGAAAAATACAGACTAGCCATGGGCAGGCTAAAACAATAATTAACAATGTTTAAAAATTGACCTAGTCTTATTACTACCACAAGTATTTATGTCTCTGTTGCAATTGTTCTTGAAAATATATGATTCATATTACAGCAAGAATATTATAAATAGCGATTTATTATGTGTATAATCTTAGGGTATTTTGTGGTAAATAGAGCCACCGTACATGTATTTATGCTAGCTACATGTACTTTATCGTCAGTATGACAGCTGTTGGTAAATGGAAAGCACTAAGGGTAAATTCTAATGAAAAAAGAAGAAATAAATAGTTACTATTATGATATGAATAAGTACCGAGATGACCAGATACTAGTACCTAGCTGTCTAATGCCCTGGTACCAAGATGACTAGGATTCCGACTGAGACACACCGGCTCCAGTATGCACAGTAAGATATGATATTGCTACGTTAAATTTAAGTGGTAGGTATCAACTATTTCATTTTATTCAGCCAAAACCAGTCGACACAGCTAATTTGACTCAAACTATAAGTGTATTATCATTTTAAACATAGGCCTAATACGATCGGGATAATTTTAGCTGACATCCCGATACCACGGTTCGATAGTCCGATAGTCCGACGGTTCGATAGTCCGACGGTCCGATAGTCCGATGGTTTGATACTTTTTGTACATTTTTTACCTTTTGACCTTGACCTTTGACCTTTTTTCAGTTCATTATAGAAAAATACATAGGCGTAGGGAGGGGGGGGGCAGGGGGCGGCCCCCACTTTTTCTGACCAATTTTTTTTTAATAATATCATTACATCTGGAATACAGAGCTATTGAATGAGGGTCTACCATAATTTTCGCGCCTCGCTACGCTCGGCAAAATAATTTCTACAAATTATTTTTCCCTCCGTTAACATTGAATTTCTGGATCCACTCTGCCTCTGTGTGTGTATGGTGTGTGGGGGGTGGTGTGGTTTGTGTAGGTGTTTTGTGTGAACCAGAGAGGAAGGGGCCACCCCACTTTTTCGAAACAAATTTTATCTATAGAAAAAAGGCTTCCCAGAGTTTCTAAAATTAAAGTCTACCAAAATGTTTACTCCTAGCTAAGCTCCAGTTGATCTTACGATGCAACTGAGCTTACGGAGAAAACAATGGTTATGTGTCTGGAAGCTGAATACCTAGGGGTCAAAATTAAACGTCTAGAGGACTAGAACGAAATTCTTCTCCGAATTTGAGTAGCTTTTTTTCGCTGATTCAAACTTCTTTTTCCGATTTACTGATGCTTCAGCCTACTAGACCTAATTTCTTGTCTGGACGCAGACATTAGATGAATAATAGACGATCTCCTAAAGAAATGTTACCTCAAAGACCTTTTGGAATTCAACTGACGCTGCCTTCTGTTCCGCAACACGGAAAAAAAATATCCAAAGGGTTTTTTTTTTTAAATTTTGCGTAATGAGTAGTGATATCGTTCCCCAGTATGAAAAAGAAATTTCACAAACACACCTCGCTCTACTTGGCGAATGATGAGGTGTAAAACTTAATTTTTGGTATAAAAAGTCAGAAAAATGAAAAGAAATTTCTACGATTCATTCATTTTCACTCTCTCAAACATTTAACGGTCCGTTTGTGTGCACACATTTCTTCGTTCAGTTTAAACTTTGTCCCAACATTCAACTATTTAGTATAACATTATTCATTTCATATCAAAAAGCGCATGGAAACGATTTTTGCAAGCAAAAAATAAAAAAAAAAATTGCCCCCCCCCCATTTGCTTCCTACGCCACTGAAAAACTATGCTTAAAGTCTATTTATTTTTTAAATGCTTTTTTGTGGTGTTGTAGTGATATATATATATTTTTATATATATTCCGGGTTTTTCAAATTTTCATCAAATATCTTAGGAAAAGACGGGGTTGCTTGATATTTCTCATTTACTATCAAAGATGCCGCCGGGGGCATTCATGTTCCACAAATACATCTTGTTTGATGACTATTCTGTTAGTTGCTTTTTTATATCATTTTTGAAGTCTACATTGTTATATGAAATGAACATACATCGGGTGTTCTGTTATTTCTAAAAGCATCGGTCGGCATTTTATATTTGTAATAATATCTGAAAGGCTGCGCTAGTTTGAAACAATGTAAATTTCTTTGTCTTTGATGATGGCTTAGTGTGTCTAAAATTGTAGACGTTCAATTGGTTTATTATGAAAAAAGCGGCATAATTTCTATAATGTTGCCGACGATGCTTATATAAATACTTGGTAAATAATGGGCTTCCACTGGAGGTGTTGGCGTAAAACATGCAGGACGACCCTATCAACCAATGATATTGGCCAATACGCTTCGAGAAGCCGAAGCTATCAATCAAATGAAAGAAACTATCAAAGACGACCCAACGAAGCCAATTAAGAGGGTCTACAATGAAGTTATTGAAGGTTGCATTGATAATTATTTGAGTTCCAGAGAGTCCGTTCCATTTTGCATAGGCAACGCGAATCGGTTCTACCCCGTATTCCTCGCAATGTCGACGATGTAAGAATAAGAGGGGAGTGGAAGAAAACCTGGTCTGGTAAAAGTCATCATGATAACAACGCTGCGCCTTTTACAAGGATGTTCTAACGGTGTATGTCGATGGAACATTTAAAAGGGTCACAATCCATGGTAAATACATGGGCAGATTTCTTACATTTGCTTGGTCCTTGAAGGTCATTAACCGACAGTTTTTCCAACACTTAAAATCCAAAGTCAGGCATGCTACTGGTAGAAGATTTCGACCTCGCACAGTCGTGTGGACCACTTTAAAGTTGGCTGTTGAAACTGAACTTCCGCAAAGTACGCTTTCCGCATGTTATTTTTCACTTTACGCAGAGCATATGGCGTAAAATCCAAGAAGTTGGACTAGCAAGGGCATTACCGTTAGCATTGGACACCTCCCTCTTCTACTCGTTCGACAGGGACTTACTTCCAGAACACCTATTTTAGATGGAAACTTTCCACCACACAGATATGGAATGTGTTCAATCAAATAACCTAGTCGAAGGTAAGTAATTTTAATACTGCAAAAAGAAATTCCCTTGTAATAAATCTCTCTAGATATATAGACGCAGAAACCTTGTTGTATCTTTACCGAGACCATACACACAAAAACTGTGTACAAATAAAGTACATCAAAGTATTTCTAAATATACTACATAACACATACACAATTTTCAAATATGGTACAAAAACTGCTAAATAATCACAATTTTCTAAGTGTACAAGGTTTAAAGTTGTGGATGGATAAATTCTGTGCAGTTACGTATTGTATAAGCGAATTAATTTTTCATAACACGAGCATCCACATATAAATACCTTTGCTTGCACCCAAACTGTTTCAGTGATATGCATTTTATGCAAGTCTTGGCATTTAATAAGAGGAATGAAGAGGAGCGATAACTCTGGGTAGGGATTGATATATTGCACGTACGGAGGGCTTTTTGGGCTGCATCAGTATGTTTTTATAATTTTAATTAATAAATTTTTTAATTTGTTATAACAAACTATATAAAAAAAAACTTAATACCTGGATTTGAATACCCAACTACTACAGGTGAATTTCCAGCCAACTTGGAATTGGGTTGTAGCTGGGTATTCAAATTCAGAATAAGTTGCATATATTTTGAAAACCCAATTCCCAGCTGGCTGGAAATTCACAAAATATAAGTCCATTAAGTCTACTCAAATACTTAGGGCCCTACGTTGACTTGTCAGATTAAGATTTTCGATTACACACTAGTGCCGACCCAGGACGGTCACTTGGATGATAAAGCAAATCAATTTGGTGTGGTTAACCGGGTTTACGGGCCCAATCTCCAAAAAGCGCAAAAAAGCAGTGTAATCAAATGGAAAAATAAAAAGGTAATTATATTTATTGCATTTATGTTGCATTTCAGGTTTCCACTCCCAGTGGGAACAGCAGCGTTGGGTGTAAGCATCCATCAATTTGGATCTTTATCAGAAAACTAAAAGATGCAGAGCGTCTGCAAAAAAAATTACCCTGAGGGCAGCCATGAGAGGGGAACATGCACCACGCACGAGGCGAAAGTGGCGTAGACTTCAACGGCAAATATCTAACATTAAACTGCAGTACAACAATGGCCAAAGAAATATATCTGAATATTGGAATGGAATAAGCCATTGCATAATAACATTATCGCTGAAGTGTTTACTATGTGATACTCTGCCATGCAAATCATGAAACTGATGCATGCACTCAGCTCAGATCTGCCATCGAGTTATGACTTACGACTTTTATGATGTTGACATAATTTTGTGAATATGTCGACATAATATGAGAAGAATGTCGACATCTTGGAAAAAGATGTCGACATCTTAGAAAAAGATGTCGACTTATAAATTCAATATGCCGCGATAATTATCTAGCAAGTCGGCGTTACTATCTCGACAAGTTGAATTAATAAGTCGACATCTTTCTCTATGATGTCGACATATCATATTATGTCGACATAATCACAAAATTATGTCAACATCATAAAAGTCGTAAGTCGTAACTCGATGGCAGAAATATGCCACCATACAGAAGTCTTTTGTGTTGAACCTTTTTGCCGATCATTTAATACTTGCTAAATTCCTATCTTCTGAACATTCAGTAAAGTACGCATTATCCATACCATTTCTTGTGCTTGGTTATTTAACAAATCATCGGAAACTCGCAACATGTTTGCGATTCATCTTTTTTTCTTCAGTTATAAATGAAACGCAACTGGTTGCGATTTTCCGACTTTGCTACTGGTCAGTACTGTTTCCACCGTATAGTTGATATTTCAGAACTACGGTAATTTCTCCATTAAAAAGCTAATATTTCAAAAGATTGTATGGTGGTATACTTCTGCCATCTACATGCGAGTTATTTTTTCTACCGATTATGTCAACATGCAACTTATAAATTATGTCAACATGCAACTTATTTATGTCAACATGCCATACTCCCGAACCATGTAGCGCAAACAGTAAAAAATAACCCAAGTGGATGTGGGTCGCATACCTGAGCACTATCCATGCATGTTCAGTCAGAAGCCAGTGCGGCCATATTTGATAAGTAGAAAACTAGTTGCTTCCCGTCAAGTTTCGATTCAAATATTTAAGTGACTTTTTGTTCTGTTTAATCCTCTTGATAGCCATGAGATTTAACTGTCGGACTATCGGACCGTCGGACTATCGGACCGTCGGACTATCGACATGTCACCCTTTCCATAGACCATACTGAATTTCGATTGTCCTTCCATAGATAACTGGCAGCAATGACAACATCTCAGTTTAAAATGTGTAGGTACGTATTATGTGTTTTTAAAAAAATCCGTTATAGTACCTGGGTATACGTGTTGACATCTTTAAACCCTAAAATAATTTCTTCTGACTTCTTGTCTTCTGGTGCAGTCGACGCCATGTGGATATGCTTACGTTTATTATGTATTCCGATCCCGACTGTAAACGAAATGCTAGGAACATACTTTTTAAACATGTATAGGGTTTCCTTTAACAAAATTGGTCATTCTCTTAGTAAGGAATCTACTTTGTCTTCGTGCTAAAAAACATCTCAGGCTTTGATAGGCCTATTTAATTCAATCGAGATCGGAATGCTATTTTAGTTTGGTAATATCGCGCACATGCGAAGTACCGGATATGATATCGAAAATTGTTTGTGTTGACTAAGTATAGAAGTTACAAAGACGTCAATATGCGAATTACTGTTACAACTCTGTCTGATCAGATATTTTCCATTGAGGCTGCAGATGATCTAGAACTGGAAAATTTCAAAGCATTATGTGAATTTGAAATAGGGATATCAGCACAAGAAATAGCGTTAATGTGGAATGGGAGACCCCTCCATGACAATAAACGCACTTTGAAATCATACGGGATTTCAGATGGTGATATGTTACTTTTGCAGCATATACGTGGTGCTCAGGGACAACAAAGTCTTTCTCCTCCAGTACAATCATCTGGTACATACAATTTGAATTATTCTTTTTCAGAGGGAGTATTTACTACAAAGAGAGAAGTGTCAGACACTGGGTAGCACGATTTTGCCAAAAAGACCCCCAAAGCACAAAAAAGACCCCGAAAACAACCCAAAATGACTCCAAAACACATTCAGTAACCCCATAAACACACATAAACATTTTAAATAGCAATTTTAGCAATTTTATTATAATATGATGAATATTTTTTATGCTGTAAATGTTTTTGACTTTGATAATCTGTTTTATCCAGTTTCATGATGTATTTCTGAAACCACAATATAATCAGCATGACGTTTTAATATGTACCAGAGGGGCCTCCGTGGTTGAGTGGTTAGAGCATTGCGCTTTAAATCAGAAGGCCTCTCACCTCTGGTTCGAATAAATCAGTGGGAAAGTTTGCCAGTTTTCTTGCAGAAGGCCTCTACCCGGGTAATCAGGGTTTCTCTCCGGCGGCACGATTTCAAAAAAAAAAAAAAACTACCAAAAAAACCCCCAAAAAAAACACCCAAAAAGACCCAAAAAAGGGTCACAATTAAATCGAAATAATTAAGTGGAAAATGCAAGTTTGCCAGTTTTCATGCAGATAAAATCGGTCACTTCTAATGAAACTTACGGACACTGGTAAATGAAGAGCCAAAGGTCTTCTTTCTCCGATTCCATTTTTCATATTTTATGTCAATAAAATTCTAATGTGGAAAATGATGGACTTTACCGTCCCATATAAGTAACATTATGGCACATTTTAAAATGTCAGACTATAACATGGTTTTGAGTATCGGCGTAATTATCAAAGTCAAAAATATCTACAGTCAAAAAAGTATCATAATATAAAGATTAATATGTTAGTTTTAAATGTTTTTGTGTGTTTTTTGGGTCATTTTTGGAATGGGTGTGTTTTTTTGGGTCTTTTTGGGTATATGTGCTGACCAATAAAAAGGCATCATATGACTGAAAGTGTTAATACAAATCAAATCAAAATTAAATTAATATGTACCACATTACAGGCGTTGAATTTGTAATAATCATTTTAATTACATTGAAAATATAAATTTGACATAAAATATGAAAAATATTTCAGGAATTGTGAAAACAAATAATTGAAGAAGACCGATTTGGCTCTTCATTTTACTAAATGACAGTGTCCGCAAGTTCCATGAGAAGTGATAAATGTTAATTTTTTTTTAATTTCTAGCTGTCTATGAAATATTTTTACAGGGGAAAATGCATTTTGAATGATTATCGATGCAAATTTATTTCGATTTAATTGTTTTGGGGTCTTTTTGGGTAGTTTTTTTTTTTTTTTTTGGTAAATGGTGCTGCCGTCAGACACTAATGTTTCTATAGTCTAATTCACATTAATTGTCCTCTGGTTTCCATAAGGTAGTTTACCAAAACTGATTTGAATTGCCAAAGCACACTTAAATTAGTAGAGCAAGATACAAATATTGTAATATGTTGTCAAATATTTTAAAAATAGATGTAATTTGTAACCTGGTTTATGAGTATTTATGGATTAGGCAAATACCAAATAATTTCCAAAACAACACCGAAACACGCTACAGTTACCGAAACAGACAAAAACAATACCGAAATGCACCATAAAGGTACATTGATGGGATAACCATAGCAAGATACAAAATGTTTAAATAATTATTTAACGTGTATTTTGTAACATGACTTATGTATAATTATTGATTAAATTTAATGAATAAATCCCTAAAACAAGACCGAAACACACTACAATTACCAAAACATGTTGGTCTTGTTTCAGTAATTGTATCTAGGCTGATTTAGTCTTGTTTGGGAAACTTATTTGAAATATAGCCATAATTATAATACTTAAACTATGTTACACATTTTTGAATATATATACATGCATACATGTGATAAAAATCAGTTCAGCTGCTATGCCACAACTGGAGATTTTTAAATTTTTATCTAGAGATTTGGTCTCAAAACTGGAGATTTTTAATTGATGCTTTTATCAACGGTTTCTTGTCATTTTTTTTTTACATGTTATTGTAATGTTCTTATCTGAAATATCAGTTTGTCATCCTGACCTATTCTAATGTAGCCACTGCAATGGTCATACACAGTTTAATGTTTATTTGATAATGTTTAATGTTGACAGCTCTGTGGCTACCGAAGTTATGTTAAATGTAAATAGATTTGGTTAGTTCGAAATAAAGCATGTAATAGGACAGACGTTCTGGTGTTTATCTGTGTATGCTTAGAGCATGTTCTATTAAGACTAATAGAGACATTACAGTTATGACTTCTGATTGATTTCCTTGTTTTGTTCAATTACTGTATTTAGCCAATTGAATGCCTCGAATGCAAGTTTATACACATACCAGTTCAATAAAAGATAACAACTTTGTTTACAATCTAAAAAAAATAACTTTCCATAATTTAAATACCAGTCCGGTCCGTTTCTTTTCTCATGCTATTTCTGGAATACGTCTACCATTACATGTGCTTTGTGATAGTTTAGACCTTGAGGTAAATGCTTTGCATGCTTAAAATACATTATAACTATCTTTTGAGACCGTAAGAAGTTGTAATAACTATTTTTGATAGCTGGAATCATGCTTCTAATCATTGATGATCCAAGCATGTGTAACATGAGTAAGATAAGATTATCAATTATTTAAATCTTGACTCAGGTCATAAATTAGGACATATGTATCAGACTAGATTCACACTACCCCATTTTTAATGTAAAGAATGTCATGTGGTCAACCAACAGAAAAAGAAGTGTTGGTCTCCTAAACTTTTATCACTCAAATAGCACATTGTTTTCGAATGGAAGGATTAAACATATCCCAAATACTTTAGGACAGTGTTAACCTTGGCATTAGTGTCTATTTATCCAGAGGCAAACATGGAGGGTCAGAGGCAAACATGGAGGGGGTTGGCCATTTTTGCTGTTAAGAATTACTTCAAATATATAAGTTAACTCAACTGCAGATTGTACTAATAAGTATTTTATCACTTGAGAAAGAAATTTATCTGATTAATTCTTTATGGTCCAGTAGACCACAACTTTACCCAAGTTGAGAAAATTTTCAAGATATATTAGTAAAATCTTGAAGTTGAGTAAAAAAGTTATCTGAGAATAGTCTTATGGTCCTAGGCACTGGTGTTGGACTCTCAGTTATACCTAGCTTTTACAGACAAAACTTTTGGTATTGGTGCACAGAACAGTATTTTGTAGCTTGATATGCAAATACAATTTGTGTCACATGTTACCACAGAATATGCAATATAAATATATATATATATATATACAGTAAAACATGCTATAGTGGCCACTATATAAGATCACCTGTCTATAAAGGCCATTTTTTTAAAAGTCCCTTGACTGCATACTTCAACTAAATTGAACCTGTGTATAAGGGTCACCTGTGGTGGTGGGTGGCCCCTATATACAGGTTTTACTGTATATATATATATATATATATATATATATATATTATATATATATATATATATATATATATATATATATATATATATATATATATATATATATATTATATATATACATACTACATATAAGAAGATAATATGTAATAAAGAGAACAACATATAAGAAGATGCTAAATATGGTACACATGCTGATTGACTGACAGTTAAGCAGTCAAAGGATATGACATTCCATATAAAAAGAAAACTTTACTACAATCAGATTGTCAGCCAATCAGAAAGCGTTTGCATAGTAAGGTTTTCTTTATATGGAATGTTACATCTTTTAACGCTTTTACCATATCATTAACAGAAAGAAATTTCAGCTTTCCAATGGAATTTTGTTAATAACTCTTTGAAAACCACAACTTTTTGGAAAAAAATCTTTTTCCTTCATTTAGGAATGGATTTCTGTAGAAAATATAAATATTACAATAACTTTTTCAAAATGTCACTTTGATTTGTGGTTTATCGTGATCAGTGAGAGTTTTCAAGTTTGTGCACAAGCTTGGCCTAGCCACTATCATACATGTATGTATATTAGTCTTTGCGTGGCATATGATGTTAAGTGGTTCATTTGTCCCAATTTGTATGTGGTTATGGAACATCAAGGATGTAAATTACATTCCTTTGTGGGTCTTGATGTGTGGAAATTTTGTCTGGAAAGTGGATTTCATCAAAAGCTAGTTCAACATGCCAGGTGAAAATTTTTACTGCAAATCTAAGAGTTATCACTCCTATTTCTACCATTAAACTATGTCAAGGGTTCAAAATTCTTTTTTAGACACTCAAGTCCGGGACTTGGAGGGTAAATTTCTGGCAGGTCCAATTGAGAAATTTCAAAGTTAATGCTGAATTTTGTTAATAAGTAATACAATAAAATAAAATGAATGCAGATGAGGCAAGTCCCTCAGACTTCGCATATTTCTAAATGCCAAGTCCGAACCCAAATTAACCAAGTCCTGGACTTCTTACTTGGGGAATTTTGAACTCTTGTATGTTTGCCAATACTTGAGATATTCAGAAGAGTTTGAAACATGAATAAAACAACATTTATTTTTGTTTTTTTAGGGAATATTCCACAGATAGACTTTGGCAGTATTCCAATTCCTGGACATAGTTCATCGAGTCCTGGAGGGGGATCAAGACCACCCCAAGCATCTGGGGTACAAGATGATCCCATGTTTATCAGAGAAATGTTACTTAAAAGTCCACATGAGTTGGCCTTACTGAAAGAAAGAAATCCCCCATTAGCTGAGGCGCTTACAAGTGGAAGCAAAGGTTAGTTAAGTAAAAATGCAATGAATTTTATTTACACTTGGGGTGACGACGATATAGCGATTTCTCCGGAATAATCATCTATTTTTATACCCCCGGCCTGAAAGGTCTCCCTGGGGCATTTAGTGTTTGGATTGTCCATCTGTCTGTTTGTTTGTCTAGCTGTCTGTCCGTAATTCCATCCCACTTACATATAAAGTGTAATATTTCAAGTTTGGATCGTGATACAGTAACCAAACCTAGACTGTAAGTTCATTTAAGGGTTGCTCACACTTCACTGACATCACATGCCCCTGGGGATGGGGTGGCCCGCAGGGGTTGAAATTAGCAGTGGTCCGTAAGCCCGAGGCCAGTGTTTTTGTGGTCGGGCCAATAAAATCCATACAAGCGGCGGCCCAGTTGGCTTGTCAAATTTTGGAAAACACTGCTAAGTTAAACCAGCGATATATAAATAACTAATCGCTGGTTAAACCGTTTTCGGTTTCGATTTGTTTTGAAACTCAGTCGGAACCCCTCTTCTCTTTTTCACATAAATGATTTAAACCATCATTGTACCGCAAATGAAGCATTGTATATACCCCCTCTAGAAGATAACTCGAGATCGGTGGCGCGTTTTAACAATCAGTGTAAAGACTTTACATTGTCAAAGCTTTTAATTGACATTGAATTGCAAGCCTGTCGACATGTGGAAGTTTCTTGGGGGTGTAAAACCTCCGGAAAAAAAGCAAAAGTTCACAGATACTGAAAGAAAAGACAGAGGACATGTCTACGAAAAAGAGAAAAGAAAAAGAAAATTCATGGAAACATGGAAGGTAGGCCGTAAATGGCTGAATTTCAGTGATGACAAAATGACTTGTACATGGTGCATTGATTATGCAAACAGTGCCAAATTACGAGAGAACGAACGGCAGAAGTCAGGTTTTATATCTGGTTGCACAAATCTGAAATTAGATTCTGTGACTTTACATGAAAAAAGTGAATTTCACAGGAAATCGGCTGCAGCATTCGAAGCAAAACAAAATGACCCAGATAATTCAATAGCATCTAAGATACTACAAGCAATGAATACTATTACTAATGTACATGTATTTAATAGACTGAAAACTCTGTTTTGCAATGTACATGCATTGATAAAAAATAGGCGACCTTTCACAGATTTCCTTTGGTTATGTGATTTAGATGAAGTGAAGGGAGTCGATGTGGGTGAAACTTATCGAAATGACAAACAGGCTCAGACTCAGGCCCAGGGTCCTGTCTGATTTGTTGTCTGTCATATTTCACACTAACGAAATACCAACTTTTGACCCAACAAAAGCCATTAACTTGTGGAATACTGAGGGCATCAGATCAAGGAGGCCAAATACTCAACCGTATGGACCCCGAGAGGTGGGGGAAGAGGAGGAATTTATGGATGTGTGGACTGAATTAGATTCAGATTGTCACTGAGTTTTTCTTTGTTATCCAGATTGTCACTGACTTTTTTCTTTGTTATTATTACTTGAATATACTCTGAAGAAGTTGCTACCATTAAAAATTGTTATTTTTATTTATCTTATGTCTTTTTATATGTGGGCCAGTGAAATTTTGGTTGGGCCAGTAGAAATTAAATCCTTCTGGCCCGACTGGCTGCCAGGTTTGAAAAGTTAATTTCGACCCCTGGGTGGGGTAAAAATGTAAGACATTGAAAAAATTTGTTGGGACTGGGGGCATTTGTGTTTCACAAACACATTTTGTTTTAGCATATACATCTTTATGCTTTGAAGATCAATAATCTGGCAGTTAGGAACATTTAGGTTAAGTATAATGAATGTACATAACCGGTCCCGACGTGTTAGATTTTTTTTTAGATCTTAAAGAGCACCCTGAGTGAAAAATGAAAACTTTTGTATTTATAGAACTCATCATTCAAAGAACAACATCGAAAACCCAATCAAAATCAGTTGATGCATTCTCAAGATATTGACAGCCAAAGTGAGCGATTTTACAGACTTTGGGAAAACTAATTAAGAATTCATTTCACTTCCGGCAAACTTGTGAGTTACACTGTGAAGTCACAGAATGGCCTTAGGATGACTACTGTCATGGTGGAAATTAAAAGTGGATGGGAAAGCGAGTCATATTCATTGCTGTTAAAAATCACAAAATTAACCAAATAAATCATTATTTTGACCATTTTAAAATATATGAAATCATTTAATTTAAATGCTGTCATATAACGAATACGATTTTGGCTTTTTCAATGTGTCACATTTATGGACGGATGGCTTAGTTATGCTTGATTTAGAGTATCACGCTTTATTTTGAGTTTTTATTTCTTAAGTTTTTCTTTTGCACTTTCTCGTGTTTTATAAACATAAAAGGACAACAGCCGCCTGTGATGTATGCTATATTTAATCCCTAAAACATCTGCTTACTCCACACTTTCCAGTATATTGCCATGTCGTGTGACCATGCCAGGATTCTCTGCTGGTGGGTTTGCAGATAAATTAATCCCTTTCGACTGTGTATAAAGCTACATACGATTTTTGATGTCTGAATGAATTAAAAAGAAGTGGATATTTCATAATTCATGTAAAGGGAGAAATTGATAAAAAGGTAAATAAATAAATAAGTACTATCTGATGACAGATTAAATGATCATAATAGATACGGTAGCGAAAATTGTTATTTTTGGTTGATAAATTAATCATTTGCATATTTATTTTGATTTTGTTTTAATTAATAAAATATTATAAATATCATTAGATTCATATTAAACGTGTCTCAGACGGATTGCAAATATAAAATAAAAACAATAAAAAAATTGTACCTCCGTGTGTCGCTTTGTTTGCAAATGATCCGACCGTGAAAGTATAATGCAGCTCTCATTTAGGAACCCAACTAAAATTTAGAATTTCCTAGATGGTTGGGTGTACTGTTAGTCCCGTACGCATTTGTCAAAACACACCTTTATATATCAAACATAACGAAAATGTGATTTTTTGAGTACATTTCAATTGATAATATTGTAAAATACAATTTACATGTTTAAATAATTTTCAACCAACGGTGAATAAAAACACGACCCTGGGGAAAAAATTCTTGTTGTTTATTATAAAACCGTATTTTCGTTAAATTTTTATTTTCATTACAGTTGATGTTGCTGTCAATTTCTTTTATATATGTTATGTACTGTTTTTTGCTCTGCCAACAGGACAATGTGATATTTACGACACTTGTCTTTTCAAAATGACATGCAATTTACGTCTAGTACTTCGATATCAGTTTATTAAAAAATTAGATATAGCAATTCAGTTATTTTGCTTTTACAATTTAATTCCGCAACATTTATATTTTAATTATTTTTTCTCCGTGGATGACTATTATGCTATTTTACACAGAGAGGTAAGCATAGATTCATAAATAATGAATAAAGCTAGATTTCTTTATGTAGAATATTGCTGGCTAAAAAGGAAAATGTAACAACTTAATCTCGTTTTAAAGTTCAATTAAAAATTCCCAAACAAAAGTCACGATTGCGACAGTTAAAAACTATTATTCCTACATTATTATACCCAAAAATATATTCACTCAATAAACCAGCAAGTGTGTTAATTGCCTTCCACGCCTGAGGCACTGCTGATACTAAGCCTATAGTGAAGCATATACTTCCCAACCGGAGTCCAAGTTGTGATGTCACATGAAGCTCCACCCCTTTCTGGCTACTTGAGCCGTTCGTAAAGGTGAGTTTGCAGTTTCTCGCTAATATCTCGAAAATTTGTGCACCGATTTTGTTTGGGTTTTTGATGTTGTTCTTAGAATGATGAGTTCTATAAATACAGAAATTTTCATTTTTCACTGAGGTTGCTCTTTAAACCCAACTTTGTATAACCTACATCCAGTGGATCCTGTATGGGGTATCGACAGACAGATGACTAATGATACATACCAATGTATTGAGTGACCCCCTGATCTTTGCCTTACATTTTGATTCTTGTCATTCTTATGCCTTTACTGTTTACAGAAAAGTTCGCCGAAGTTTACAAACAACAACAGAAAGAAAGGCTAGAAAAAGAAAGGGAGAGAATCCAACTGATGAATGCAGATCCCTTCAATCCTAATGTCCAACAAATGATAGCTGAAGATATAAGGTAAAACACTATTTGTCAAGAAAACCATGACCCATTGCAGGCAGTTACAATGAAAGTTGAAATCAAGAATCTCACAACAGTGTCTTGTATGGTACACCACTGTCACACAAACATCTTAATTGAGGATGCATGTTTAAAAATAAAAGACATTTAAAAGTCATTTAACTCAAAAATGAAATGTTGTTATATTGCATATACCGTATTCGACCCAGTTAGTGCCCATGTCCCCATAACCACCCCTCTCCCTTTAGTGCACACTATTGAGAATATTTTTTAACTGGTTGACAAGGAGACGTTGACCTGAAAAACGGTAAGTAACAGTTTATCTGTAACCCCCAGCAACAGAATTATATTGATAGATGTCATCAGTAATATCTACAACAACTTTACCATTGTGTCCTATATAAAATTAATTGTTTTACTTCAGTTTGACTATTAATTGGTTCCATTAAGCACCCACCCATTTTCCCTGATTTTTGTAGCACCCTGAGTGCTTTTAAATGGGTCGAATATGGTAGATATATTGCATGCAAGTGTAATCATACAGTTATAATAAAGAATAAGGCCATTCTCAGACCACTTTTTTTTTAATTTCAAATGAAATGCAGCAGGCATTTTGTGTGTGTGTGTAATCAAAATATCATGTCACATGACTGCAAATGTACAAACGATGCATTAATGTCACTCATCTGTGTTGAAAAACAGATATCCTACCACAAGATGGGATCTATGTATGTATGAGAAATGATTCCAGTTGTCTTGTTTGGCCTAAACAATTAAAATTATTAGATAGGTAAGGGGCATGTAACAAATACAAAACCACCAAAATGTTTCTATCTTGATATGCCACTTGACAGTAATAGCAGAATGTTGCAGTGAGAGCGTACCCATATCTGTGTAGTTTTATCTTACAGCAATGTGCTTTTGCAATCCTATCTTAAAAATTTGCCTTACACACTTGGTCTGGAAGGTGTCCAGGTTCTCTCCCTTGGTCAGCTATATATGGAAAGTGCATAAAATTAACTTAGTCCAGTGAAAAAAAATAACAATATAATATTTTAGTTTTTCACTGAGATAAAGTAAATAATAATATGCATTAAGATTTGCAACTATTTTTTTTTTTTGAAAATGGTCATCAAAATTTGTTGTTTAATATGCAGAATATTCATCAAAGATTGACAAAGGAATCAAAATTGTTTTTATTTATCTTATGGTGAGCAGATTGTAATTAAAATTGTTTAAGGTCAACTTTCAGATATGACTTTCAGGGATTTTCCACATCTTTTGGGGAATGAAACCAGGGCCTTTTAAATTTTAGCAACATTTTAAGGAAATTCATTGTCATTTTTTACTTCAAGGGAATTTCAATTGGAGATAGGGGAAAATTTGATTTTTTTTTTATTTGGGAATGGGACCCTTATTCAGCATTCTGTGATAGGATGGAAAATCTCTGACTGTAGACTTCACTGAAATTTTGACCCATGACCTATTCTTTGAACTTTGTTGAACCATTATATTTTTATCAGGGGAACCCGTCTTCATGAAAGATTACCTGTTTTTTGAGACCATAGTTTGAAAACCATCAGTTTAAACAATCCTTTAAGTAAAATTGATTTTGAGAGACCACCTGTCTTGAAAGAGCACATTTCAGTGGCAGATAGAAATGGTCTATCACGACAGGTTACACTGTGGTATCTACATTGTCTGTTACTGTCCAGGAAATGTTAACAATACATCCAGTTTATGTTCCCTGTCAGATTTGCTGTACATGTACTTGGAATTTCATTCATTCATTTATTTTAATGGATCTTGATCTTTTTCCAGAATGAAGAATGTTGAACACAACATGGAAAGTGCTATTGAGTATGCTCCAGAGAGCTTTGGTCAGGTTATTATGTTGTATATAGATTGTCTGGTCAATGGTCATCATGTTAAGGCCTTTGTAGATTCAGGTAAGGTATCCAAGTTCACAAGAATCACTTCAAACAGTTTTAGAGGTCTTTTGGAAGTTTAAATTTGATTTATTTTACAAGGATTAACAAACAATTGATGTAAACTTATATAAATTTCTCTTATGATCATTGGCTCTGATGTTGGCGTAAGGGGTCCATGCTGTGGGGGGAAACCATAGTTCCCAGAGAAAATCCATGTGTCTGTCTTTTGACCATTTCACATACTCCCCTGTCCGATCCAAGGATCCAACCTGTTGGACTGGTGAGCAGCAAGTGATCTAAGTACTGCGCTACCTAGACACCTGCTTTAGAAGTTTATTGCCCGACTTTGTAGACGGAGGGGCATATTGCTTTGCCAGTTCGGTAGGTAGGTCAGTCAGTCCGTACACCAACAGTTTCAGTTCATGATCTCTGCAGCAGGTGCACATATTGAAATGAAATTCAGATACATCGTGAGAATATCTTGGCATGCTTTTTTCTGTCAATTATTGTAACACCATTGGGAATTTTTACATGAATTTGTGTAATATTTGGAAAAACTGTGTGTACACATGGAAATCTAAATGCATTTTTAAATGCATTTCCCCTTACATTATCATTGTTTTTCCTTATGGTCATGAGCTCAACATCAAACAGAAAATTACCTCTTGAATTTAGAAAATTTCCAATAATTCACAGTTTCCGCTCAATATCTCTGCAACAGGTGCACATATTGAATTGAAATTTGGCATACAGATGCATAATGAGAATATCTAGGTCATGTATTTAAACAATTTTTGACAGAGTTACACCCCTTAAAATTTCCAATAATTCACAATTTTCATTTATGGGGGAGGGGCATAACTGTTTTACAAACAGCTCTTGTTGTTTTTCTAATGGCGTTTTACACCACACTCAATAATATTTGGTGGCGGCAAGTTTTTAATGGTAGGGGAGGGAGCATGGTTACAACGTAATTGGGAAAATACTACTGGCCTTCCAGAAGTAAACTGGCAAACTTTCTGATAAATTCACCTTAGGTTCCAATGGGGCTTGAACTCGTGATAATAAGAGGTGAGAAACATCTAGGTTTAAAGAGGAATGCTCTAACCACTGGAACAATGAAGCACTCACAAAGCTTTAGACTTGAAGACATTGACCAAGTCAATGCTAAATTAAAAATGCTACCAAGTCTTAAAAATATACATTGTGTATGGTCTGCTACTTTCTTTTAATTCTACAAAAAGAAAAACCAAAATTAGATACTGCAGTGAAATCTGTCTCTTGAGACCACTCATGAACGACCACCTGTCTTTTGAGACCACTCATGAACGACCACCTGTCTTTTGAGACCACATTCTGATAAACACTTTGCTAATATTTCCTTTGAATAGAACCTCTTTTGAGAGACCACCTGTCTTTTGAGACCACATTCTGATAAACAGTTTGCTAATATTTCCTTTGAATAGAACCTCTTTTGAGAGACCACCTGTCTTTTGAGACCACATTCTGATAAACACTTTGCTAATATTTCCTTTGAAGAGAACCTCTTTTGAGAGACCACCTGTCTTTTGAGACCACATTTCAGTAGATGATAAGGTGGTTTCTCAAGACAGTTTCCAGTGTCGTTACAACTAGCAAAAATTTTGAAATATAGTTAAAGCTGCTTAAAAATGGCTTTGTTGTTTCCCTTAGGGGATCTTTATTTACAAATATCACTGTAATTTATTTATTTTCTGATGCTACATACAGTAAAACCTGCTATAGCGACCACCTCTATATATGGATAACCTGTTTATAAAGACCAGTTTTTCAAGTCGCTTGACTGCATACTTCAACTAAATTGAACCTTGTATAAGGGTCACCTGCACATAAAGGTCAATAATTTCTGGTCCCTTGGGTGGCCCCTATATTTCACTGTACCTATTTATATTATGTTTTTTCACACCTGGGTCTTTTTTGCATGTTTTAGGTGCTCAGATGACAATCATGAGTCAAGCATGTGCAGAGAGATGTAACATTATGCGATTGGTTGATCAGCGATGGGCAGGCATTGCAAAAGGTGTTGGCACACAAAAAATTATAGGAAGAGTACATTTAGGTAAGTACATTTTTACTGAGAATAATTGATACATTTTTATATCAGGTATTTTCCTCTCTTTTGGGAATGGGGCCTGGGCCTTTTGAATTCGGAATCTTAGCAACATTTCATTGAAATTGGGATATCTTAAAATTCATAAAACTATATGTGAAAATATAAGGTTCTTTTCAAATTCATTGTCATTTGATTTCAATTGGGAAATTTTGACTGTAAATTGGGAAAAATGCTAATGATAAGTGGTAAGGTGGAAAATCGCTTGATATGGAATATGGAATGGCCTTGATATGGAATTATTTTCAGGGCCCTCGCACCTTATTTTAGGAATTCAGGCAGGACCAGGTAAATTTAGAAAATATTCGGCTTTTTCCTCAAATTTTGAAAATTACTAAATTGTAAATGCTTTCGATACCAAAAAACAAAGATATTATATAAATGTAACATTCCTGAGAGTTTGGCAGTAGGTATGTCATTGTGATAATATACAATGTCAGTTTAGTCGAAGCAACTCTCCTGGAACATGTGTAGCCAGCCGAGCTCAGTCGGTAGCACGCTCAACTCTTGATCGTAAGGTAGAGAGTTCGAGTCCAGCCGGCGGCAGTTGCTTCAGACGACACAGTAAAAACCAAGGTCTCTGGTCACAATAGGTGTCTGTACGTTCAAGAACCCTCACTGCTCAATGGCCATAAGTGCGAGCATAGGCTAAAATTTTAAGTCCTTCACCGGCATTTGTGACGTCTCCATATAAGTGAAAGATTCTTGAGTGAGATGTCAATCAACAATACAACCAACAAGAATATGTACATGTTTTGTACAGCATATTAATGTAATTCTATTAATTTTTGTTTCTACAACAGGTCAAATACAAATAGGAAACAACTTTTTACAGTCATCTTTTTCCATTTTGGAGGATCAACCGATGGACATGCTGCTAGGATTAGATATGTTGAAAAGGCATCAGGTAAAAAGGGGAATATTAGTGGACCTTTACACCTACTATGATACAGGACTGTGGTCTTTACTATCTCATCCACTTGCTTTTCCCGTCCTTCAGATGAGAATGTAAAAACCCAGATCCTGTGTCATAGTAGGTGTCGATACATTAAGAATCCTTACTGCTCAATGGCTGTTAGAGCCGAGCATAGGCCAAAATTTTAAGTCCTTCACCAGCATTTGGTGACATCTCCATATGAGTGAAAGATTTTTGAGTGGGACGTTAAACAACAATAACAACAACACTTACCTGCGTATGTTGTCCTGTAACATACGACTGTAATCAGAGACTTATGTCATCAACATGCAGGTCCGGTAAAAAGCCCCATACCTAATGCAAAATCTGCTGTTTTTATGTTCACCGTGTCATTCACACTTGGTATTCAACAATAAAAAGGAGAAACCCAGTTTGCCAATTATTTGTTTGCAAATGTTTAATTTGACCTTACTATTTTATATGCATATGGCACTGGACATGACCTTATTTTCACAAAATATATAGAAATGTATGTCTGTGTATAGCTATTATTTGTTATTGTACATCAGTCTAAATAGCCAAAAAATGAAATGATATTTTTTTTTGGAAAACACAGCTAATGGCCCTTTAAGGACATGTTAATTCATATAATAGCTGTACATGATATAAACATTTCATTACAATTAATCTCATTTTATTCATGCTTTGTAATGATTCATTACAATCTCAATTTTTATAGTTTCTGAAAGTATAAAAATCTTATCTAAACATTTCTGCATAATTACAGTCAGGGAAGATATTCCCAAATTTTCCAAAATATTTTAAGTTATTCTTTATCTTAACAGTGTTGTATAGATCTGAAGAGAAATGTCCTTGTCATAGGGACAACAGGAACGGAAACCAAATTCCTTTCTGAATCGGAACTTCCTGAACATGCTCGTCTCAATTTCAACACATCCGCATCTCCAAAGTCTCAAGAACAAGAAGACAGGTCATTGGCACAGGCTATTGCCAAGTCACAGCAAGAAGGTACACAATCGTTTTGTTCAGTTAATTTTCTTTTTACTCACCTGTATGAAGTTTAGGGGTTTTTGCATTTGGTAAACTCATCAACCCCTGGAAAAACAATGGACTCTTCTGTAAATCAATGACTTAGACCAGTCCAAATGATTTAATGATACCAGGTTTACCTGCTTCTGCTGCTCATGCATCCACTAAACTTGTATTGCAAATATTTAAGCTAAGCATACTAAATAAGTTGACCAATGTTACCAAATATATGACAACCATGGTACGGTTCATGGTCAAAATGACATGTATATCTTGTCCAGTCATAGCTATGGCTAGGGTCATGGTCAAATTACATGTATATCTTGTCCAGTCATAGCCATGGCTAGTTTCATGGTCAAATCTTGTCCATTCATAGCCATGGCTAGGTTCATGGTCAAAATGACATGTATATCTTGTCCAGTCATAGCCATGGCTAGTTTCATGGTCAAATATTGTCCATTCATAGCCATGGCTAGTTTCATGGTCATATTTCATGTATATCTTGTCATTAAATGTTCAAATCCCCAAAAAATAAATATATCAATCAATCAAACCTTTGACTTATCATAATTATCATACTTCCAAATATTTAGCAATCAAACTGAGATTATATTTCTTCCAGGTAAATCTAGTTATTTATTTTCTGCATTCCAAATCCAACTGTTATATTAGAATATTCAGAATTAAGTATATTTTAAAATTTGTAATAACAAATTAAGAAATACTAAATTTTAAACATTCTAATATAACACAATGACCATAACATCATTTTGAGTCTCCCAAGCTGTGTGTGTACATGTATATATTACATGTATTAAAACATAAAAATAAAGTATATCTATTCCTTATGAATTTCACAGTCGACTAGAAAATTAAAAGAAATGTGATATATATCTTCAATATTATTGACAATAATTGCCTTTAAGATGCATAAAATGGCAGATATTGAGTTTGAAATGTTTTCTTGTTATTTCGGAAGGGGGACACCCCCTCCCATACCTTCCCCCTTTCACTTATTTTGACACAACTGGTACACGCCTTTATATCAGAATGAGAACGCATTCATAAAAAGTTTGACCGATGTACACATTTTCTACCCCAGACAAATTTCCTAATGTTTACAGGTATGCTTGTCCATTCCTAGCCATGACTAGGGCCATGGTCAAATTACATGTATATCTTGTCCATTCATAGCGATGGCTAGTTTCATGGTCAAATGACATGTATATCTTGTCCATTCATAGCCATGGCTAGTTTCATGGTCAAATGACATGTATATCTTGTCCATTCATAGCCATGGCTAGGGACATGGTCATATTACATGTATATCTTGTCCATTCATAGCGATGGCTAGGGACATGTTCATATTACATGTATATCTTGTCCATTCATAGCCACGACTAGGGTCATGGTCAAATTACATGTATATCTTGTCCATTCATAGAAATTGCTAGGGACATGTTCATATTACATGTATATCTTGTCCATTCATAGCGATGGCTAGGGACATGTTCATATTACATGTATATCTTGTCCATTCATAGAAATTGCTAGGGACATGTTCATATTACATGTATATCTTGTCCATTCATAGCGATGGCTAGGGACATGTTCATATTACATGTATATTTTGTCCATTCCTAGCCATCACTAGGGTCATGGTCAAATTACATGTATATCTTGTCCAGTCATAGAAATTGCTAGGGACATGTTCATATTACATGTATATCTTGTCCAGTCATAGCCATGGCTAGGGTCATGGTTAAATCGCATGTATATTTTGTCCATTCCTAGCCATCACTAGGGTCATGGTCAAATAACATGTATATCTTGTCCAGTCATAGCCATGGCCAGGGTCATGTTCAAATTACATGTATATTTTGTAAATTCAACCTTTATCATGTCTTTTGTTATCAGGCTACAATACAGTTGTGATTTTTTGTATACTGATGAATTTTTCATAATTATTTAAGCAGGAATGCAAACAACCTCAGGAACATCACAAAATACCAACAAAAATATGTCTTCACCATCACCATCATCTAGTTCTGCACCTGGTGCTACATCTAGCTCAGCGAACAGTTCAACATTCCCGGAAGAAATAATTCAAAGGCTAATGAAAAATGGTTTCTCTCGTAACGCCGTAATTCAAGAATTGACTGCAGCAAATGGAAACCCTGATCAAGCACTCGCTACATTATTTGCAAAGTCTTTCCAATTACCTTGAGATGCTTAATCAGTGATATGTGTACATGTTTAAAAGTATGAATGAAGTGTTTCAAGTAACATTCTATACACTCATCTCAGGATACTAAAAGTGTTGTTTGTTTTTATCATTGTTTTACATTTTGTCAAGAATTTTTTCACTACTATGGGAATGTCACTGGCTTTAGGGGAAGTACCACACATTTTGACCTGTGCTGTGGACTGACACCAGTACAGTGAGGTTTTTTCCCCCCTGGTTTCCAAACAAATATAATTCTAAGAGTTGATGTATCTGAAATCTTCTGTATAAAGTGCACCTGCCTATAGAGCCCATTCAAATATAACCATTGTTAATTTTTTTATAATTAATAACCTTTGTATAAAGGTGACCTGTCTACAACAGTTACTTAAGATTTTAAAAATTAACACAAAACTCAATAGGAGCTCAAGTCTTTTTGTATGAAGCTTAGTCAAGTCAGCAATGATTTTTAGGGGGAAATTTTGCTATTTTTGATCAAGTCTGGCCCATGTCAAAAATATCGTGTGAGACTCCAGTTAGTTGAAAAATTCTTGGCAAGACAAAAACAAAATGGACACAAACAAAGTATAAGTGCTGCAATTGATTGTCGTTATTTGATCCTATATAAGATAATATATTTAATTCAACTACCCGAAAAAACAGAAAGAAAATTATGATCTTAACCTGTTATCAATTACCATTGACTTTTTAGATGAAATTTACAGCCATTTAAGTCTGATTTCCTCATTGAAATGATTCTAATTTCCCCCAAACCATAGTCTATCCATAAATTTCAATACAGACTTGCCCATTTTCATTGGGGGGGGGGGGGGGGGGGGGGGAGGGGAATTTTCAATCTTATGGGGGAGACTCTAAATTTTGGTAAGAATTAATAGGAAAATTTAAATTTTTCATTGGGGAGATATGCAATTTTATTGAAGAAATTTTACATACATAAAAATAGGGAAGCTCCCTATTTATGGTGGAGATTTGGCAAGGATGTACAAATGTACATGTATTTACATGTTTAGGCATCTAAAATTTAAACAGTATATCATAGACTTTTAAAGATTCACCTTCAGAGATTATTGTACTTTCAATCCAAAATATTTTCAACCTGACTACTGATATAAATACCAGTGGTGGGTGCAACAAACATCATTTTTTGTTACATTCTGTTTTTTCCACTAATTTCAAGTATCAGAAATCATTTTACATTACTATTTTTTACCTAAGAGTTAATGTTATGGCACTTTTATCAAAGTAGCTTGATTTTGTATTTACATAAAATGATTTTGTCTAAGCCATGATACAATAATGATAATAATATTACTCAGATTTCTATATGATTGTAAACTATACTAAATAACTGGCCAAATTTCTACTGAAAAATAGTTAAGTACAAGCAGTATTAATGCATAGTTTGTTCTGAAAATAGCCCAAACAGGTCCGCTTAATTTTATTAATTTGGTAGTGTTCTTAACAAAATTGGCTCATTGTAATTATCTTTGTACATATACTTTTTGATATCTTTTCTTTGTATTTCATAGTAGTCAAGAAATATTAAGCATACATTTTAATGCACAGTTTAATAAATCATTACACACTTTAAAATAGGTTGCAATGAAAAGTTATCAACCCTTGAATATATATACAGTAAAACTTGCATTAAAGGCCACACCTGCCAATAAAGGTCATTCAGACATAACCTCTCTTAATTATTTTTGCTTAGCTACCATAATTGGGCATATACAATCGACACTTTTTTCACTCTAAAATTCCTCTCAGGGTGCCGATTATACAGTACAACAGGTTCTTCGGGAATTCTTTTTCCTTGGGATTACTGCAGATTCGACGTTGGAGGTAAAACCTGGCCAGGTTTACTGGTAATTATGATGTTTTAGTAAATTAATTTCATCGGGACATTCTGTATGTGTCTAAGGTACTTATTTGTCTACCAAGATGGTAAATAAATGTTAGATAAATGAATTTCATCTTCAGTGTGCGTGTTTCAATTTACAAATAGCTTATAATAGTTGCAATTTTGGTCGTCGAGTGACACTTTCCGATTGCCAGTTGGTAACTAGGCATGGCTTTAATCATAGAATATTCATGAGAAGCAGAATAGTACAATACCTGTGTGTGATGTTAACCTTCCTCATAGAGTTTTACTCATTATTATTTCACGTGTGTGAATGACGAAGTGAACTGCTTTGTTGTAACTGTACATGAGGGAGTTAAAGGGAAGAGCAGATGTAATATCTTTAAGTTTCATATTTCCGATTCCCATTACTTTCACATTCATTTCAAATAATTAATTTATCATATTTTCTCTTATTTGATTATAATTTATCTATTTCTTTCAAATACTGATCTAAGGATTGATATTTAGAGAAAAATTTCCATTGTGATACTTCATTTTTATCAGCGATATATAAAGCTGTATAAAATTTAATGTCCTCCAAAGGGAAGTATCAGTATGCAAAAAAACCAGAAAAACACTCAAATTTCACAAATTTTTGGCCACTTGGCCTTTATCAAGTGAATGACTACAATATGTATATCAGTTACATAGTTTCAAGTCTGCACAATTCAAAGCTCCAGTGCAAATCACTGCAAAAATGGATGCGGATTAGGCCTAAATGCATCTTTTTTCCTCCCATGCTGAAATTGGGGATACAGATAATACATAAATGCAGATTACGGTATTTTATAATGGTTACCTGTCTTTTATAGCAGTTTTGTTTGTCTGTTCATGTGCGTGGCCTTTATAGACAAGTATGACTTTATATATATATATATAAAGTTTTCCTGTACCATAAAAAATTTGGATTTATTTCAGTATGCTATGACCTTACAGATAAACTCTTTCCCATATAAAATGTGCTTCATAATTGGGTCAAAGGGGATCACGGTCCTTTACACGCTTGATCTTCCAGCAATTTCAGCCCTTGACACGATCGACTTAATGTTGAACTATTTTTATGTTTTTTTTTAGATATTTACTTTTAAAATACAGGATGTGTTTTTTTATTGGAAAGTATTATGTAAATTATGTGCTTTTCAGCGCTATTTAAAATACCTGAATCAAATCAGATGAATATATGAATAAAAATACCAGTTCTCTAAATGAATTTTTTCCAATCTTTAATGTTATCCTGAAATGATTGCTGACATTGCCAAAATCAAAACAATATAATTGTTAAAACTATGCATCTCTCATGCTTTACAATCGTGCCGCCATGTCCGGTGGAGTTGATGATCATGTGTTGGGCACTTTATATGCATCAAGACTGATACAGCTGAGATGTGATGGGACAAGTTAAAAATGGAACGAGATCACCACTTATGATAAATACTCTGTGTGATGTTAATAGCGGTAAATCTGAAATGCTCTGTCATCGGAACTGCTCTAATAGTCTTAATTTACATGAAAGACAAACATGTAAGTTAGAGCTCTTGAAAACGATATCAAAGCCTTTAATTAAGTAGATACACTTTAATTTAGATGACTGAAAGTAGTTGGTTCTTGCTCAAATAATATACAATGTAAGTGGAAATTTTAGTGAGAGAATATTTAGCATATTGTCCAAAAATATGGTACATGTATGTAATTTTAGCAAGAAGTAATAAAAAAATGATATTAAACTCTTAACAATGATGAGGAATAAATTGTTAGGGATAATCAGCATTCTCAACAACCTGGCTAATTATGCCAAACTTGAATCCTGGCTAAAATATCTGCCTATAAGGTATTGTGTATACTGGGAATACAATCACTGTCATCTAGTACAATTCATTCAATTTAATATTTGTGCAAGTTTTAAATTGACCAGTGATTGAGAAAAGGTCCCTTTTGACATGGCAAAAGAAATGCGAAAAAACAAGGAATTCCATCTGTCATAATATTTCTAATTTTGTTGATTTTTTGAGCCAGAAACAAAAAGAATTGCTCTCGCCAGCACTCGTTCTCATTCTGTATTTTTTTTTTAATGCACATAAATGTTTCGGGTTTCTGAAAACATAAAAATCACAATTTCCCCCAAATGGTCCTAAGGACCATTCCTTTACAGCTTTTTCCTCATATAACATTATGGTTGAAGATAAATAAGATCTGGATGAATCTTAAGTGACCTAAATTTGAATTATTATCTGCCTTGTGCATATATTTTTGTTTTATTGTTGAGATGTTATTGAAAAGGGCATTCGCTTTGGTTATTTCAAAAGTTTTTTCTTGCTTTTTACTACTTTGATATACAATAATATAAAAGAGATATACACAGGTATACAAATTCTTAAATTTCTATATATCTTGTGAAAATTGCTTGAGAAACTTATTTTCAGAAAATATATAGAAATATAAGATTTCTTTCAACTGTGTATAGCTCTTATTTGTTATTGTACATCAAATATAAGTAGGAAAAGTAAAATTTAAATATATTTTTGAGGGGTACTCACAGGTGATGCCCCTTTATTGAATTACAGAGGACTAAATGATCCTTGGGTATTTTTTTATATGGTAACCATAATTTTGATTGGTTGTAGCTCATTAAAACAGGTTGTTAAGAAAAAAATACTGTGTTGCTTTTTATGTACCTGTATAGTTATAAACTTCTAATACTGTTTGCTTTTTATGTACCTGTATAGTTATAAACTTCTAATACTGTTTGCTTTTTATGTACCTGTATAGTTATAAACTTCTAATACTGTGTTGCTTTTTATGTACCTGTATAGTTATAAACTTCTACATACAGGGATTTTCCAACCTACCGTAGGGGGCAGAAATAAGGCCCATACCCAATAAAACAAATTATTAGCTTACCAGGACAAAATTCCAATAGATATAATGCTATACCTCCTGCATAGTTGTCATCAGGGGGCCTCCGTGGCCGAGTGGTTAGAGCATTGCGCTTTAAGTCACAAGGCCTCTCACCTCTGGTTCGAATCCCGCTATGGTCATTTCGAATTAAGTGGGAAAGTTTGCCATTTTTCTTGTGGAAGTTCGGTGGTCTTTACCCGGGTAACCGGGGTTTCTTCTCCACCAATTAAAACTGGACGCCATCATGTGACTGAAAGATTGTTGAGTGTGGCGTGAAACAAAATATCAAATCAAATCGTTGTCATCATCCGTAGACAAAAGTTTAACCTGGCCTTTATCTTTTTAACCACAAGGGACATGACTTTGGTATTTCAGATATAGATTCCTTATGGTTGGAGCTTTCATTTGGTACCATGATTTTTTACCTAGTGACCTTGACCTACTTTTAAAAACATTAACCTTGTCTATATATATTAAACAATGAAGGATAGGGCTTTGATATTTCACATATTTAGTTCTTATGACCAGAGCTTTCATTTGGTACCTTGACTTTTTACGGAGTGACCTTGAGCTTGGAATTTGACCTACTTTTCAGAAACATTAACCTTGACTATATCTTTAAAACCATGATGGATGGGGCTTTGATATTTCACATATAGATTCCTTATTGGCAGAGCTTTCATGTGGTGCCTTGACTTTTCACATAGTAACCTTGACCTACTTTTCAAACTTTTAACCTCAGACAAAGGAATTAAAATACTTATAGTGCCATGATCTTAAAACCTGACATCTGTAAACACCTACTGTATAAAGGGTTATTTTCGCCATGTGTCATTTTTGCCCTAATGCACTTGCACACAGTTTTGCCTCGTTTTGAATTTGTCCAGACTTTTATTACTAAAAATAGATGAATTTACCATTTTGAATTCGCCCACTGACGATGAGGGCGAAAATAAAACGGGGTCGAAAATTTCCCTGTATACAGTATTTTGAAAATTTACACCCATTCCAGCAAGCTTTGTTGTCTTATGACAACTTTTGTATCCAATTTAATTGCAGTCAAAATTCGACATTTGACATTTGGCGAAAGGCCACACATGACATGTATGGCAGACTTTTACATTTTGACACTACATTTAAATGACCCTCAAACATTGATGTGAAATGATGTCATAATAAAAGGACGTCAAAATGCACATTGACGGCTATGTAACAGATATTTGGATTTTTGTTGTTTGTTGTATTGTTCTTTAACTTCCCACTCAAAAATCTTTCATTCATATGGAGACGTCACCAATGCCGTTGAAGGGCTTCAAAGTTTGGCCTATGCTCAGAACTTACAGCCATTGAGCAGTGAGGTTCTTTAATGTGCTGACACCTATTGTGACACGGGACCTCAATTTTTACTGTTTCGTCTGTAGGACAGGAATGCGACCTGCCGCAGTCTGGACTTGAACTCACGACCTCTGTTTTAAGATCAAGAATCAAGCGTGCTACAGATTTAACCTGGCCGGCTCAACAGATATTTGGAGAAAGGTCAGTTGAAGTCAAATGATAAAGAGTTTTAACAGTTACTTGTGTTTTCAAACAGCTTTGGTATTTTTAGATTTCCTAGTTTCAATAAATACATAGCCCCATTCATAAAAGAGCGTGAAATCCCTGGCATACAACATATCTGAAGGCAGTTAATGACATATGATATTAGCCTCTCCAATATCTTGAGGGGAGTTTATTTTACCCCAGCAACAAAGTTGTAAAAGGTATACTGTTGCAGCCATAGAAACACTGTGTCTCCTAGAAGCGTTTTATGTAAGTTGTAAAGGCCTATAACTATCAAGTCTTTGCAATAATCAAACTCTCAAATCTCTGACCGAGCATCATGTGTTCTTTATTAGTATCGGTCAAAGCCCAGCAAATACTATCAAATCTTTGCGATAATCAAACTCTCAAACAAATGATGATGGTTCTCTGACCGAGCATCATGTGTTCTTTATTAGTATCGGTCAAAGCCCAGCAAATACTATCAAATCTTTGCAATAATCAAACTCTCAAACAAATGATGATGCTTCTCTGACAGAGCATCATGTGTTCTTTATTAGTATCGGTCAAAGCCCAGCAAATACTATCAAATCTTTGCAATAATCAAACTCTCAAACAAATGATGATGGTTCTCTGACCGAGCATCATGTGTTCTTTATTAGTATCGGTCAAAGCCCAGCAAATACTATCAAATCTTTGCAATAATCAAACTCTCAAACAAATGATGGTTCTCTGACCGAGCATCATGTGTTCTTTATTAGTATCGGTCAAAGCCCAGCAAATACTACCAAGTCTTTGTGATAATCAAACTCTTGAAGAAATGATGATGGTTCTGATGTTTATTCAATCTCTCACCGTACATCATGTGATTTCTTTATAGTCACCTGGCTAATAGTGTGTTTGTCCAGGGGGATATTGGAGGTTATGTTTTTCTGAAAGCTTATCAAAAATGCAACAAAATGAGACATGTTAGCACTCTGGGCATTTAAGAGTTTTGGGTAAAAACCATAGAAAATTAACAAAAATTGCTGAAAACTTGAAAACTTAAATTAATACTTCATTTATGGTCTCTGTTATCAATGAACGTAGATATCTTAAATGACAAGTATTGACCCATTTTACAAATCATTATTTATCAAAGATGGTGTTTTGGGGTAAAAATAAATTTTTAAACATATCTGTGAAAAAGCAAATGTTTTTACCAGTGTTTTTAGGAGAGTTTGTTTTTCAGAAAGCCTATCTAAAATGCTTCAAATTAAGCTTTGTTAGCACTCTGGCCACTTAGGTGTTTTGGGATAAAAACCATAGAAAATTAACCGAATTCGCTTAAAATTGGAAATATACCATTAATCCTTCATATTTTTTGCAATTAGAGTAATAACTGTACAGCAAATAGATTAAATGATATGTTCGGACACAATAAACAATTATTTGTTTAATTAAAGTTTGTGTTTTAAGGATAAACCATGAAAATTAACAAAAATCGCTGAAAACTGGAAAGCCTCGATTAATCCTTAAGTTATGGCCTCCGTTTGCAATGAAAGTAATGGTTGTATAGTAAATATATTAAATGATAAGTACTGACAAATTGAACAACCACTGTATATCAAATTTCGTATATTGGGGTAAAACACAAATTTTCAAATTAGAAATTTGTGAATAAAGCATCATACTTTTGGGTAAAATCCACATAAAATAAACAAAAAATACTGAAAAGTGGAAATATACAATTAATCCTTCATTTAAGATCTTTTTGCAATTAAAGTAAAAATTGTATGGCGGATGAATTAAATGCAAAGTATGGGCATAATAAAGAATGATTGTTCATTACAGTTGGTGTTTTGAGGTAAAAACCATGACATATTAACATCAGTCGTTTTTATCACAAAAATAAACTACTTGATGTACAGTATCTAATAAGAGCTATACACATACATAAAAATCTTATATTCCTATATATTTTGTGTAAATAAGGTCAGGTCCAATGGGGTATTCATATACAATTACAAATGAATAATTGCCAAACTGAGTTTCTCAACAACTTTCACAAAATATCTAGGAATTTAAGAATTTTGATGTCTGTGTATATCTCTTTTTTGTTATCATATATCTATCTAAGTAATAAAACGAGGAAATAATTTTAAAAAGAACACACAGAGCTAATAACCCTTTAATGTGTTTAGTCAGCTCTGATGCTGAATGTGAAGAAATGCTTACTGTCTATTAGAGGAGCCCAGAGTGCATACATATACAAAAACAATTACTGTTTCCAAAATCAGATAACTTATTCCATGATGATCATAATCTCTAACTTCAATAACATTTAAAAAGAAAAAGTTTTATAATCTAGAATATCGGGGTATGACATGTATAAGAATAAAGTCTTTATCAAAAGCATCAAGAAAGATATTTCATAGAGGATATACACATATATATAAGCTAAGCATGAGAAATTTATTGATAGGGATGAAGAAATTATTTTAAATCGTTAAAACAGATTGTAAAATTACAATTACAGTTACCATGGTCACATAATCACGACAATCTCAAGTGACAAGTATTCACATAAAGGAATACATAGAATGAATTTCAGTTCTTCATAAATTATTTCTTTTCTGTTTGTTTGTTTAATATTGTTTTACATCCGTCAATAATTTTCACTTATATTGAGATGTCACCAGGCTTAGGTACAGTGCCACAAATTTTGACCTGAGCATTGTAGTGCTGGTTATTTTACATTTCATGCCTGCCGTGACATGGGACCCCAGTTTTAGGTCTCACTCGATAGACCCATCACTTTGATTTCGTATGCTGAGCATTTGATACCGGGTACGATTTCCAGTAATGGGTCATACTAAAAACCTTTTAACATCTTGTTGCAATATAAATGGTCTTCTACTAGACCACTGTAAGCAGTCTCTTTGTATGTTAAGTAAGACACTGTCATATGGCACTTTTGTAAATATCATTTCTTTCATGTGACGTGATTTAACCTTTTTAACACTATATGTTATAAAAGACTGATCTAGGACAATAACAAAAGAATATCATTTATATGCTTTGGGGTGAAAAGATGATCATGGCAAATCATCTAAAACTATAAATCATTCAATTATGTACATCAAAATTGTATGTTGTAAACACAGTGTGGTGCTACCTTAAACAATTTCATATCATCTTAAAAAAACATTTAAAATGAAGGAATGTCTATAACATGGTCTTGTAGTCTATAAAAAAGTATTTGTTAAAATAAATATCCATATTCCCTATAAAAATATATAACTTACTGCACTGTAGGCCTATTTATATGTGCAAATTTCTTATTTTTCTGATCCCAGATTATAGTGCAGTTACCAATAACACTGGATATAAATCTAAAACAATAGGCCAATGGGCCACATAGCTCACCTGAACTGTGTTGGTTTCTTACAAATATGGGAATCTCAAATTTACGATTTATTTTAACACTTGTTGGGAGTGCAAGAGATTTAAAAATGAATAAAAATGACAAAGCTGGGAAAGATGTCAAAAAATGTCAAAAACTAATTTTCAGTTTAATCCAAAACAGGACATTGAATCATGCATCCATAAAACACTCAAATGCACTTAGTTTTTCAGTCCATGCAGCAGTAATGGTGAAGATTTTCAAAGATGGGTACCCTCTGAGAAATTATTTTGCCCACCCTGGATCCACCTCTGAGTCGATCTGGTCAAAAAACATAAACTCGTTAGGGGAACTTGTATACCGTAATTGCTTCCTTTATCATTCAGCGGTGTGTGAAAATGAAATGCCCCCTCCTTTTTGCAGTTTTAAAAATTCATAACATCAACAACTATGTGATATTTTGTAATATTGTATTTGTTCCCCAAAGAAATACTTGTGCAGCAGGAATTGCCTGCTGATGACAACACTGATAAAACTGAGATAGTTAACTATGTCCAAACAACCCTAGGACTTGTATCAATATACATTTGTTATCAAAAGTACGTATTTAATTAACAATTTACAGGTACATGTACATTCAGATAACTATTTCAAAACTTTGGTTTTAAGACAAATTAAAAGCTATAAAATACAGTCACAATTTTGAAAGACATTGTACATGTAGATGCAATGTAACAATGTCTTTTAAAATTGTGACTGTGTTTTGATCAGTTTAAAAAACCTTTGGACCTCATTTCCTCAGATTTTGGACCAATATTTTCAGGTATAATTCCATGTATTTATATAAATTGACATTTGGATACCTACACTTTGTGCAAGTAAAACTTATATCTGGTGCTGGATACATTTAAAGATAAGATAATTTACATTTTAATACAATCCATAAAGTCTAATGTTTACTTTTCAGCATTCCAAATTACTGAAAGATTACATTTTGTAGTTGTCATTACTGAACATTGAGACTTGTAAAAGAGTTAAGTCTCAGTATGTTTGCCATTTCTAGAATCAGAGATTTAACAAGGAGTTTAAGGTATTTTTAGATAATTAAATGATATGTTAACTAATAAATTTAATAAGTTTTAATGCAAAATGTACATTTTAAAATTTTCAAATGTTGGCAAAATAAACCTCTTTGAAAATCTTCACCAGAACTGCTGCATGGATTGAAAAACTAATTGCATCTGAGTGATTTTTATGGATGCGTGATTCAATGTCCTGTTTTGGAATAAACTGGAAAATTAGTTTGCCACCTTTTAATAGTTATAAATTATGGCAACATTTCGAGTCTGACAATCAATTTAACCCTAAATCTTGGGTAAAATAGAATTTGAAAATCACCTGCTAAAATTGTGTTATTGCATGTATAAAGTTTTTATTTTTACTTAGAAATATATAATGGTTTTATCGTCTGTTTCAGACAGTACCGGTATGTTACAACTTGGCGTAAAAAAAAGACAGAAATTGCCAACTAAGACAAAACAGAATGAAGGAGGAAATAAATGTGTGGAATATGCACAGTAAAATCTAAAAGACATGATGACGTAGAAATGTGATACAATGAAAACTATTAAACGTAAAATTAAAATGTTCTCTTTTTTTTGTTTTTCCATACTTGGTAAGATATTGAGACATGGATTCAAGGGACAGTTGGAATCCTGCTCTGTTCAGAGTATGAATCTTGCTCTTTGTTCAGCAGGGATCCTGCTCTCTGTTTAGCAGGAATCCTGCTCTTTATTTAGCAGGAATCCTGCTCTGCTCATTTAAATATTTCGCACGATTTTATTGCTCTCAGCTAGCAGGAAAACTAAAAATCCAGTAGGAATCTTATAAGAGAAATATAGCATTTAACTAGAAGGAAAATGTTGATATTTTACGGTTTGATTCCTGCTCTAGTACGGCTGAACAGTTTCGTACAACGACTTTTATTAAGATTGACACCACTCCAACTTGAAATCATCACTGTACTATTGATAAACCCATCAGTCTGTTATTGGTGAGGTATTCATTACATCAACAGTTTTAATTTAAGTTTAAATTTTAATTTTTAAAGTACATTTTCAAACAAGTTTAATTAATTTTACTTAAATCTTATACATTTTAAAACCACCTTTTAATTTTCTTCCTACACCGCTGAAAAAAAAACAAAAAACAACACAAAACAAAGGTACGCCCCTGTAATCCATTGTCTCAATATTTTGAACAGTTGTGGCCCCCCACTTTTCTGGACCCAGCTATTTCATTGCTGCTTGTCTCATGTCAAAGTTGTTTTTCTTGAAGACTCTAAATCTGAAGCTGTCTCTCTGAGTCTGAAAATGGATAGACAGAATCTACAAGAAAGTGTAGGAATATGGTTGATTATAATGGTATAAGAATTGCCATTTTGATTTCAACAAATCATAAATGACAGCTGTCAATCAAATGTTTGATATGGCATTATCTGTATCAATGTCCAGTTGATTACATACTGAAAATGTGAAAATATAATTTACATGTTTGGTTAATTTTAACTAAATATGCAATGGGGAGTTTTTCATGCAAATTACCAACCACATACAGTTGTTCAAGGTACTGACAGTGGGTAACCCCCACACCTACATTAGAGTCAACGAGAGGCATTCATATGAATAACATTTACTTGTTTGTAAATAGTTGTAAAATAGTCTTCCTATCATTGACTTTCATTGCCACAAGCAAATTCCAAAAAACCTGTGTGGCCCGACTTTTATCTCACGAAATACTGCTCTAATTGTTTATTTTGTGTATGTTTCTTGATATTTATTTCTTTGCATTGCATCGTTGACTACAAGAACATACATTTTGTACATATGAATGTTTAGCAGTGAATGGCCATCCTTCATTGAGCGGGCACCTTTGTATAATGGACAATTTGATTAGTCTAGCAACTGTTCACTAATTACTGGTTTTACTGTATTTCAATCCAGTTACAACAGATATACAAGTGAGAAGTTATTGTTTTGTAATTTGTTATAATATCATGCAAACCTGAAAGCCAATAAAATCTGAGATAGTGTGAAAACAATGACCATCATTTCTAGTCTCTGGTTCAATATTAATTCAAATATAAACTGTTACCTTGGATCCCAAAGGACCTAGTTATAGTCATTGAGTGTGGAAAGGTT
Organism: Atrina japonica; assembly: GCA_030159075.1. Lineage (NCBI taxonomy): Eukaryota > Metazoa > Mollusca > Bivalvia > Pterioida > Pinnidae > Atrina > Atrina japonica. Next base: position 224,758 of record BROG01000780.1, on the reverse strand, counting down.
ATATGCATCAGAGACTCAAGAATCATACATAAGGAAAGTGAGGGACTCTCGTACTTAAAAATCTTTAAAATTATTTACACATGATCATTTGAAAGTAAAAATGAAGAAGCTCAAGTCTATTAGAACACAACGAATTAGATGTGAAATGGTCTCAACATGAAGAACAATTGCAAATCCCAAACGGGATAGGACCAGGTGTCCGGAAGGAGTGGGTATCCTGTGCTGGCATGCCACACCCGTCGCAAATGTCCATGGAAACCTTTTTAGTACGATGAACGGGTCAAAATCGGTGAAAAGGTCAAGTTTGGCAAAGAAGTCAAGTTCGCCGAAAAGCATGATTGGCGAAAGGGAGTCATTGTCTGTGGCCATGCTCCAGAATACTATCTAATATTATGAAGAAGGGGACTTCATAATGTTTAACAAGATCCCCGTATCGACCATAAAACTTCTTAAACGACGATTTCAAGTGTTCAACAATGTAACCTTAAGTGTAAGTAGTTTATTGGCGAGTCGTTTCGCTCTCATGCCATAGGCGGGGGAAGATGGAATATTACTATTTAGAATCGGGAAGTTCGTGAAATGGAAATTGAAGTCGTCGCGTTTGTCATAAAGTGTGAAGTTGACGTCGTTTCCAATCGACAGGAGTTAATCTGGATAATGGGGATTGGGTTGCTCCTTGTCATCTTATTGATCTCTAGCTCAACAGGATATAAATAAGTCTAAATAGGTATTTTCAAACATTATGCTTTCTTTGATCATGTTGATAAACACATAACATTTGTTCTACCAGTTACCGGTATTTGAAATGTTTTCAGGAAATCTTATGAGTGATACCGATTATAAAAAAATAATTTTACAAGTCACCAGCTTTAATTAAAGTGCTACAGATTTCATGGTGTTATGGACTGACGCCAATGCAGTGAGGGTTCTTTTACGTGCCATGTCTTCCATGACACCTGACCTGGATTTTAGATCCCATCCGAATGACCAGTGACATTCACTTCGTATGTACACCGCTTGACAAAAACCAGCCAGTATCATTTTTGAGGTCTTTGGTATGACCTGATCCGGGAATCTAACCAATGACCTTTCACTTACAGGACACACTTTACCACTAGACCACTGCAAGCAGTTCAAGTAACAGAGCTTCATTATATAAAAGGGTAAAACATAAAATACATTACCTGTATATCATTTCCCAAGGTAGCGTCAACATCAATTTCTCCATGTCCCGGAATGCTGATGTCTGTGCCATACAATCTATCTTGTCCACCTGCCACTGGGATAGGAACTCTAATGGAAATGGTTCTGTAGAAGATACAAAAAGTGCATTTTAGAAACACTTTACCCTTGAGAAATAAGCCATTTATAAAGTTTTTAAAGTCCGATAACTCTGCATATACCATCCAACAATTGCTGGCTATAATCTAAATTATCCTAGATCTTATAAAGAGTCATATCAAATGTGATCATTTGAACAAAAATAAAAAAGTTACATACTAAAAAACAGACAGGTCAAAATTCAAAAAGTTACAAACTAGAAAACAGACTGGTCAAAATTCAAAATTTACAAACTCTAAAACAGACAAGTCAAAATATTAAAAGTTACAAACAAAGAAATCAATATGCTCCAAATCAAAACTTTTCTTCATGGTACAAATACTTTGTTCTGACAATCAAATGCATTTGATTGTAATCTGTGTCATACATGTATGACCTTGACCTTTGGACCTTCCTGAAAAAAAACAGCTAAAAATGAATTCGGGAAATTTAGCAGCACCTTGTCATAATTGTCAAACAATTCTCAAAGATGAGTGTCTGATCACAAACATTTATGTGTTTATGTATAACACTTTACCCAAAACTTCCATAACTTCAAAGCTTTGCTCAAACACTGATTCTTGACACTGTCTTGAATCTCAAAGTTATTGTTAACATAAAATCATTATATGTCACTACTGTGGAAGTGGCTCACTTCAGAAAAGAAAACATCTTTGATTTTCAAATTCCATGAGATTATAGCGCAAATTATTATAATATACCTTTACTGATTTTTATAGAAGTTAATAATTAAAACTAGCTATTTCGCATACATTTACTGAAAATGACTATTTCCCTGTGAAAGGGTGCGAGAGTTGGGAGACTATATCCCTGTGGGTGGGACATTCTGTGTCAGCCAATCGGAGCATTACTACCTCTGCCTTCACCAAACACACAAGTAAACAAAATCACAAAGGTGGCGTCTAGGTTTGTAGAGTTGAACAAACAACTACATGTAAAAGGCTTTAATAAATGCTCACAGAAGGGAAAACACACCTAAAAAAAAGCTGATAAAATCTCCTGAAGCGCATTGCTTTAAATATCTTATATTTAACTTAGATAGGTAAGAGGAAAACTTTTGAAGAAATGGAACACAAATGTCCAAAGTCACAAAAAATGACTATGCTGGGCTGCTGGCAAATAATATGACCTTTCACTACACCCATGGGCATGTGATGTCAGCGAAGTGCACTCCCAGAGGCATGTGATATCAATGAATTGTAAGCAACCCTTAGTTGAACTTACAGTCCAATGTTGGTTATTGCATCACAATATAAACTTTAAATATTGCAATGTCCTACATTTTGACCCTACCCCACACCAAAGGGCATGTGACATAAGCGAAGTGAACTCCCAGTGGCATGTGATATCAGTGAAGTGTAAGCGACCATTAGAGGTTTCCATGGAACATTTGCGACGGGTGTGGCATGTCAGCAGAGGACATCCCGCCCGCCACCATCACCGCACGCGCACCCGCCACTACTCCCCACCCCCCCCTCTCTCCCCCCTGCAATTCCCCCCCCCCCCCGCCCCCCCCCAGCGCAGCCTCCCCCCCCCCCCCCGCACCCTCGCCCTTCTCGCTCCCGCCCCACGACCCCCCCCCCTCCTCCTCCGCATCCCCCCCCGCCCCCCCTCACCCAACGCCCCACCCCCGCCAAGTAATCCAGCCCCACCCCCCTCGCCATCCCCGCCCCATCCCCAGCCCGCCCGTCCCCCCCCCTCCCTCCACCCGCCGACAGCCCAACCACCCTCCCCATCTTACGATCTCACCACACCAGCCGCACCACCCCCTCTCTCCCCTCCAACCGGCCCCTCCCCACACACCCCCACCCCCCCCCCATCCCCCTCTTAACGGGCCCCCCCCACCCCAAACCTCCAGACACGGCCACCACCCACCGAACATACGACCTCATCCCGCCACCCCACCCCCACCTCCCCACCACCCCTCACCCCACCCCTACCCCCTCAATGCTTGATCGCATCACACCCGGCACCCCGCGCCCAACCCCCCTCCCCCCCGCCCCCCCCCCCCCCCCGCCCACCGTATGCGCCTCCCCCACTTCCCCCCTAGCCTCGTACCCCCCCCGGGCGGGCCCCCCCCGCCCTCGCCCCGCCACCCCCCCCCCCGTCCCCCTCCTCCCACCCCCCCCTACACACCCCGCCCTACTCACCCACCACCTCCCCCCCCCTCCCCCACCTCGCCCGCATAGTTATTCCCCCCCACGACCCCGCCCTTGCACCCAACCCCTACATTTTCCCCCCCCGGACGCCACCTACCCGCCCCCCCCAACTTCTCCCCCGGCCTTTCCCAACCGTTCCGCACTCCCTCCCCGCACACCCCGCCCCCACCCCCCCAACCCCGCCTAGCCACCCCGACCTCCACCTCCACATCACCCCCCGCCCCGACGTCGCCATGGCCCCCCCCCCCCCTCAGCCAATCGCCAACCACCCAACCCAGTTCATTCTCCTCTCCCCCACACGTCGCCCCCCCTCACCTGCCACTCACGCCACCCCCCCCTCCCCTTGCCCCCATCCCTGCCCAAAACCACACCCCTTCCCCTCCCGCCCCCACCCCTCCACACAGCCCCCCCCAGCACGCCTACACGCGCGCCAATCCCCACCCCCCTAACCCTACTCCCCTCGTTCACCACCCCCCCCCCCCGCCCCTCCAACCCACTCCCCCTCCCCACAACCCGCCCCACACCCCCCACCCCCCCCCCATACCACCCACACACCCCCCCCCCACACCTCACCCCCTTGCCCCACTCACCTACCAACCCCGCCCCCCTCCATAACCCACCCCCTCGCCTCACCCTACCTACACCCCCCGCCCCACCACGCCAACCACCCCCCCCCTCCACCCCCCCCCCCCCACCCCCCAAACACCCGCCCCCCCCTGACGCCCCCACCCCTACCCCCCCCCCCCAAAGACCACCACCCGACACGCCCTAAACCCACTCCTCGTCCCCCCCCACCCCCCAACCCCTCCGCCCACCACCCACCCGCCACGCACCCCACCCTTAGTAGTTCCCACCACCTCCTCCCCACCCCCCCGCCCTTCCAACCCCCCCACACCCACAGACCCCGTCAGCCTATCCACCCCCCGCCCGATGCCCTCTCCCCCCCCCACCCCCCCCGCCCTCAGCAGCCAGAACCCCGCCCCAGCCTCTCACCCCCTCACCCCCCCAGCCCTGATTCAAACCCCCCCCTACACCCCTCCCACGCACACCCCAGCACCCCATCCCCTCCCCCCCCGCCCGCCAACCCTCTCCCCCACGCCCACCAGCCCCCTCCCACGCTCGCCACACCCCCGCCCGCCCTCACCCACTCCCCACCTCCCACCCACCCTCGCCTGCGCCCCTCCGCCCCCCCCACCATCAAACGCAGCCCAACCCCCACCCTCGCCCCCCCTCCGCTCCCGCCTTCGCCGCCAACCCCCCCCCGAACCCCAACCACCTCCACCCCCCCCCCCCTCCCCCCCTACTCCCCCCCCACTCCTCCCCCCCCGACCCCCCCCCCCCCCCCTCGCCACCCCACCCCGCCCATCTCGTCGCCAACCTCGCCCTCCCCCCCCCCCTCACTACCCCGACCCCCGCCCCTGCACCCCCACCCCCCTCCTCCCGCCCCGCACCCCAGCCAGCCCCTCCCTCGCTCCCCAACCCCCCACCCCCACACCCCCACACCTCCCCCCCCACCCCCCGTCCCCCCCTCAACCCATTCCCGGGCACACCGCCACCAAAACCCCTCCGGATTCCCCCTCGCACCCCCACCCCCTCCTCCCCCCTCCCCCACACCCCCTCCCCCCCCCCACCCCCCCCGCTCCCCCCTTCCCCCCCGACCTTCGCCACTCCGCTCCCCGCCCCCCCCCCCCCACCCGCTACGCTCCCCCCGCCACCTCACCTACCCTACAGCGCCGACCCCCCCCTCCCCCCCCCCTATCACTCACACCACGCCCCCAATCAACCCCCAACCACCCACCCACACTCCCCCCCGCGCCTCCGCCCCCCCCCCCCCGCCCCTGCCACCCCCTACCGCCGCAGCCCCCGGCACCCTCCCGCCACCCCTCCCCCACCACCACCACCCCCCCCCCCCCCCTCGCCCCCCCTCCACCCGCACCAAAACCACCCTCCGCCCAACCACACACCAAAACTATACCCCCCCCTACCCTACCACCACGCACCCCCCTGACGCCAAACCTCCCCAACCCACCTTCTTATCCCTCCCACACCCCCGTCCTACCGCCGTAGACCCCTTCCTCCTCCCCCCCCCAACGCCGCCGCCCACAGGCCCCACCCCCAAGCTGCCTTGACGGCCTACCATCCCCCCTAGCCCCCCCACGCCAATCCCCTTTCCCCGAATACCACCACAACGCCTACCCCCCCCAGCACCCCACCCCCCAACCCTACATCCTCCCACGCTCTACCAAACACTCCCCCCACCAACCACCCCTCCTCTCCCCCCCCCCCCACCGCACCGTCTCCTGCCCACCCCCTAAGCCCCCCGAGCTCGCTCATCCCCGCCCTTCCACCACCCCCAGCGCCCAAACACACCCCCTAGCTTGCCCCACTCCCCCCACCCTTCCCCCCTATTACCTGCCCCCCCCCGCACCAAATATCCCACCAACCACACCTCTCCACCGTCTCCCCACCCCTCCCAACCCCCCCACTGATCCCTCTTTCCACCACGCGGCTCAAACCACGCCCCTACCCACGCACGCACAACCCCCGCCACGCAACGACCGCCGCCCCTTGGCCCCCCTATCGCCATTAAGCACTACCCGACAACCCCCACCCATCTAACCCCCATCGCCCCCGATGCCACTACACCCCTACACCCCCCTCATCGCCCATCCCGCCCCCCCCACCCTCGCACCCCCTCCCGCCCCACCCTTATCCCTCCCACATCCCCTCCTACCCACCCCAACCCCCCCCGCCCCCCCACTCACCCCGCGCCGCCCCCGCTTTTTGCACAACCCCACATCCCCATCTGCCTCATCCCTCCCCCACCCATCCCCCTACCCCGTATCTGCGCCCCAGGCGCCCCCCCTCTCCATCGGCCGAATCCCCCCGCCGCAGCTGTCTACACTTAACGACGCCAGCCCCCCGTCAAGGCGCCCCCACACTACCCCCCCAAACCCCCACCGAGCCAACCCCCCCAAACCCCCCACAAGTACTTCCCTCACCCCTCCACCTATCCCCGACGCCCCCTCTCCCCCCTCCCTCCTCACCGCTCCTGCGTCCGCCACGCCGAATGCCGCACCCCCCAACACGCCCCCACCCTCTTCCCCTCCACCTCACTCAGCGCCCCCCACTCACCCCGCCCCCCACCCCCCCCCCGCTCAACCCCCGACGCCCCCCACGCTACCCCCGCCCCCTTTCCGCCTCCCCACGCCAGTCCGTTGCCACCCCGCGCTACCCGCCCCCATCCGTCACACCGCCCCCCACCCGCCCAGCGTTACCTCCCCACCGCCCCCATTCCCTCTCTCAACCAACCACACCACCCCCCCGCCATGCAATCCCTCCTCCAGCCCCACCCCACCCCCCCCCAACCTCTCACCCCCCTACCCTCCCCCCCCTCACACCCCCCCCTAACCACAGCCCACTCCGCGACGCCCCCCCACCCCTTGCACACTCCCCCCCACCCCCCCCCCATCCACGCCCCCTCGCCCCCCCCCACCCCCTCGTTCCCACACCCCCCCCCCCATTCCAACCCCCACCGCACAAACGCCAACCCAATCCTTTCCCCAGAGCCACTAAACCCATGAGCCCCGGTAGCTGCGCTAAAGTGTGCGCCACACCCTAGATGAGAGGTCACGATACATAGACCTCCCAACGTCAGTCCAACCACCCACAATCCATATCCCCACCCCCCCCGTACCCCCCACCCCCCCTGTGGCGACTAGGCGATATGTCGCGATTGCACCCCCACCCCCTACCCTGAACCCGGCAAACAAAACTAGCTCATTAGCAGTGTCACTACACACCTACAAAAAAGCGATAACCTCTCCTGAAGCGCAATGTGCTTTCAAAGACTAATATATAACAACGATAGGTACTGAGGAAAACATTTATGAAGGAAAATGGGACACAAAATGTCCAAGACCCCAAAAATGCCTATAGGCTTGTCTGCTGAGCACCTAATAGACCTTTCCCAACACCATGGGCATGTGATGTCACGCAGTGCACTCCCAAGGCCTGTATTTAACAGTGAATATTAAGCAACCCTTAGTTGAACATACAGTCCAATTGTGGTTATATGAGCATATTCACAATATAAACTAATAAATAATGCAATGTCCTACATTATTGACCCCTACTCCACACCAAAGGGCAGAAATGTGAGCAAAAGCGGAAGTGAACTCCCAGTGGCATGTGATATCAGTGAAGTGTAAGCGACCATTAGAGGTTTCCATGGAACATTTGCGACGGGTGTGGCATGTCAGCAGAGGATGCTAACTCCTTCCGGACACCAGGGCTGGTCCTATCCCGTTTGGGATTTGCAATTGTTTTTCATGTTAAGACCTTTGCACAACTAATCCATCGTGTTCTAATGGACTTGAGTTTCGATTATTAATTGGTACTTCATCATTTCTATTTACTGTCCAAGTTTGGTTACTCTATCACAAGCCAAACTTGAAATATTACACTTTATATGCAAACAGAACAGAATTATGGACACATAGACACGCAGACGGACGATCCAAACACTTTATAAGCCCCCGGCCGGCAGACCTTTCAGACCGGGGGCATACAAAATCAAGCAATAAGCCTGGAACATGGTAACCTTTTACCTGTTTTATAATCTGTCGAAGTATAAAATGACATGAATCTGTACAAAGCACATCTACATAACATTGTAAACAAGGTATCACAATAGACCATCTCACAATAACAAGGGTGACCTGATAATTTCATCAGATTTTGAAATTTCTACGAAACACAGTATTAGATTTTAAACAATAACAGATCCAGTAACAGAAGGATGTAGAGTGTTCGATTACATGAAAAAACAACAGCCTATGACTGGAAAACGAAAACTGATGGTAATGATGTACTCACTTAGTTTCACGATTATATGTTCTGCTTATTCTATCCATATAGTTCCTCAGGTCATGGTTTTGTAAGTCCACCATTTGGGTTTTTGTTTTTGAACAAACAATGGTGACCTCTCTCTGAGTTTCATGAGATATAATAACTGAAAGACAACGAATGTTCATGATATGCAAATGGTAAAAATATCAAGAAACTATCTAATTAATCCCAGTCACTGATTTATTTGTTTCAATACACACATCGCTTTGTCAACCGGCTAGAAAAGATACTTGATCATGTGTGAAAAAGTGGCGCTTATAGGGGCACGGGCGGTAATTGGGTCGAATATGATATGTGAAATATTACAATGTACTGTATATAAAATGGAATAGCTTTTCTTCCATTGTAATATGATATGTGAAATATTACAATGTACTGTATATAAAATGGAAAGCTTTTTACCATTGTAATATGATATGTGAAATATTATATGTACTGTATGGAATGGAATAGCTTTTCTTCCATTGTAATATGATATGTGAAATATTACAATGTACTGTATATAAAATGGAATAGCTTTTCTTCCATTGTAATATGATATGTGAAATATTACAATGTACTGTATATAAAATGGAATAGCTTTTCTTCCATTGTAATATGATATGTGAAATATTACAACGACTGTATATAAAATGGAATAGCTTTTCTTCCATTGTAATACAACATATATCTTTAAGATTGAACTGGTCCTTTGAATTAAGAGGCCACTTGTTATTTGTGATAAATTTGGCTTCTTCCTGTGAAAAGTATATATTAGAAATACATTTGTATCACCTTAACTTATTTGACAAAAATTAAGAAACACGTTTTACTGCTTATATATGTAAATGTCTCTTGTAGGCTCTGATGTTGGCCTACGACAGTGCTTGTTGTGGGAAGAAACCAGATCATTCAGAGAAAACCTTGTCCCATATGCCCAGCTGGCGACCGCCTTACATGTAGATACTATTTCAAATCTGGTGACCATTTTACATGTAGATACCATTTCACATAGTCATATCCCTGTCCAACCCATGTACCCAACTGGTGACCGTTTTACATGTAGATACCATTTCACATAGCTGTATCCCGGTCCAACCCACGTGCCCAACTGGTGACGGTCTTAAATGTACTCCATGTAGATTCTATTTCACATAGTTATATCCCTGTCCAACCCGTGTGCCCATCAGGCAACAGTCTAACATATAGATACTATTTCAAATATAATATAATAGCGATGCAATGTACAGAGTACCAACATTTTGGCAAACACTGCGGCCCATGTTTGATCCTTGGCTTGGACAGGGATATAAGTACATGTGGTATGTGAAATAAGATCTACATGTTAATTAGACGGTTGTCACTTGGGCACTTGGGTTGGATGGTGCTATGACTGTGAAATAGTATCTACATGTAAGTTTTATCTACATGTACATATAGTTTGTGAAAATGGCTTGAAAAAACCACGTTTGACACATTTTCAAATTATTACTCAACCTTACTATTTGTATATGAATATCACACTGGATCTGAACTAATTTTCACTAATATACAGCGATATAGGAATATAAGATTGTGTATGTCTGTGTATTAGATCTTATTTGTCATTGTACATCAAGTAAAAGTAATACAAGAGGCCCGATGGGCCTTAGCGGTCACCTGAGAAAATTTGGAGTTAAGTTTGGTTAAAATGAGTCCACTGGTTTTTTAGAAGAAGTCGAAAATGTCTAAAATTTGACAAAAATCTTACACTTTACTTAGGTGTCATTGACCTTGACCCCTTGACCTTAAAATTTTGTCAAAATGATCCTTAGATAATTACTAACAACTTTCTCATATCTATGTATTCAAATGTCTATTAGTTTTGAGATAAGCCATTTGTATACAACTGTACCTTATTTTATTCAAGTGCCCTCTAGTGGAGTGTTTATCGACAGATTTTGTTGTCATTCGCAAACATTATAGATACTGGCTGTAAAATCATGCTCAAAAAATTTTAAAGTCATATGACCATTAGTTAATGAGGAGGAGAGTTTTAAAGACGTACTATGTTTGGTCTTTTTGGCCCATTTTGAGGCCTCTATGGATCCTAGCCCCTTTTCATTTATAAATTGTTTGCAGCTTCACACGGGGATGATACGTGCCTAGTTTGGTTAAAAATTGTCTATTGGTTCTTCAGAAGATGTAACAAAATGTCTCACATTTGACAATAAAAGGGGAAATAACTCCAATAAGGTGCGACTTGACAATTTCGGACCTCTTGACTTTTTTGTAGATTTTTTAGTACTGAACAATATATTTTGCTTCTTTCACTTTCTCACTGTCTATTATACTTTTCAAGATAATAGGACAAAACTGCCCAAAACATGAGAAATCCACTAAAAATTGGAAATAACTCCCATAAGGGTTTCTCTCTATCTATCATAAATTTCAAGGTAATCAATGCTTATGTCAACAACAACAAAAAACAGCCGGAAATATGAAAAATACACTTAAAAGTGTAAATAACTCCCATAAGGGGTGACCTGACAATTTTGACCGTATTGACTTTTTGTAGATCTTTGCATGCTGAAAATTTTTGCTTTTTTCACTTTTCCTTTATTTATTATACTTTTCAAGATAATGACAAAAAACGTGCAAAAACATGAAATATCCAGAAAAGGGGAAATAACTCACATAAGGGTTGATCTCATAGTTTCACCAAAATAAAATATTGGTAGATTTTTGCAAGCTGCTGATAGTATTAGTAGTTATAGGCAGTTCCATGGCTTGTAGATTGAAATTTGTCCGCTAGGGGACGACACCAATGGCGCTGTTGATGACGTCATCAGAATACTGGCTTCTGATTAGTCAATTTGAATCTGCACGCCATATAGCTGCCTGTGACATCATACAGGTAGTGCGTCATACCGGAAGTGAGGTCATACCGGAAGAACGTCATACCGGAAATGAGGTCATGGCAATAAGGAGAGCCAATCGTTGAGTTTAGAGGCGTGTCTATGACCGGAAGTGGATGGTTTGGGACGGCCATTTTGGATAACGAGTCAATGAAAGGCTTCGTTTCAAGAGGTCGGGGTCACGAGAGATCACAAGAGGTCGTGTGAGTTCACGAGGCCAAAACTAGAAGATGATTGTTTTAAAGTTTTGGGCTGAGAGTGAATCTATTTTTAGAACCGAAACTTTGGGTTTTTCTAGGTTTGAGACTTGGAGTGAAATCAGTAGTAGGTATTGCCAAAGTCGGCGAGAGTTTACGGAGTTGAAGACAGTTGCCGATCCCGTATCAAGTGCGCAAGCGCGAGAAGCGGTCGGCCGAGCTCGTAACCGTGAGTCAAGTTAACACATGTTATCCTAGACTAGAGTTTATGATTATGCAATGTTACTTTCGGCAATGTTACTGTAGACATAGATACCACTCATACCAATATTCAAATTGGGTGGATACCGTGGCATGTGTGTGACGTCGATCCATTTTATCATACCCTTATTCATGTCAATGGCTTTAAAGTCGAGTTTATGACCTAGTAGACTTGGAAAACGTATTAAATAGGGAACGGAATAGATGGATCGGCCTTTAAACTCAATCACAAATCAATCTTAAACTGAGTCATAACTGAATTGAATAGTACTTATGTTAGATTTCTTCTACACCATCAATGACATATTGAAAGGCTCTAAATACCCCGACTATCATCTCTTCTTTTAAAGCAGCAGGAGACGCATAAAACCCCGAACGAAATTTAAGTCTCCAAATACTCCCTACAAAAGCGATCCCCGACTTCGTATCTGTTTTAGAGATGACATGGTCAAATTGGGGATCATCTAATGAGACGTGTTTCTTAATAAATTCTATAGTAAAAAGTTCATGTTGCCGATATTTCATTTCCTTTTTCTTGGGATACGTAGAGGGGTCCAGGGGATGTTTAGGTGTAACGATGGATTCCAAAGGAACGTGAACGGGAACCAGGACATCCATGTAATTATCATTCGATCTTACTGATTCTATAAAGTTGGGAAAGATCAATTCATTCAAAGCTACTTCCCACTCACTATCCATCATACTTAAGCTTGAGGTAAACGAGTTTTGAATTCTGTTAAGGTATTAACAGGAAAGACTAGCATCGCAAGGTAAAGTCATGTAAAAACTACCTGATCTTTAGAATCGAGAGTAGCCATAATACGTGCCCTTGAGATCAAACTGTAATGAACCCTACCCTTCACCTCCTTCTGTTATATATCAACAACAACACCAAAGTAAAGTTAATACTCAAAACATTTTCAAACAACTTTTCAAACAATTTTTGGAACAGTCTCCACGGTGTGTTTACATTTTCCCTTCTTTTCTTGACATTGTTTTGTGAATTGTTTCTTACTCATCCATAATTGACAAGTGGGACATAGAATCATCTGCTGACATGGAGTCTTGGTCGTATTACTACTACAAGGTTTCAAATGATTCTCGTAATACTGAGTCGATACGAATGTACCCTGACAATATGTGCACTCTATAGGTTTTATCGTGTTGTCGGGAACACAGGACCAACGTTCACAATAGTAATTATATTCCAAGAGTCTAGACATAGATACTATACAGTTGTAATGGTGATCATCGTATAAGACGTGAATGGGGGTCCCGGATCCTACACCACTATACAGTACATTTAATGTCAATCGTTTTGCATTGGTATTCAGTTCGTAGGTTTTCAAACGGTAGTGTGGTAACAACACAGTCTGAAAACGATGCCATTCCTCAGGGCCACTCTCTTGTTGGGGATCACATCCAGCTTGCTGCATTAAGGCATGAGCTTCTCGTCGTTGAAGAGTATATCTATATACATTTCCTAAAATCAAATTTTTCCAATATCGTCGCTAATTTTTGTATTGTATCCATCTCCAAGCGCAGGTTTCTGACAATGAAAACGACCAACTACAATAGCACGAGATAAACAGGTCTTATCCTTATTCTTGATCTGTATCAAACTTCTCTTCTTATTCAGCATGACGTTTTTTATCAAAACTAAGATGATATTTTCGTTTTTCACCCCGCTACCTACAGGTTGTATGACATGGATCACTGGCAGGGTGGTAGACCCATCTTCGATTCTAAAATTGTCATTACTCTGGTGTACTTTCTCAATTTTCTCCATTAGTAGATCAGATTTCACATCTTTGGCATTCGTAAATTCTACCCACACTTTACATTTTAAAGATGGATGATGTATATTGACTCACATCTTATCCGATCTTCACACTGTAGTTTGTTCTTGATAGAAGTCAACATATGATCTAATACCTCTGATACCAAGTGTGTGGCATCTTTAGAAAAATGTTTAAACTTGACTTGGTACACATTCGAGGCCGTTTTAAATGGGCGTGATTTACGCTCACTCAGAGTGTCTACTTCATAGTAATCACTATAATCAGTGAGTTGTCTGTTTGCATTGAATCCATCACCCCGTTGGTCTATCTGGTGAGCCTGTCTTTGACTTCTCACCTGTTCTTGTCTTTCATTTAACAATAAATCAAAGTTAGATAAATTAGCCATTCCGTGTGTATGCTTCCGTTTTTAAATCTAAAAGGAAGTACAGTAACTGTATACATGTATTTGTAATGAAAAGGAATTAACTGTATAGATACTCAAACGAAGTATAATCACACATATATTCATAACGCTGTTTTATTCTAGTTTTTAATGTTTTCAGATACTTAAAACTAGGAATTATGTTATTTCATTTTATTTCATATATAATAATAGTGACAGTAAAACAGGTGGCCAGATGACAGGTGGACAGATGTCTAAAACAAGTGGTTAGATGGCAGGTGGCCAGATGTCTAAAACAGATGGTCAGATGACAGGTGGCCAGATGTCTAAAACAGGTGGCCAGATGACAGGTGGCCAGATGTCTAAAACAGGTGGCCAGATGTCTAGACGGAAGACTGAATCTCAATGCGTCACGTGCACGTCATAAACTCTATAAAAGCTAGTACTGTATTAGTTCATCATGGATAACTCATCCGACATGGAGATGCAACCTGAAGACAGAAACGTGAGAATCATTCTTACTCTGAGGACACGTATTGTAGTAAGAATACACAGACCGATAAATTCTGGTAGGACCCCTGCGACACCTACTACACAACACAAGGGACCACCCAGACCTGACCCTTCACTTCCAGTACCTATTCAATACGTACTAGCTCGGGAAGCATTAGCAAATCTTCGACAACATAAGGCCGAGATAAATCGACTGATGATAGAGAAAGAAAGAGAAGTTCGTCGTTGATGACGTCTACTCGACAGATATTCAGCTTTTCGGAGCAATCAACGACCCATTTAAGGGCCACCCATCTTATTAGGAAAGAAATCTTAACTAAAAGTATGCAGGTTTTGAGATTGTGTTATTCTGTAGCGGCGATTTTAAAAATATTGTAGTGACTAAACACTACTTATCAGTGTATGTTCACTCAACATTTTATTTCATTTGTGTTTTTGTTATGACTGAAGTATTAACTTCAATAGATTAAAGTCTAATATAGTAAATCATGTGACTAGAGAGAGGTTCAGTTAAGCCTGTGAGAGCTCATTTGAGATCCGAAGCTAGAGGTGTTAACATCATAAGAAAACCACTACCACCATGGCTGAGTGTTTAATTTTTTATTAGATAGGGCTAGATTATTTCCCATGCATTAAAATGTCAGAAGAAAAAAAATAAGTCACATGACTTTAAAATCTAGAGAATAGGTTCAGTTAGGCCTCTGAGAGCTCATTTACGGTCCGGAGCTCGAGGTATCAAAATTGCCAGAAAACCACTACCAGCATGGGTGAGTGTTTGATTTTTTATAACATAGGTTTAGTGTTTACCTTATGAAACGGTAACTTTCAATATCTCAGAAACACTTAGTGAGCTAGCAACGTTAATAAGGTTTTGATTACTTACAACTTAATTATGCCATCAGGGGAATACCCCACCGTCTAATCAACGGTCATTCACTCTAGACCTCGAAACTGGGAAAAATCAATCTCCTGTTAGCATTACACCTCTCGTCAACTCACGTAAACTCTCGCTGACTGTGGCGACACCTACTACTGATTTCACTCCAAGTCTTAAGCCTGGAAAACCCCAAAGTTTCGGTTCTAAAATTAGATTCAATCTCAATCCAAAACTGGAAAAACCCAACTCACGTGACCATTCGTGACCCCAACCTCTTGTAACGAAGGCTCTCATTGGCTCGGTATCCAAGATGGCCGCACCAGAACCTTCCATTTCCGGTTATAGACACGCCTCCAAACTCAACGATTGGCTCTTTCTCCTTATTGCCATGATAACATGACGTCATTTCCGGTATGACATACTTCCGGTATGACGTCACAGGCGGCTCTAATGCGGTGTGCAGATTCAAATTGACCAATCAGAAGCCAGGATTCTGATGACGTCATCAACAGCGCTACTGGTGACGCCCCAAACGGACAAATTTGAATCTGCAAGCAATGGAGCTGCCTCATCTTAGGTAACATTTTTTTTTCTAGCTTTAATCATTTTGGAGATACACGTAACAAAAATATCTGCTGACTTATTCATTTTATATTTACCCGTGGCAGCCATGTTGGGTCCTAGCCCCTTTTTATCTACAAACTTTACATGGTTCTACTTCCTGTTAAGTTTGGCCGAATATGGAAAAGTAGTCAAAAATGTCGACAATATTTGACCAAAAAATCTGATATTTTCATTTACGTAGGTGCCTGTCACCTTAACCTTTGACTCATGACCTTGAAATTTTGTCAAAATGATCCTTAAGTAATTCCTATTAACTTTCTCATGATATTTGTATACAAAAAGTCAATCAGTTTTGACTTACTATTCAATTTTAAATACAATTGTACCCTGTGTTGTTGAAGCACCCCCTAGTGGCTCATTTATGGACGGATTTCATTTTCGTTCGAAAAGTTTGTAGATATTGACTTCACAATCATGCATACAAAATTTAAAAGTCATCTGATTATTGGTTCACGAGTAGAATTTTTTTAAAAATGTATCAAGTTTTGTCCTTTTTTGCCCATTTTGGGGCCCCTATGAGTCCTAGCCCTTTTTCATTTGCAAACTTATTGCGACTTTACATGGGCATGCTACATGCCAAGTTTAGTTAAGATTTGTCCACTGGTCCCTGAGAAGAAGTCGAAAATGTGTAAATATTAACGACGAACGACGACAGACAAAAGACGATCGCAATAGTTCACCTTGAGCCTTTGGCTTAGGTGACCTAAAATGTCGATTAAATGGAAATATATATATATTTTTTGTAAACACGGGTAACATTTAAATATCCTAGAGATTAGGTAATTATTTTGGACCTATTAGAATACACTTACCTTCCAGTGGATATAAAACGTCATCTCTGCGGTCAGCCATCTTATCAAAATTTATAAATTTCTCCTATAAAAGAAAGAAATATTGTTAAGTACATGTATTATAAAATATATTATGCAGTAATAGTAATATTGAGTTTTTTAATATTTTTAAAATGATAAAATCAACTCTTCTGGATTCTACCAAAACAAGATATCACTTCCGTACAAAATAATCAGCTGTACAGTGTACTTGTGTAGGAAAATATACATTTGCTTCCCTTGAAAATAAACATTTGCTTCCCTTGAAAATATACATTTGCTTCCCTTGAAAATATAAATTTGCTTCCCTTGAAAATATACATTTGCTTCCCTTGAAAATATATACATTTGCTTCCTTGAAATTTTCAGTTTGTCCAATTTTTTTTGTAAACTTTTATGGAACCGTTATTAAGACGGTTATTAAGTTATTAATTAATTATTTTTTTAAATTTCTGATATGCAAATTTGATATTAAAATGTCAGTAAACGAGGCCCATGGGCCACATCGCTCACCTGAACTGTGTCGGTTTCTTACAAATATGGGAATCTCAAATTTACAAAATATTTTAACACTCCTTGGGAGTAGAGGACACTTAAAATGTATAGAAATTACAAAAATGGGAAAGATGTCAAACACGTGTCAAAATTAATTTTCTAATTTATTCCAAAAACAGGAAATTGAATCAAGTATCATTAAAAATCACTCAGATGCAATTAATTTCAATCCATGCAGCAGTTTTGGAGAAGATTTTCAAGAGGAGTAACCTCTGAGACCTATTTTGCCCAACCTGGATCCGCCTCTGAGTCGATCTGGTCAAAAAACATAAACTTGTTAGGGGGAATTAGATACTGCACTTGCTTCCTTTATCCTTCAGCAATTTTGAAGACCAAGTGTGTGAAAAATGCCCCTGGATCTACCTCTGGGCCGATCATTCCGAAATGAACAAATTTGGTTCATTGCTCGTAGGGAGAAGATTTTTTAAGAGTGGTACTCCCTGGGGCCTCGTTTGCCCACACCCCTGGCCAATCTGGCGGAAATGAACAAACTTGATAGAGGACCTTTACTACCTGCTTTCAATAAAGTTTCATCAAAATGCCTTCAGCGCGTTTGAATATGAAGTCGACAATGTGGAAAATTACCCCTTCCCCTTTCAATTTTGCAGTGTTAAGAAATTCATATAAAATTCAAAAAGTAAAATTTCAGCAAAATTCTTTCACATCTAAATGGAATGCTCTATTCTATAGATTAGACCAGTCTATCATGGATCGTAGGGTTGAAAGGGTTAAATATCTTATGACCAATGTATTATTGTTAAGGATCTATACATGTTAATAATAATAATGTAATTGTACATTAGGCCGAATTTTCTGCCTCTATTTTTCTATTTTTTTTTTTTTTTTTTTTTTGATAAAATTTGAAAATCGCTAAAATCGCGACAGATAATTCGACCTAACATGGATGGATATAATTATATATCAAATTATACATGAATGTTATACTTGTAAAATACATTTATTTACAAGTACAAGCAATACTAAAGATAAGATTTATAAAGGTACACACATATACACACTGAATGTACAATGTATAACAGACAAAACACACAATGTACAAAAAAGTAACATGTACACACTGGTAGGGGTAAATACCGAAATGTACTGGAATGTATCGAAATGGACATGAAGTACCGAAGTGTACTGGAATGTATCGAAATGGACATGGAGTACCGAAGTGTACTGGAATGTATCGAAATGGACATGGAGTACCGAAGTGTACTGGAATGTATCGAAATGGACATGGAGTACCGAAGTGTACTGGGACATGAAGTACCGAAGTGTACTGGAATGTATCGAGATGGACATGAAGTACCGAAGTGTACTGGAATGTATCGAAATGGACATGAAGTACCGAAATGTACTGGAATGTATCGAAATGGACATGAAGTACCGAAATGTACCACAAAAAGGTCCAGATGAAGGATAAAACTACTCAAATGTACACTATTTGGAGACTAGACACATTTTTATTTACCTTAATTAATACCAGATCAAAATATTTGTTTAATTTGCACATTTAAATCCTGTTAACAGTAATAGTCATAGCACTTCATACAACAAACAGTATATACTGAAACATACGCATGTATATAATAGATGACTGTAAGTCTTGTACATTTGTCGTTGTAGGTATGCAGTGAACAGTGTATTCCCTCCAGCCCGTGCTTGATCCAAACAGGACCCAGAAAACAGACCAAAATGAGTATCCCCAGCGTGTACCTGTTCCGAAAACATACAGGAAGTCCAGTTGCATATAACTGCTTAACTTTCAAAATAAAAAAGGCCGTTTTCACAGTCACTTATGAAAAGGTACCTGAACTGAAAATCATATAAAGAAATAAGTGTGTTTGTTTGTTTGTTTGTTTGTTTATGTGTGTTTGTGTATGTGAGTCTATGCGTGTTTGTTCGTGCGTCTGGGTGCGCGTGTGATTGGTTTTGTATGTATATTCGATCTTTTGTGTTCGCGTGAAGGGGGATACAATTCAATTTATAAACATCAATAATGAAATGTAAATAAGCAAAAGAGTGTGTATGCGTGTGCATTCATGCGTGTATGCGTAATTATGTGTGCGAGTGCATGCATTGATGTACGTGTTTACATATTTGTATGAATGCGTGAAAGGGGATGTAAAATTCATTTTATAAACAAATCAATAATAAAATGAAAATATACGAAAGTCTGTGTGTATGCGTGTAGTTATGTGTGTGCGCGTGCATCCAAGCACGTGTTTTTTGTATTTTTGCGAGTTAGTGGTAGGGGTGTGTGGTGTTAAATATATAAATTGTAAAATCAGTATTAAATTGAAATAAATAAATGTGCCTATTTTCGGCTATATGCGTTATTGCATGTATGTGTTTATTATGCGCATGCTTTATATGCTAAGGGAGTGAAAACATTTTAAGAAAGCTAATCCCTACACCGTATCAAAAAAATCAATCGGAGAATTGAAATAGATACAAGATGTCCTAAGATAACATTTTGTATGAAAAAAATTGAAACTGTTGATAAAAACACGAAAAACGTCGAATTTGAAACTTTGCACCAAAAGGGGACAACGGCAAAAATTGATGTTACAAAAAATGAGACGTGTTTTCGAAACGAAATATGACAAAATGAACGGAAATGAATTTTGTTTTTCGAAATTAGAACTAATAAAAAATTCGCCAATTAGTCTTGGTCTCTAAAGGGTTCAAGATGGTAGACCCAAAAAGTTGCCAGCTCGTCCTCAGAAGAAGAAAAATAAGATGACGTCAAGAGATTTCGAGTGAAATGTGCCAGTTTCGCTGGATTTCGGTAACCAGGAATAATAATAACGATAAGAAAAACACAACAATAAAAACAGGGTTTTCCAGTGTTAGTGGAAAGCCCTTATTAACGTAGATCTAAAAACAAACCAAAAAAAATCAATTTTCGGCCTCTTAATAAATTCAAAATTCACATTTTAGATTTTATTTTTTGTATCTTCTGCACCAGCTACTTAAATTTAAACCAAACATGGCACTGGGAAAGGGTAAAATACATTTGTTCACAGCGAAAAATGGCTGTGATTTAATTAAATTAAATTAGTTAATTATAAATAACTACGGGGTGAAAAAGACAGTTTACCCAATGAAATACTTTTTCATCCGCATAATTCGGGCCTAAAGTCGCGATGTAGCAAAACGATCTATCAACAATTTCACTTATAGACTTTAATGCTTTCGGCAATGGATAAAACTTTGTTTTTTGTTGAAGATATCATTTTCGTTTGAAATCCATTATGAACAGACCGATTTCACAAAAGTTTAGGTTTATACATCCCTATCTAATCTTCAAAAGTTGTGATAATTGTTGTGTAAACACCCGACAATGGATATTTTCCCCGATTTTCCCCAACTTCCACGGAATTATAACATTCAATGTTCGAGTTACCTCCCTTCCGCTAGCAATACATACAGAATGCACGTGACCGATATAGCGATTAGTTGACAAACACGTTAATTTGATAGTTTTCAAAATGGACAGGAGCTTATTCATGGTGAATTTCACGCGCCATTTGCATTTGCATAACAAGCACCCCCTACTCGATGCTCTCTCCTCTATTCTGCGTTTATTTTTCCATGGACTAGAAAACATACATATTTTTAAGATTTCAATAGAAATTGATTGATGATGTTGGTATCAGCGATATGTAATTATTTCTATTTACATCGCTGTATGCTTGTAGCTGTCAATATCAATATGATGAATGGCGGAGTAATGCTGCAGTTTCTCAAGGCAGGAATTTTACATAGTGGAATTCCCTATTTATAAATAGATGGATGACGTTTTATTGAAACTAGTAGTATATGTACTACACTTGAGCTCTCTTTTTTCCTAGAACTATCGTCCGTGTCCATTTCCTGGAATTCTGTTTGTCACGTGCTCGTCCCCATTTGACCTGTTTGTTATATATATATATGGACGTAGATATATAACGTGTATACATGTTTGTACATGTTATATGGTTAGATGTTTTTCAATTTTGTGTGCGCGTGTGTGTGTGTATAGACGCGAGAAAACGTCACGTTCCCGTGCTCACCAGGTAAAATACCGCACGAGTCGCCTGGCAGGTGCTCCAACGGTATAGTGTAGTAAATATTGAAAAGACCATAAGTAATTACGCCTCAATTTAAAAAACATGTCTTATGCACATCGATCTACCGAGCGGTTATTGGATTAACCGATCCCGCCCGAGAGATCTATTACGACTCAATATATCGACCCGTTATTAGATCTCCCGATTCCTGCCGATTTTAAAAAAACGTATTTAAAACCCAAACGTGTCTACACGGGTCAGACCTATCGTTTCGACAGAATTTCCTCGACACGCAGGTTAAAGTTTGAAACCAGGTTCGACGAGTATAAAGTAGTCCTATTGAGGGACGACCGGGTTATCGATATAGACCGTTTATTTGTACAACTCGTAAGGTCGGTGATAAACGATAGAGGGTTGCAAAACGGCGATAAATTTCGCCTCATCATCAATCACTCGAAATTCCCGAAACCGTTCAGTACGAAATATATTAACGTTTCGTGGGATTTAGCCGAAGAGTTATTCAAAGCACTGCAAGAGTATATAGAATATTACGAGGTGCCCTTAGACGAAGTAGAAATAGTCGTCCAGTCTACGATAATGCCGAGGGGAAAGGGGAGATCCAAAGAACCGGTGACAAAGGAGACCTCGTCGAAGAAGAGAAGTATCATCACGATTAAAAACGATGACGTCACGTGTCTGGCACGAGCCATCGTGACGGCGGTGGCCAACAAACATAAAGAAAATGGACGAATTCCCAGCTTCGAAACGGTTTCAACGATAGTCGTAAATTACAAAGGGTCGAAGCGTTAAAACTTCACGAAGAAGCGGGCGTTCCCGTCCGGGATGACGGCTGTACCTTGGGAAGACGCGAAAACGTTTGCCGATCACCTGGGCGTGCAGATCAACGTAGTGGACGGCGAACGGTTCAACGAGATCATCTATACGACCGAAGGAAGTGACGACGACGCGATCTATCTGTACAAGAATAAAAATCACTTCGACGTGATTACGAAGATGAACGGTTTTTTGGGTACGGGGTATTACTGTCATACTTGTAAGAAGGGATATACGAGACGAGATCGTCACAGATGTCCAGATAAGTGTCTATCGTGCTTCGGTTACAATTGCCCCGGGGGTGAAAGGATAGTGTGTGACGATTGTAACAGAGCGTTTTTCGGCGAAGACTGTTTTAAGGAACATAAACGCGACAGAGGCACGCGAGATGACGAACCGGACGTGGTTTGTTCAATCGTTCAGAAATGTTTAGAGTGCGAACGGGTGACCAAGGACTTGAAGTTCCACGTATGCGGTCATTCCGAATGTCCGAATTGTCATGCATACGTCGACATGACGACGCACAAGTGTTTCATGGTCCAGAAACGATGTAAGGGTGGAATGTGCACGGGGTGTGAGCCCAAGAAACCCTGTTACAGTTGTAAAACGTGGACGACGAATTATTATTTTAACGACATAGAAGCGATGCAAGACACCGGCGTTCACATACTGAATCTAATCGTGTGCCAAGACTTTGTCGGTAAACAACACGAATTTTCTACCGTAGACGAGTTCTGCGGGTTTGTGTTGAATACAAATGGTACGTTCATCGCCCACAATGCCAAATCGTACGACGCGCAGTTTTTGTTAAAGTATTTCGTGGAGCATAACATTAAACCCTACTGCATTTATAACGGTACCAAGATCATGTACATGAAAGTCGGTGGTGCTCGCTTTATCGATTCCATAAATTTTGTCCAATCCGCTCTGGCGGAATTTCCGAAGACTTTTGGTCTGACCGAACTCAAAAAAGGGTATTTCCCTCATTATTTCAACAAACCGTGTCATCAACGTTACGTGGGACCGTTACCCAGTAAAAAACATTACGGTGTCGATCACATGAGCAAACGCAACAGGGAAGAGTTTTTAAAGTGGTACGAGGTGCGAAAGAACGACGTGTTTGATTTTCCAGAAAGAACTGAGGGAGTACTGCACGTCCGACGTCGACATATTACGACGGTCCATGTTGAAATTCAGGGAAGACTTTATCGCGTTGGAAAACATAGATCCGTTACAGTACGTGACGATAGCGTCCGTGTGCATGACCGTTTACAGAAGTAATTACATGCCCGAAAAGACGATAGCCGTCCATAACGATAACGTCGTTCGCGATACGTACAGTGCGAAATCCATTTCTTGGCTGGATCATGTGGCCGAGAGAGACGGCGTCGTCATACGACACGCGTTGAACGGTGGCGAGGTGACTCTGTCCGACGGTATCGGTAAAGTCGACGGATATTGTGAAGACACGAGGACGGTTTACGAATTTCAAGGATGTTTCTGGCACGGGTGTAAAAAGTGTTACGCGCGAGACACCGTCAATAACAAGAACCAATTTGAGATGGACACGCTCAGAAAACGAACTTCCGCGAAAAACGAGAAGATACGACGGGCCGGTTACGCGTTCGTCGAGGTCTGGGAATGCGATGCGAAAGACATAGACGTTAAAGAGATCGTGACGCCGTTAGACCCGCGAGACGCCTTTTTCGGCGGTAGGACCAATGTGACCAAGTTGCTGTACGACTTCGACGGTAGAGAGAAAAGGGACGATACGTCGACTTTGTCAGTCTGTACCCGACGGTCCAGTTTTATAAGACCTACCCTGTCGGTCACCCCACCAAAATAGTTAATCCCGAGCGCGTCGATCGAACTTGGATGGGGTTCGTCAAATGTAAAGTCGTGCCGCCCCGGAAATTATATCATCCCGTCCTACCCGTCAAGATGAAATGCGGAAATGCCGAAAAGCTCTTGTTCCCGCTGTGTAAGACGTGCGCCGAACGGCGGTCACAGAGGCCGTGCGAACACACCGACGAGCAGAGGTCGTTCGCGGGCACGTGGTGTACTCCCGAGCTATTCAAGGCCTTGGATAAGGGGTACGAGATAGAGAAGATTTACGAAGTTTGGGATTTTCTCTATACCAGCGAGGACGTGGACCTCTTTAGAGACTACGTCAAGAAGTTTAAGAAGATCAAGATGGAAAGTTCCGCTTTGAAGGTCGGTCCGGGCACCCCTTACGACTCGGAAGAACGTTATAAAGACATGATCAGAGAACGTTTGGGGATCGACTTGGGTGAAATAGAGTATAATCCCGGCATGCGCGCCATCTCTAAATTATGTCTCAACTCTCTCTGGGGCAAGTTCGGCCAAAGGGTCAACATGAAACAGACCGAATACGTGAGCGAACCGGCACGTTTTTATAAACTGTTGTTGGACGACACGATAGACAATCTCAACATTCAGTTCATCAACGACGACATGGTCCAGATGACTTACGATCTCAAAGGTCAATTTCGTCGATCAGGCCAAGGACGTCAACATCTTCATAGCGTGTTTTACGACGGCTCACGCCAGAACCATGTTATACGACGTGTTGGACAGACTCGACGATAGAGTGTTGGGATTCGATACCGATAGCGTGTGGTACGTCGATCGCGACGACGGGGTCTCGATCGACACGGGCGATAATTTGGGCGATTTGACGGACGAGTTAGGCGGCGATTTCATCACGTCGTGGTGCGCCACCGGCCCCAAATCTTATTCGTACGAAACGAACGCGGGTAAAAAGGTGTGTAAGGTCAAAGGATTTAATCTGAATTACGAAAATTCTCTTTACATCAACCGAGAAGCGATGACCGACGTCGTTAAAGAAACGCGTAAGAGGATTACGACCGTTCGAGAAAACGCCATCACGAGAGATTCCGCAACCAAACGTGTCGTGAATCGATATCAGGAGAAAGAGTTTACGTTGTGTTACGATAAACGGGTGATGAAGGACGGGTACGACACGTTTCCCTACGGGTATTAAAAATTTATTATTATTAATAAATTTTTTTAATCGACGACGACCAATAATTCTTCTCGGACGAACGTTCTCTGAGGCGCCGGTTCCTTGAGCTGATACAGGTCGATACCTTGCATTCTGAAATGCCTGTCTATGTCGTGTTTGTCGACGCTCCAGATGGGATCGGTGGCCCTCCTGCGCCCGCCGCCTTCCAATTCACCCGGTTGATATAGATATCTTACTTTCGCAAAGGGACTGATGGACGGTTGTACTTTATCGACGGGTTCTACCTTTTTGGGCGGGTCGGTCTCTTCGTTGATCGTTTTGACGACTTCCGGCAACCGTTTCACCCATTCTCTGTTTCTGTCTTTGGTTTTCATCTCTTGATCGTATTGATAGCTAAACAACTGTTCGCCCAACGTTCTATTAAATCGTTCGACGATGGCTTGGTCGCGGTGAAGGTCGACCCGTCCCCTTCTTATTCTCGCGCCGTGTCGGGTCATGAGTTTGGTGACGGCGCCCATGAATTCGCGGCCGGGGTCGACTTGTAATAATTTGGGAAACGTCAGACGCCGTTCGTAGATCTTTTCGAAAGCGTCGGCCACCTCTCGACTGTCTTTGGTCGTCAGCGGTTCCGCTTCTTTGTAGCGCGTGCCCACGTCGACCAACGTCAGCGCGTATTTGTACGTTTTCCCCCCGTCCACCTTGTCGTGCGGTAAAAACAACAGGTCGGCCTGGTGAGTGTCGTTTTCTTTTGCGTCTTCGAATCGAGGTCTCACGATCTTCTTGTGGGCCGGTAGGTAGATTTGCCACACGTCTTGTTTTTTCAGGAATTCCAACGCTTCCTTCTCGCTGACTTTGGCTGCTTTGGCCAATTTCCCGATGGCGGCCTTTCCCTTCCAATAGTGTTTGTGATAGATCTCTTCCATTTTTTTTTAGGCGACGTATTTTTTAACGACGTAGAAGACGAGACCCGTCCCGATCACCACGAAGAGGAGTTCCTTGTCTTTTTGTTCTTCCGAGGGTTGATAGAAATCGCTCAACTTCGGTTCGGGAGGCATCGTCGCTTCTTCCGTCATCTGCGAGTAGAGTCGCATGGCGGCATCCACTTCTTTGTAGGTGTACAGGAAATGTCCTTCCTTCCTGAGTCTCTCGTTGAGAAAATCTAATCGTTTCGTGCGTTCGTGATTCCATCGATCTCTAGCCTTGCTTAATTTTTCCATCGCTTCGTCGTGTCTCTTCTGTTCTTCGTGATTCGAGAATAGAAATTGCGATCCCGAGAAGGCGAGAGCATTGACTACCGCCCCGCCTATCATCATCGCGATCGTTGCCATATTTTTTTTTTTAAATAGAATTTTTAGTTTATTTCATGATATCGGCGGGAATGATACCCTTCTTGACCAGCATGTCTTTGGTGTACTCGGCCATAATGTAGTCGACGAAGACCATCCCGAGATCCTTTAGATCTAGATCCAGTTTGGGGGCAGACGTCTTGAAGAACTTCTTGGAAACTTGCGCATACAACGTGGCGATTCCCGTCACGACGGCCGCGTGATACGCGGTGTTGACCAAATCCTTTTCACTCATTTTTTTATATGAAAAGAATTATTATTTATCGGATTTTACCGTCTCCGTCGTGCCGTTGTTCGTGTTGTAGAGCTCGTTGCAGTAAGTGTTCATCCTGAAGAGCATGGGTTGGTTGTCGATGAGGTTTTCGTCGTCCGCCTTAAAGTCGGCGTCGTCTTTTTCTATTCCCATTCCGACGGCTGCGTGATATGCGGTGTTGACCAAATCCTTTTCACTCATTTTTTTTTATATGAAAAGAATTATTATTTATCGGATTTTACCGTCCACGTCGTGCCGTTGTTCGAGTTGTAGATGTCATCGCAGTAAGTGTCCATCGTGACGAGCATGTGCTGGATGTCGTTGTCGATGAGGTTTTCGTCTTCCGTTGTGTGATGGTGGTGATGAAGGACGTGAGCGTGCGCGTCCTCGTCGGTGTCGTAGCCAGTCGCGTAGGAATGAAAATGGACGTGCTCGATTTTCTTGGTTTTGATGACATTCGCGAGCGATTTGGTGGCGGTGATTCCCGCCGCAACCGCCTCTACCGTCAGCGCCGCCCAGGCCACCGCCAGCGCCACATTCAACGTCGTTTCCGCGAACGTTTTCAGTTGGGGGGTATACATTTTTTTTATACCGAAAAGTATTTTTTTAAATACTTTTCGCTAGGAGTTCTACTCGTAGGGGTTATGGAGGTGGCGGTGAAGAAAAATGTGACCCGTCTCGTCGCCTTTCTTTCTGTCCGACACGTCGCGGACGTGGACGTGGACGTGTTCGACTTTCTTGTGTTTTAATACGTCCGCGACTAAGAGCACGCACATGCTCGTGGCGACGATTCCTCCACCCACCATCGGTAGCGCTTCCCAAAAAATATTTCTCATTGTCACACACATTTTTTTTTTATAGTGAAAAAGATTTTTATTTAATACATTTCGTGGGGATTAGGTTTGGAGTCTTCTTCTTTAGGTTTTGGAGGAGGAGATGGTGGTGTCGGCGGCGGCGGTTGGTTTTTCCTGTACACCATCAACACCACTCCGACTGCCGCGAGTCCTCCGCCGGCCGCTAGCCATTTCCAGCTATCCTGGCCATTGGTCTGGCCAATAGTCTGGCTATCCTGGCCATTAGCATTGCTATTAGCATTGCTATCCTGACTATTAGCATTGCTATCCTGACCTTTTCGACTCCACCTCTTTTGCGCTCCCTTCTTCCCCGCTTCTTGACGTTTCGGATTCTTTTTGGCTAGGAGTTCTTCCGGTTTCATCACCTTTTTCTATATCCTCCGTTTTTTTAAATCCCGTTATATAACGGCTGGACGTGGCGGCGAGGCTGAGAGGGGCCGAAGTGGTAGAACAGGCTGCAGCACGCTTCGCCGATGGCCGCGTCCAGGAAGGGATCTTCGTTCAGTTCTTCGATCAGTTTAGGTTCGTTCTGCACATCGAAAAAATATTTTAGACTCTGGGCGTACAGCGTGATGATGGAATTGGCGATCGATTTACTCATGCGCATGCCGAGTCGCGCGTTGAGCAGACGATTTAGATTACCCAGTTCCTTGTCGTTCATCTTGTTCAGATCGTCGACGGTCACGTCTTTTCCAAGGAAGTGACGAGATCGTCCCGATCCGACGATGGTCGATAACCTGTCCCTGATCGAGTCGTCTACCGTCGTCGTCGTCTCGGCGGTAGCGACGTTCGTTAGTATCTCGTCTACGTTCATCTCTTTTTTTTATACATTTTATTTATATTTTGTAAAAAACGTTACGTTTTTACAAAATACTGTCACGGGTTTTTTTTTTTTTAATTTATTCCGTGTCGGACTCCAAGTCCAAGTCTTCTACGCAGTCGGCCAAATCCGGTAGAGGAGCAACGTCGATCGTTTTGACGATGATGGCCTGGTGTAAGAGAGTTTGCAAGGATACGGTCGATTCTTTGTTGGGGATGTAAACGTTGTCTACGCGTAAAGAACCAATGGCCAGACATCGTTTTTTCTCGTATTGGTGAAGATCGACTTCGACGAGCGGATGTTTATCTTTCGGATCGTCGGCCGTTCTCTTTCTATAAAAAGTAGGCTTGTCTCTGTCCCCCTGTTTAACTTTCGAGTAGATCACTTTGTTACCGTTCTGATCCGTTTTGACGAGGACTATATCGTTGACATCCACGGGGGTTTTTCTACCTTTTTCTTTTAGTGTCTTTGCGAGTTTTTCTATGGTTTCCCTCAAGAATGTCTCGATCTTTTCCAACATGGCGGCGAATTCTTTTCCGCATTTAAATTTCATTGAATAATCGGAACCGTCCTCGTGTTGCCACAAGCCAGACGAATCCGTTTTGGGAGTGCGTATCACTAACGGTTTCACGTCGCCTGTCGGGTACTGATATGCGACGTAAACACGTTGATAACGCTTCCCTTTCTTATCGACGTAATGAGCGCCCGTCCTTAAATTGTTCACGTCAAAGTTCTCGACTGTCACGAATGCCATGTTTTTTTTAATAACGAATAAATTTTCTTTATGTCATTTTCAAATCTTTTGCAAAAGTCGTCTCAACCATCGTTCCGTTCGATGATAACGTTCTAAACGTAATAGATAGAGTATCGCGAATAAGAAGAGTAAAAGCCATAAAACGATGAACGAGAGCAACGCGAACAAGGCCATCTCGGTAAAACGTTTCATTTCTTAACGTAAAAAAATTTGTTAAAAGACTTAAACAATAGATATATAAATAAAAAAATGTTTATTTTACTGGACAAGGCGTTTACCGAACGCGGCATAAAACAGATGTTGGGGGAGACCCGCATAACGTGCATGCAGTTGGGCGGCGGTAACCAAGTCTTGGTGTATTGGCCCGACGACGTCAAACTCACGTGTCAAATGCCTCGCATGCGCAGAGACTACCCGTGTAAGCATCCGGTCGTCGTGAATTCGTTTTTTGTAGCATTCACCACAATTACTTGAAAGAGAGAGGCATCGACACGATGAAGTATTGCACCTCTTGCCAAAAATGGATGGCCGATAGCACTAAATACGAAACGTGTTATACGTGCGGCGGAAAAGAACGCGCAGACGAGTGGCACAAGACGCATCCGCGGTGCAAGAGGAGAAGAAGACGCGGACGTCCCAAGAAAGAAGTTTAACCGGATTATTATTTTTTTAAGACATATTCTGTCTTAAAAAAATCTACGGTTAACGAGGAGCAGCAGTGCGAAGACGAGAGTAGTTCGGGCACGAAGCGTTTTCATCGTTTTGTAATGCCCAGATTTGTCGCCAAGAAGGGCGCACAGCTGCTCGCGTAGATCGTCCGTCTCTTGAGCCGATACTTTTTTTTACTACGTCGTCGGTTTTGTATTTGGCGTACAGCTTGTCCTTCATCTCGCGATACTTGGTCAGTTCGTGCGACACGGTGGCGAATTCTTCGTCCGTGATCTTCCCGTCCTCCAGCGCACGACTCACCAGATCCGCGACGGAATTCAGTTTG
Organism: Atrina japonica; assembly: GCA_030159075.1. Lineage (NCBI taxonomy): Eukaryota > Metazoa > Mollusca > Bivalvia > Pterioida > Pinnidae > Atrina > Atrina japonica. The sequence goes on along the minus strand of BROG01000780.1, from coordinate 194,507 downwards.
CTCTCCGCCAGTTTGACGATCTTCAGGTGCTTCTCCGATTTCTTCAGCAACATTCGTCGGAGTCCCTTCGCGACCAGTCCCACGGAGCCCACGGTCATGGCCACGATCTGCAGGGGTAAGCCCGCGATGGGCACGGCGAATCCCAGTCCTCCACAAATTAAACTTCCCGCGATCAGCGCGCCGTCTATCCCGTCCGCGGTGTTGATTAGGCGCTTGTACTTCTTGTGCACGCTCTTCCGCGTCTTGATCTCTCGTCTGAACGTCTGCTCGATCTCGCCGATCCGTCGGAGACGATACTCTTGCGGATCGGGTTCTAACGTCGGGTACAACGCCTCTTTGTTGTTGTTGTTACTCATCTTTTGTTTTTTAATTAAAAAAATTTTTATACGTCGAGAACGACGACGCCGTTGACGGAGCCCGATTTCGATCCTTTGTTCACGGCGAAGTTGAGGACGTCACCCGCCGTCACTCGCAACGGCGGATTCAGCGGGACGATCTCACCCGTCTGGGTCCGGAAGGTCCTGTATTCCACGTCGTTCAGCACGAGCGTCACGTCCAGTTCGCCCAAGAGACCCAGACGGATGACGTAACCGTCGAACAACATTTGGATGCCCAGTATGGGTCGGAGTCTGCCGTTTTTATTCACTTCGAATTGGAAGGTGTTCATGGTGCGACGGCTTTTGGCCAACGCGGTGATCTCCTCTTTGGCGTCGTCGAGGTCTTTGAGAAGTCTCTCGTTCAGGTCCTCGACCAATTCTTCCCTTTCCACGTCTTCCCAATAGAATCCCGTTCTAGACATCTCTTTTTATTTTTTTTAGAATTTCTTAAATTCCAATAGAACGTGAACGGAATGACCGTGATTGTCGACGGGATCGCCTTCCTCGTCCTTGAGACGTATCGTCACTTCCGAGATGCGATCCCGTCTCAGCGACAGGAACGCGGGATTGACTAAATCTTTTTCGTACAACTCGGAAAATTTCACGTTGGGACAGGGTAGGGACGCGAGGATGTCCTTCGCCGTGCCGTCTCTCACACCCTCCTCCAACTCGTCGAGATGGACGTTGAGGAGTTCCACCGGTTGCAGGTTGACGCTCTGACTCGCAGAAATGGTCCCGCCGAGAGCCGCATTCGCGCTAATGCCGAGAATCTTGCCGATTTCAGGCGGAAGCACCACTGCCGTGCCGCCCGACCCGTCGATTCTCAATCGCATGGTGGTCTTGTCCAGGAACACCTTGTCGAAGTATTTGGCGAGAAGGCGTTGTAGGTCGGTGAAGGTGTACGATCCGGCATGCACGCTCTGGACTTTGGGTCTTTCTCCCCTTTTGGCGTAGCGTATCTCCACGTCTTTCTTGACGTTGTACAAACCGTTGTAAAGACGAATGGACTTAATGCCCACGCGCCACCCGCCGTTCGCGTTATCGATGTAAAGAGAGAGTTTGACGGGTTTTCCGATGTCCGTCACGAGATAAAACATTGTTGTTTTTATATAAAACTTTTTAACGTTTATATAAAATTATACGCGACGATGAACGTCTACAAGTACAAGAAGAATCTCAATCTCCATTCGTTCGACGTCTACGTCAACGAAAAGAAAAAGTTTCGCGCGTCGTTCGAGAACGTCTTCGACGACGGATATAGTAATCCGATGACCCTCGAGTACAACAGCGATTATTATCGCGCGACGTTGAAACGTTGGTACCTGCATTCCATCAACGGATTCTGGCAGAATCAACTGAATTTCGCCGTGTGGTGCGCGACCACGGGATGCGGGGTGACGTTGGACGCGGGAAACGATCACCTGTCCCGTTCCTTCTTTAAATTCCACGTCTACTATCAGACCAGACGAGTTCTGCAAGAACTCGCCGCACCCCTGCCCAGCGATCCGTCCTTCGACCGTTATGCGAACAACACCAATAAGGGGGCGTATCGGAGACTCTGTCGCGAATTCGGCGTCCCGATCGAGACGGATTGGAAGATCAAAGGTAACATCTTCTGCAACTACGAAGAGAAGTGGTCCACCTTCATCAACGATCGATCGTCGAAGGGATTCACGACTCCCGGGTTGAGGAGATTAGACGCGTCCATTCGGATCTTCGTCTGGGCGATCTTGGGAGCGCAGGGGGAGACGAGGACCTCGATCGCGAGCGGCACCTCCACGTCGCTGGACGCCCAGAAACAGTTCCTGGCCAACGTCGAAGACGCCATCAACCGTCCGCTCGACCTACCCGCCGACATTTCCAGATACGAAGACTGTCTGAAATACGCCTATTCCAAACTGGACTACGTCGTCCATCCGGGACTGTACATGCTACCCAGCGACATGGCGTTGAAGATCGGTAAGAACATCGTCGGCTACAACAACGAGATCGTGATCGCTCCCGTCACCGCGACCATCGGAACGAACGTCGACCTCAATGCTAAGACGTTCGCGAAAATTCGACCGCCGCCGCCGCCGCAGGTCAAATCGCCACCCCAACAAGTTAAACCTCCGTCGCCACCCCAACAAGTTAAACCGCCGTCAGACGATCAGGAGGATCAGAAGACGGCCGTCTTGGCTATATCGTTACTTTCTTTTCTGATCTTCGTCGAGTTTCGTTAACAACCAGCCGACGACGATCATACCCAACACCCACAGATGCTCGCCCAACCACATCGCCGTCTTGCCCAGCGTCGACAGGATCCAGGACACGATGGCGCCTAAGATACCCGGCAACGCCTCGCCGAATTTAACGGCCAGTCTCGCGAGCAATTTACCGATCGCGTCCAGCTGTTTCTTGATCCATTCCTTCGCTCCTCCTCCCTCCGTGTGGGGAGGTTTAGGAGGTGGTGCGGACGGTGGCGTGCTCGTTCCCGGAAGGAGCAATTCGACCAAGAAACCTATCGTCATGCCGATCGCCGTCAGGATGCTGAAGATGGTAATACCCTGTTCTCTGAACAGGTCGGCGATCCGTTCTCGCAACGGGACGTTGTCGTCCAGCAACCTCGCGATCGATTCTATGATGGTGACGAGTTGTGACTTTAGCCGTCCCTTGAGGATGTCGACACTCTCGTTCACGGTGTCCAATTCATCTCGCGTCTTGGCGATCTCCCTCTCGATGCGTTCCCGGTCGTCGGGATGATTTTTCAGGTCTTCCTGCCACTGCGACAACGTGCGTTCCAACGCCACTCTCTTAGCTTCCTGAACGCGTAACGTGCCACTAATGGTTCTCAGACTCTTATCTAAGCCTAACAATTCTCTCAGGGGCAGTCCGTCCGTCTGCGTCACTTCGTCGGAGTAAACAGGCAACGATTGGTTCACCGCCTCGAAGATGTTGTCTATATCTTTTTCTAATTCTCTTAGTGCTGAATTATCGGCAGTATATTCTTTGTTTTCCATATCTTCGAGACTTTTATCGACTCAATTTTGTACTCTATCTAATAGCTCGGCCGTCATACCCAATGATCTAACAAAATTAGTGTTAGTTTGACCCCTCAACGTTCTTTCCTTATAAAAACCCTCCCTATTGGCATACGTTAATCTTACCCATCTCCGACTAAATTTTACCCATAAATCACCTTGTTTCGATGATTTAAATTCGTAAGACGCTTTTATACCAAATGGAGATCGTTCCCTTTCCCATTTCTTCACTAATTTCTCCGTAGCTTCTTTGGACGCTACATCTTCCTCCTTTAGTCCGTGAGGCAGCTCTTCTCCACCGGCCCAGCCGGGACCTTTGCTATTATCGATGAAAGACGTTTCGGTCGTATCGTCTTCATCCTCGTCCGGTTTCGAGGGAGATTCTTGCAGTTCGTACTCGTCGTCGTCTCGGTCGTCGTCGTCGTCTCGGTCGTCGTCGTCGTGGGGATCGTCGTCACCGAATAAGCGAAAATTATCATCCATTGTTTTTTTAAAACGCTTTAAATTTTTTTATTACGTAATAGAAAAAAGATGATGAATTACGGACACCTTCTCGATCCTAATAGGAAATTGCGCACGCCCTTCGGCGTGAAGGGTGTACGCCAAACGGTGACCGTGTCCCACAATCCGTCGAGTATCGAAGAAAACCAAACGTTGACAGTTCGCTTTCCCAATCTCAGCGACGACGACGTCATCGTCCCTCGCACCGCGAAACTGTGCTTCGACATGGAAGTCGCCGTGGAGGGCGGCGATCTCACCAAAACGGGCGTTTATAATAATCTGGGACGTAACATCGTCAAGAAAATCGAGGTGAAAATCTCGGGAAACACCGTTCAGAGCATCGACGACGCCAATAAATTCTTCGTCTACAACGATCTTTGGAAGATGGAACGACGTAACATGGCCTATCAGGGGATACAGACTCAAGATCTCAACAAAATAAGAGCCAGACCCATCAGCTTCTCCATACCCCGAGACACCAAGGAAGAGTACGAAATTGCCGCGACGTTCGGGAATCGTTTTTGCATTCCCTTGGACTTCGAAATCTTGGAGACGAGCGAACCTTTTTATCAAGCGGGGTTACAAGATCGTTTGGAATAATGCTGACATTTAACGACGCCAAACACGTCGTCTCGACGGACTCGGACGACGCCAATAAAACGATAAGTTATAAGGCCACTAACATTGCGTTGGAGTTCGAGAAGATCACCGACGAGAATCTCGCTCGCAGCATCAGACAAAAGTACGCGGGTCTACACGCCTATTTCTTCAACCAGATCTTGCGCTATCGCAAGTCGACGATGAGTAAATCGGATAGCATCCTCAACTATCAGATCAACACTCCCGCCAAGTCACTGGCGGGCATCCTGTTCCTCTTCAAAGACATTTCCGTCGACGATCCCGAGATATTTTATAATCCGAGAATCAACAAAGTGGAAATGACCATCGAGGGTCAAATGAACCAACTGTTCTCGGCAGGCATGAGACCGCATCACCATTTTAACGAGATTAAAAAGTTTTTCTCCCTGAATCGCGAAAACGTCACCGAAACGATCGCCAAGGAACTCGAGCTGACCAACGTAACTCTGGGGAACTATCTAAAAGACCATTACGCACTCTGGTTGGACTTGAGAACGACACCCAAAAACCACCTCCACGGCACGGGTCGCAAGTTACAAAACATCAGCGAAGGCGTTTCCGTGCGCATCGAGAAAACACCCGAAACCGACACCGATCCCGTGGACGTTTACATCTTCATCGTCAAGGACGGACAGATCAACATGAAGGACGGACTTTTCACGGGTGTCGTCTCTTAAGAAAAATTAAAATCCCATAAGAAAAAATGTTCATGCGAGATCCTCACGCCGCCATGATCGTGGGCGCCACCGGGTGCGGAAAGACGGAATTCGTTCTCGATCTGCTGGAAGACGAATACAGAGACGTCTTCGATCACATCGTCATCCTCTGCCCCTCCATCGACTTCAATCGAGCGTACAAATCGAGGAAATGGATCGGAGAAGACGTCAAACATCCCAAAGACAAACGCGTCGTCATCGTCAATCCCGTCTCCAAGTCCGGCGGAGAATTGCTGCAGGACTCCTTGAGACACTTTTACGACCTGTACAAGGGCACGCCCACGCTGTACGTCATCGACGACTGCTCGGCCACCAAACAGATGAAGAAGAAAGCGGACGCCCTGTCCATGCTGGCGTTTTCCGGACGACACGCCAACCAATCCGTCTGGATCCTGTCGCAACGCTACAACAGCGCGTCCAAAGACTTTAGATCCCGGATCAAGTGGGTGGCACTCTTCTTCACCAAAGACAAATTCAGTTTCAACGAATGTCTGGACGAAAACGACGTCGTGCCCGAAGAGGAACGGAAACAACTCAAACACGAACTGTCGCAACGCGAACACTCCAAACTCATCTTGCGGACCAAGCAACCGACCGACTACGTCTTCGTCAAATGAAATTTATATTTTTATATAAAAATATAAATTACATCGTGTCCATTTTTATCATATGATATATTAATGTCAACATGTAAAAATATAAAATACTTATGGTCTTTTCAATATTTACTACACTTTACCTTTGGAACACCTACCACCCAGGACAATCGTGACGTTTTGTGACGTCTATACACACACACACACACGCGCACACAAAATTGAAAAACATCTAACCATATAACATGTACAAACATGTATACACGTTATATATCTACGTCCATATATATAACAAACAGGTCAAATGGGGACGAGCACGTGACAAACAGAATTCCAGGAAATAGACACGGACGATAGTTCTAGGAAAAAAGAGAGCTCAAGTGTAGTACATATACTACTAAACTATATACAAATCGTATTATATGATTTCGAAAGGCAGAAGTAAGAAGAATTATGTGGTATTTCATTAAGTGATTATTTAAACTATATTTAATTTCCATGTACAACAATTGTGGAGAAGTCGTACTGCGGATGCGCGACTTAATCTATATTACCTGGGAATCTTTTAATAAAGCTTATATATGGATAAAAAATCTCAGGTACCAAAGTATAAATCCATGGAATGTTGAAGACATAGATACAAATCCGGTAAAAAAGGACACTTCGGACCTCTGGAAACCAAGAGGTGTGATCAGGTGCCATGGAAGAGTAAGCATCCCCTGTCGACCGGTCACACCGGCCGTGATTCTACAGTCAAGTCCAGTGAAATACATGAGGAGTGAATCCTCGTTACAATTGGTACAGACGTCTCAACAACTGCCAACGAAAAGGCAACTCAACATTTCACTTAGTGAAACAGAGTAATCTCAAACAAGACTATTATAAAGACCGTACAATTCGCAGAACGTTGTCATTAAACGCGGTGTTCTATATCCCTGTGTCAATAATTTGTCAGTGTATAGGTTTACCTCTGTATATGAAATCTTCATATATTGTACACGCCCTGGCATATCGGATCGTTTGTGAAACATAAACTCCATATGCGGGTGACTGAGGGAATTTACTACTTTAATGTGGAAAAATTACGATGGGAAAGCCGAAATGGTCGTGTTTGTGGTATAGCTTAGAAGCCAATTTCCCGTCTGTGTTTATATTAAGTAAAGTGTCTAAGTATGAAGCGTGTGTGCTTGATTCTGTTGTATCTTTAATTTCTAGTTCGCTGGGATATATCACATTGACATATATATGAAAATTGTCATTATTAATTGACAAAACATCATCGATATATCTAAATGTCAAATTAAAGGACACCGCTAACTTTTTCTTCTTTTGAATCAGCAGTTTCTGAAAGAAGTCTGCTTCGTATGAATAAAGGAACAGGTCGGCCGATAAAGGGACACAATTGGTTCCCATAGGAATGCTGACAGTTTGTTGAAAGACCATATCTCCGAACATTACAAATATATTGTCTATAAGAAATTCCAGCATGTTTTTTATATCAACATTAGTGTATTTATGTGTAGAATCAGATTGGTGTTTGACAAATTAAGTATCCATATAGCCAATCACTAGATATTAAAATTTTGGGTACCACCTTTAGTGAAAAAAACAGTTGTCGATGATGTTGAAAAGTCTTTCTTTTAATTTTTTATGTGGAATAGTTGTGTAAAGAGTAGAGAAGTCATATGTTTTGATACTGTGATTTCGAGAAAAATTTTGTGCCTTCAAATTTTCTAAAAGTTATTTAGAATTTTTAAGTATTCACATCTGATTTACACCGCTTATGGAATAAGCAACTGTATAGTATTGTTGAAGTTTCTCCTTAACGGCTGTCAATATCTTGGTAAGGAGTAAAGATAAAGGTTAGGTACAATATTTGCTTGATCCTGTTATGTATCTTTTCTTATATGGGGTTTTATGAAGTTTAGTTCTTTTAATAAACAATTATAGTAATGTGCTTTAAAAATAAAAGCTATATTATTTGAGACTTTGTCTGCTGGTACCAGTACATATTGGTCATGCAATCTATCCAGTTTAGTTACTACTTCTGGATCACTAAATACAGAGGGATAACGTGTTTTCATAGTTCCTTTAAGTTTTCGAATACGAGATTTTATCAACCATCGTGTGGCTTTTAGCAATTTAGACAAAGTGTCTGGTTCTACGGCTTCATGTTTGGACTGGTCAACAAAATTGCTAAAAGCTTTATTATTTATTATTTGATAAAATTTGTTTAGTTATAGGTAAATAGCTATTTATATCTACTTTTCAGTGGTATAAATTTTATTGTTGAAACGTTTTGTTGAGTTGCTTCCATTTTCATTTTTATAAATGACATAATTTCTCCATAGACCCAATGTTAAATTTTGCAACATTACCGTTTTCCGCGATTTTGATGTAAAATACGTATTGTGAAATTAATTGCCAACATTTGTCTAGTTATAGGTAGATTTTGTGTACTTTCTATTGTTATAATTTTCATATATCTGCTGTATCAAACAATTGCTTCCATTTTTGTTTAAAAATCGCAATTTCACTAATTTGACAGTGATCACACTGTCGGTTAACAAATGGTGAATTATACCTTCATGATTACTCAGGTATATTTATGGGTAGACAGGAATCTTTTTCGGTTGAATATTTCTGTTTGAGTTTAAAGACGATTTCAGTTTTGTTTGATATAACTGTCATAAATCACATAAAACTATCTATCAATTTACAAATTTAATAACGAAATTAATTCTAATTTCATTAGAAAAATGTTCAGCTTCATATATTGCTGGTGTAGGTGCATTTATTAACAAAACCAGCGATATCGCTGACAAAACAAACATTTTCATTATTCTATTTCTAATTAAATATATTTATTATCTATTTATTATTCATTCATTTATTTACTTGCAAAGTTTCTTTAAAACCAACCGCGATCAACTATGAGACAAAACATCGCTTCCCCGAGAAGGAGCAGACACCACCGACAGTTGCTGACGAACATTAAAATTAATACAAATTTAAAACGATATATCTTAATACTTAGTTACAAAAATGCATGATGAAAATAAATGTTATTGAAAAAGGTACACGAAAAAATATATTAATACTGTCTACATCACGATCAGTTGTACAGTACTAAATACGCATAGAATGATAGAATACTACTACACAGTAAGACTCGAGAATGAAATCCCGTCACTAGACTAAGTCATTAACGTTGTCTTTTGACTTCCAGATTCCTGTATAAGATTTTGTTTTCTAATTAGTTTGGATTTACCTATCATTACCAAAATATATAAATTTATCCTTGGTCAATTAGATTAATATCTCATTCAAAATAAAAAATGTATAAGAATTTTGCTTGTATCGGTTAAAGAGTGAGAGGGCGGCGGGCTAGGCAACCTCCTTTCCACAACGAAATCGGCAATGTTATACGCAGAACCAAAAATATAGCTACTTACACAAAACTTCTTACCTTTTAACTGACTTTGACTGTAAACTCCCTCCGTCGATTGTGGATGTCAGATGACAGATACTTGTGTCTTATATAATCCCTGATAAGTAGTATCCGGTAATTTTCATAATGTAAAGCTTTTCGTAGAAATCTGCTGTTTTAAAGTGTGAAATCCATGTACTACAGTATGTGTCAAAATAACTGCAACAAATTCAATAAAGACAATTACGGGTTTGATTTGAAAATGTTATTGATTTAGGTTTTCGTTATGCATCCGTTGTAATGAATTCATTTTTACCCACACTCCTAACATAATTAAGGTAAGTTAAGATAAAAAAAATTAATATTTTGATGCGGTATGTATTACAACATAAAAACATAAGTTCTGGGCCCGAAGTCACCAAATTGATGGCATACAATTGTAAATAATGGTGGAAGTTATTGCGCATTTGAAGAAGACTTCAGAAATATCAAAAAGTTGTTTGAGTACCATACTCAACGTATTTATTCATTTTTAGAGGAATATCATAAGTGTGACACAATACATTATATGTGACTGAGGTCAAATTATAACATGTTTCCTATTCACTCACATTCGAAGTTTTATGATTGATTTTGTAGTCAAAATAACAAAAATAAAAGTTGAGCTTGAGTTTTGAGTTGGTGACCAGAGCCCGAAGTCACCAAATTTACACAGCACTCAAGCTCAACTAACTTTTCACGAATTTAAAGTAAAACATGCGAACTTCTTTCTGTAACGGAACATGTTTGTATATTGATGGCATACATTTGTAAATAATGATAAAAATATTTGCTCATTTGAAGAAAACTTTAGAAATATAAAAAAAATGTTTGAGTACGTACTCAAATCTTGAGTACCGTATTCAAGGTATTTAATATTCGTTTTTACAGAAAAATCGGAAGTGTGACGCAAAACTTTATATGTAAATAATGAAAAACCATAATATGTTTCCTAATCACTTAAATCCAAAAGTTTTATAAACAATTTTGTAGTCAAAATAATGAAATAAAAGTTAAGCTTGAGTATTGAGTACATCTGGTGAGTCAGGGCCCTGAAAAGCTTTAAAATTTCAAGCGAGTAGTTAATGTATCTTGATACATTAAGAAAATAAAACAATGTGATGTTAATTTGACAAACATTGTTTTAAATATAAAAAGTTTAGATAATCATCTCGGGTGATTTCTTTTTCATCTTTTTATTTAGCAATCTACAGACCTACTCTCGATCTACCGCAATATAACATGTGCTAATAAGAGAAAATTAACCGAAAAGAACGTCATAGTATGTTTTTGTGCAATACTGTATGTAGTGTACAGTAATATCTTCGCTTACCACTCGCAACAGATTTATAGGTGTACAAAGGTAAAGTAGCACACTTGGGTCGAGTCAAAAACTAAAACGATACAGTCTACTTTCCAAGGTTCTCACCATGCAATCGAACTGAGTTATAATAGAGCTCAGCTATGTGACAAAAGGCCATGGAAAGCTTACCTGAACTTGCCCAATATATACGTCGTTTTCTCAAATCTGGCTTACCCTACCGCCTCTAATGATGTTAGGGAAACTTAAGCAAAAGGGTAATTTATTGATGCTCTAGCAGTGTCTGATATGCGGTTGAGAATTCAGCAAGCTAGGCCTACGGACTTACACGTCGCTGTAAGACACGCTATTGAACTTGAGACTACAGCGGAAACAAACCGTGGGTATTTAGGAGTCACAAATAGAAAAGAATCCTCATTGCATTACACCCAGTTACGTAACCTTTTGGAAAGTACTCAAACGGAACTGAAATCTATAAAAGATGATACTAAAGATCTAAAAGCAAGAAAGAATCGTAGCCAGTACAACCTGGCGGAATTATATATGATTATGGTCATGGGTGGGCGGCCACAAAGACCACCTGGAAAGGTGGGGAGCGAACATGTTATGCTTGTTGAAAAAACAGGTCATCTGAGACTGTCCTAATAAGAAAAATTCAACAAGTGACCGAAACCCTAATAGGGACACCCTGTCAATTGCTCAGAAAATTGAAAAGCCAAGTGGGACAGCTGGCTTAAGTAAACTTGCAGGTAGATTCAAAAGATCGCGCTAAAACTGCATTCGCAACTATTCAGGGTCAATATCAATTTAAAGTCATACCCATGGGACTTTGGAATGCGCCCGGAAACTTTGAAAGACAAATGGAGACGGTACTAGCAGGTTTAATATTTGCCTCATCAATTTGGATGATATTATTGTTTTGTAAAATAATTTGAAAATATGACATCAAATATGTCCATAATTTTGAAAGTGCAGGACTGAAACTAAAGCCAAAAAAATGCAAACTATTTGCAAAGTGGTAAAATTTCTTGTTCACGTTATATCGATGGACGGTGGTTCTACAGATTCCGATAGAATTGAAATAGTTAAATATAACCAACTCCAACAAATAAAACTGAATTAAGGTCTTTACTCGGCTTCTGTAGTTATTACAGGCTGTTTATAGAAGGTTTTCAGATATTGCTAAGCCCTTGCATAATCTCACCAAAAAGGACAAAACATTTGTTTGGACTGAGGATCGACAACTTTCTTTTAAACAACACTTGATTTCATCCCCCGTCCTGGCTCATTCCGACTTTTCTACGTCATTTATTTTAGATACAGATGAAAGCGGGACTGCCATTGGTGCGGTTTTATCTCATGTAGTTAATGAGCAAGAGAAGGTAATAGCCTATGCCAGCAGGAGTTTGACTAAGTCTGAACAGAGGTACTGTGTTACAAGGCGAGAGCTCCTCGCTGTTGTACACTTCAACAAACATATCAGACACTATCTTAGTGGCCGACAATTTCTGTTGAGAACCGACCATTGATCACTTAAGATGGTTAATGAACTTTAAAAACCCCGAAGGTCAAATGGATCGTTGGCTAGAACTTCTATCTACATTTGACATTAAGATTCAGCATCGACCTGGCCGCAAACACACAAATACTGATGCATTAAATCGATTGCCATGCCGACAATGCCGACATTGTGACGATTCTAACAACTTTGACCCCGCGCCTGGAGATGTGAACTGATGGTCAGAGTCTGTTAAAACCACATCTGACGAGCCTTTAAACTTAATTATATTCCAAGATAAGGATGAAGCGATAAGTAAAATAAAATCATGGATAATATATGGTGGCAAGCCAAAATATAAAAGAATATAAAGAAATTACCAGCGACGGCTATCTTTTAAAGTCACAGTGGAATTAGTGGGCTAGACTCTCTGTGAGGGACCAGTCATTATTTATTATGCAGGGAGAGGATAGCCTATGGGACAAACGAGTCCAAATTTCAAATTGTAATTCCACTGGGAGAAAGACGCAACATTTTGAGGTTATATCATGACTTAAAATCTGCAGGACATTAAGGAATAGGAAAACATTGGCTAAAGTGAGACTGAAGTTGTATTGGCCTTTAATGAAGAAAATGTAAGACGCTATATTGCCGGATGTGATGAATGCTTAAAACACAAGATTCCCAAGAAGAATATCCCTATGCAGGTTGTTCATCCTGGTATGCCAATGGAACGCTTAGCTTCTAATGTACAAGATGAATTGCCGGAAATTGAAAATGGTAACAAATATGTACTAGTTTCGGATTATTGTTCCAAATGGACAGAGGCGTTCCCAATGCCCAATATTGAATCAATTACAGTCACTGAAATCCTCGTGGAGGAAGAAGTTGCACGATTGGGGTTCCGCTTATAATACATTCTGATCATGGTAGTCAATATAAAAGCAAAACCTTTGGAGAAATGTGTAAGCTCCTGAGCACTGAAAAGATGAGGACGACTCCATATCATCCAAAATCGGATGGAATGGTGGAGAGATAGAATAGGACATTCGAAATGATTTTACGTGGTTATGTGATGGACAACCAGAATGATTGGGTCATTATCTGCCATACATTATGATGGCTTACCGTTCATTTGAGCATGAAAGTACCAATTTTATACTTAATATATCAATGTTGGGTCGGGGGAAACCTACGACTTTGAATTGGGTGTATGTTTTACCCCAAAATATAAAAGAAATTCCAGCCAACAAGTGTGAATTGCCGGAAATATTAAAACAGGCGCATAAGCTAGTCATATAATATTATGTGAAAGCTATTTTGAGACAAAAGGTATACCATGATCGCAAATGCTCGTGGGAAATGTTTGAAGAAGGGAATGATCGGTATATGTTTTCTTTCCACAGCGAAAATCAGGTTGCTCTCCTAAACCGACATAATATTAGAGAGGAATGTTTCTGATAAAAGGTTTTGGAAGTATTATATGAAGTTGATTTTGACAAGAATGGGACAAACACGGTGATACCTTGTGACAGATTGAGATGACTCTCATGTCACAAAATGATCAAGAAACGATCGACCTAATTGGTACAGAACAAGACATTGTAAAAAACTTGCCCGAGTCTTCGAGACGCAGGCGTAATGTCAGACGATCCGTCTACTTACAAGATTATGACTGTGGATAGCATAATAGTACATATAGTTAGTAATAGTTTAGTTGTCTACATCTGTACATACGTTATATTGTGAAATGTGTAACAGAACCTTCTAAGATTGATACATTTATTTTATATATGTTTTAGGAGATGGTAAAAACCAAAACCACATACAGGAAGACGATTGAAGTGAAGGCGATTAAGTCATGGGATTGTTCCTTATGTGCTATGAACTTTTCATCCGAGTCTGATTTAAAAAATCACCTCATGGCTTGTGTATAAGAAAATGCCACGTTTTACATGGCAACTACTGTGACGTTTACCATCAGCCGATAAAGGTTGTTAACAAAGGCTAAGCGGGTCCTCAATATGTAGTCAAACTTCAATACTTCTAAAATGCACTGACTAACTGGATACTCGTGTATGAGATGAGGTTTCTCTTTTGTGTCTTTTTGACAAAATATGCATGAGTTCCAATCGATATGGGAAACATTGCTTCATAGTACTGACTGTGGACTTTCTCTTGCTTGTGACTGTGACGAGCCATTGCCAAATCTGCAATTTATCAAGTTTTGCAAAACTTGTATAAGATAAAGATCATCAGTTGTGGCACACTATGGACAGAGTAGACGAAAAAGTATACAATTCGGTCAAATGATCAGTTGCATCTTGAAAATTGTCATTGCGCAACTTTATTCGCAGTTGTCTTGCATTATAGGTTGTATCTAGGCCAACTGTCTTGGGTTCTATAAACATTTGATCTTTGCCATCTTGTCAAAGGATGCATTTGTTAAATCTATCAGTCATTCACGTTACTTTGACACTGATAGTGCTCACAAACAAATGTCCTGGCATTTAAATGATTTCAGTTCACTTCTTGCATCTGAAAATATATAAAAAGATGCATAATATTTGGTGTTATCATATGAGGAAACAGTATGTGTTGGTATACACAATCAAAGTATACTTTGTTGTATATGCCCACACAGATTTCTGAAAAAAATAAAAAGTACATGTATGAATTAAATCAGTATATTTGCCATTAATGAAAATTCAACAAATCAATGTTCACAAAAGAAATATAGCATTCCTGCCTTCCATACCTCTTACATTCCATTGTCCATCCATCCCTTCATGATGTACTGCTGCGATTTTGGGTGTCTGGTCCATACATCACTTGCTTTCAAACTTTTCAGGCAAGATGTATACTTTTCAAAAGTAATGGATGGCAATGCCTTAAATAAAAGAAATCATGAATATATTTTTGCATTATATGGTAGTTCCATTGTATGTGTTACTTAAACACTATGGTGTTCTGAGGCTATGAATGTCATGCTAAATTTAGTTTCAGATAAAAAAAATTGAAAGACGAAAAATTGATTTGAAAATATAAGCAGTTACCACTTAATGCTTAATGTTTATTAGAAGAACTTGGGTTTAATATGAATTCTGGTAATCCTACATATACCCGTAGCACACTTTTAAAGGACGAGATCCTTCAAAATCACGTATCCGTATTACGCTCATTTGATATACCTACAACGGATACCGATTTCGAGCTGCCATAATTATATTGGATACCTAAACTTCATAAAACCCCATATAAGCAAAGATACATAGCAGGATCCAGTAAATGTTCTACCAAACCTTTATCCTTACTCCTTACCAAGATATTGACAGCCGTTAAGGAGAAACTTCAACAATACTGTACAGTTGCTTATTCCAGAAGCGGTGTAAATAAGATGTGGATACTTAAAAATTCTAAACAGCTTTTAGAAAATTTTAAGGCACAAAATTTTTCTCGAATTCACAGCATCAAAACTTATGACTTCTCTACTCTTTACACTACTATTCCTCATGAAAAATTAAAAGAAAGACTTTTCAGCATCATAGACAACTGCATTTTCACTAAAGGTGGTACCCGAAAATTTAAATATCTAGTGATGGGCTATCAGGATACTTATTTTGTCAAACACCACTCTGATTCTACACACAAATATACTGAGGTTGATATAAAAAACATGCTGGAATTTCTAATAGAGAATATATTTGTAATGTTCGGAGATATGGTCTTTCAACAAACTGTCGGCATTCCCATGGGAACCAATTGTGCTCCTTTATTGGCCGATCTGTTCCTTTATTCATACGAAGCAGACTTCATTCAGAAACTGCTGAATCAAAAGAAGAAAAAGCTAGCGGTGTCTTTTAATTTGACATTTAGATATATCGATGACATTTTGTCAATTAATAATGACAATTTTCATACATATGTCAATGCGATATATCCAAGCGAACTAGAAATTAAAGATACAACAAAATCAAGCACACACGCTTCATACTTAGACATTTTACTTAACATAAACACAGACGGGAAATTAGCTACGAAGCTATACGATAAACGCGACGATTTCGGCTTTCCCATCGTAAATTTTCCACATTTAAGTAGTAATATACCTCAGTCACCTGCATATGGAGTTTATATTTCACAAATGATCCGATTTGCCAGGGCGTGCACAACATATGAAGATTTCATATACAGAGGTACACTACTCACTGACAAATTATTGACACAGGGATATCGAAAACTGCGTTTAATGTCAACGTTCCGCAAGTTTTACGGTCGGTATAATAGTCTTCTTTGCGACTACTCTGTTTCACTAAGTGAAATGTTGAGTTGCCTTTTCGTTGGCGGTTGTTGAGACGTCTGTACCAAATTGTGACGAGGATACACTCCTCACGTGTTTCACTGGATTTGACTGTGGACTCACGGCGGGTGTGACCGGTCGACAGGGGATGCTTACTCCTCCATGGCACCTGATCCAACCTCTTGGTTTCCAGAGGTCCGTGTTTGTCCATTTTTTATCGGATTTGTATCTGTGTCCTGGACGTTCTATTTACACTTTGGTATCTGAGGTTTTTATATTTGAACAGTTGGTATTAACGTCATAGATCTGTATTGTATATTTCATTTAATTTGCTTCCTATAGTGTATATAACTGACTGTAAAAAAAATGCAAGCGAAGTGAATGTTTCAGTGAAGAGGTAATTAAAATTAGAAGTATGTATATATATCATTCATGACCATTTTAAACCACTAGAAGAAGTAAATATTTAATTTTACACACATTTAGCAGTCGAAAAATTACATTTTGGTCTCCTGCATGTTATTTTAACTGTAATGTCAATCTCCACCATAATTGTTTTCGATGGAAATCACAAATGAATATTTCTGGTTCTGTTTGAATATAAAAAAAGAAAATATAAGGCACATCCTTAAAGAACTCAAATGAAAAAAGATCAACCACGACCGGTAATAGTTAAATTCAAGGATACTGATTCTAAACTTAAGGTGCTAAGAAAAAGAAAAGACCTGAGAAATTCTTACAAAGTTATGGAGGATGTGACAAAGCACAATATGTCGCTAATTACAAAATTAATAAACAATGAACAGATTGAGCAGGCATATTACTTCAACACCAGAGTTTATGGCAAAACAAAAGATGGACATCGAATGACCTTTGAAATATTTGATGACATTGACTATAAAATTGCACAGAAAAAGTAAGTCTCATTTATTACTCTCTGACTTTATGGAAGTTTCCACAGTATAGCTGATGTAATATCAAAACATTTGTATATCATATATATTGTCGTCTGATAATTTGAACTGATATTTGCTTCAGCATTCCAGTTTACTTTGTTATAAAATTATTAATTTATTTTTTACCTGACAGTCTCCATGTACCACATGTATGTTATATGATTTATATTAAAAGTGAAAATTATTTGACTCTTAAATTTTTAGACATTTTACTGCACATATATATCTCTGCACAGGCTACTTGAACAATAATTTACCGTCATGATATCTATATCATTTTTATTATTCCTGGGTATGTTTGCATCTATCTATATGTATTGCATGTACATGTACAGTGTATTACACATGTATGCCTTTCAACCCTGTTTCAACATATGGATTGGTTTCATAACTAATTTGAGTTACCACTTGATACTACATAAATATATATACATTGTATATATTGTTGTATGTGCTTGTACATGCATATGTATGACTATTGTATATCAATCTACAGTGGGTATAAACTTTGCACATGTATATGTGTATGTACGTAATAGATAGATTAGCATACCTAGACATTAGAGAATATGTATGTGTGCATTTAGTTGTGTTTATTCTTTATAATAAATATATTACTGCATATGTATAACATCTGTTCGATATGTGTACATGGGTGTGTATGTATTTATATAGTATTATGTGTATATATATTATAATGTACTTTTGTGTAGATTAGATGTCTACATGTATATTCTATTATGCATGAAGAAAAGTAAGAATGTATATATGTACATAAGTAGGTTCATGTACATGTTCATGTATAAAATGGGTCAGTATAATGAGGGGATACTTAGATTAATATGTACATGTAAGTGGCCACAACGCTATTTTATATACTAAATGTGATGCATATAATTTTGTACATACATAGATCAAAAGTAGACACGTAAAAAAACTACCGTTTATGTTTATGATGTGTAAATAAGTAAAACCACAGACAATAGCTAGCCAATGTGATGTTACCTTGTACCATTTCATACATGGTGGAAGCATTTTGTATTTTATATGTTGTTTCTCTATATCTCTCTAGCTTTCTTGCTTGCAACTACACACTGTTACACTCTAACTTTCTGTTTAAGAGTTTAGTTTTTGATTGTATATTTAGTGTTCATGTAAATCATCATTCTTCAACTGTGCACATTTCACCTTATGTTTTGCGAAACAACCTGTAGATAATGGTTGATATTATTTCACTTAATTGTGGGGGGGATTAGGGGGTAAAAATGAAATCCATCTTCACAAACACGATAAAATGGAGCTCTGGATGTATGGTTTTTGCTATTTGCATGATATGAATGCATTTTGAAAATATTTGTTGTTTACAAGATACACACATTTTACTAATAAATTAGAAAATCAAATAAGGGAGAAGAGAATGGGCACTTTTAATGCAGTAGTTTAGTTCATTTTCCTCAATTTCAAGAGGTGTATGTATTCTTTTTGAAGAAGAAGAAGAAGAAGTAACTTTTTTGACTTTACAAAATTCATAAGATAAAAGGAGACATAAATGGTAATTACTTGATAATTGTTAAATCTGTTGATACAAAGAGATTTACACTTTGTACTCTGTATGGTCCAAATTCTGATTCCCCTGCTTTTTATGATGAAATAATAAATTACATTTCTGACTTCTCAAATGAAATTGTTGTAATATGTGGTCATTTTAACCTAGTTTTGGACATGGATTTAGACTATTTCAATTATATAAATTTAACAATCCAAATGCACGAGATAAATTACTAGAGATAAAAGAGGAAGCAGGACTTATTGACCCTTTCAGAGAATTAAACTCCCAAAAGAAAAGATACACTTGGAGGAAAAAGAATCTACTCAAACAAGCAAGACTAGATTTTTTTTATTACAGAGAATCTGTCTCCTGATATAGTTTCATGTGATATTGAGACAAGTTATAGGTCAGACCATTCCCGTTAAACTAACATTAAAATTTAATGATTTTACTAAAGAAAGGGGCCTATGGAAATTAAATAATTCTCTTCTGTTTAATAAAGAATTTATAAATGAAGAAAATAATGTAATAAAAAAGACAATAATACAATATGCATTGCCAATATACAATATAGAAAACATTGAAAATATTTCAAAAGATAATATACAATTTCAAATTAATGATCAACTGTTTTTAGATGTACTTTTAACAGAAATAAGAGGGAAAACAATCTCATATTCAAGTTATAAAAAGAAAATTAGTAAAGAAAAAGAGGAAAAATTACTAAATGATATAAAGCAATTAGAAAGACACGTAAATCAATTTAATATTGATGATTTAGAGAATAAGAAAAGAGAATTAATAGATGTTAGAGTTAAAAAACTTAAAGGTAGTTTAATTAGATCACGCGTTAAATGGTTAGCTGAGGGAGGAAAGCCAACAAAATATTGTTTAGGTTTAGAATCAAGAAATTACACTGCCAAAATAATTCCAAAAATAGAAAAAAATAATGGCGAGACAATATATCTCAATCAGAAATTTTACAGGAAACAAAAATGTTTTACGAAAAATTGTATACAGAAAATACAAATCTTAATAACATTGATTTAAACGATTACTTTCAACAAAACGATGTCCCAAAACTCACAAATGTGGAATGAGAAAGTTTGGAAGGTTTAATTTCTTTTGATGAAGCATCTTTAGCATTGAAATCTATGAAAAATAACAAGAGTCCAGGGTCAGACGGGTTTTCTACGGAGTTTTTCAAATTCTTCTGGAAACAGCTAGGTCATTTTGTGGTGAGATCATTAAACTATGGATTTGATAAGGGGGAATTATCTACAGTTCAAAAAGAGGGTATTATTATTTGTATTCCGAAAGAAAGTAAGCCTAAACAATTTCTTAAAAAATTGGAGACCAATCACTTTATTAAATGTAGTTTATAAAATTGCATCTACATCCATTGCAAATAGACTGAAAAATAAGTATTAGATAAATTAAAAAGTAAAGAACAAACTGGTTTTATGCCTGGAAGGTACATTGGTGAAAATACACGACTTATTTATGATATTTTACTTTAATTTGGTCCATCTCTTCGAAAGTGGATTAATGTAGTATACAATAATATTAAATCAAGAATTAATATTGGCGGTCATTTATCTGAAATCTCACAATATGCAGATGATACATCTTTATTATTAGACGGGTCAGAGGAATCTTTAAATATTAGTCTAAATTTACTAAAATAGTTTGAAGGAATATCAGGGCATAAAGTTAATTTTGAAAAAACTCAAGTAATTTGGATTGGGCGTAAAAGATATAGTAATGAGAAACTCTGTAAGCATTGGGGGTTGCATTGGGGTAAACAGAAATTCACACTTTTAGGAGTAGATTAAGATATTAACTTAGGCAACATTTGTGAAATTAATTATAGAAAAAAAAATGCAAAAAATTAAAACATTCGTTTATCAATGGGGTAAAAGAAAACTTACTCCATTAGGACGAATATAAATTATCAAGTCTCTTTTGATTTCACAATTTAATCATTTATTTTTATCACTACCAAACCCAAGTCAACAACTATTTAAAGAACTGAACAATATAATCTTTGATTTTTTATGGAATCATAAGAAAGATAAACTTAAAAGGGATGTGATTACTCAAAATTACGGGCAAAGGGGACTTAATATGCTTGATCTAAAAGCATATATTTCAGCTTTGAAATCAGCTTGGATCAGGCGTATTCTTAACTCAGAAGGAATGTGGCAAAATCTTTTGGCAAAAATATTTGATATCAACTCTCTTCTTCAATTTGGAATAGAATACCTAAATAAAACAATAAGAAATCTTAATAATATATTTTGGAAAGATGTTCTAAATGCATGGAAAGAATTGCAAATAAAAGAAAAAAAATAATCTAATTCACTCTAACCCAGCTTATATATCTCTATGGTTTAATAATGAAATTAAAGTTAACAATATATTTGTATATTATAAACACTGGGCACAAAAGAATATTATTCGTATAATTGATCTTCTTTGTGATATTGATAATTTTTTTTTCATACAAAGATTTCATCGAAAAATTTAAAATGAACATTAACTTTCGAGAGTATAATGGCTTTATAAGCTCTATAAAAAAATATGTTAATTCAAATAAAGACCATAACTTGTGCAAAGAATTTTCACCATGGCTTCTGCCAAAAATGAAAACAATCCTTAAAGATAAAAAAGGCTCTAAAAATACATGTATGTACACTTTCTCACTTTCATTCACATAAAGTTTCTCACAACAAGAAACAATTATTACAGAATGATATCAGAAACTAGACACAATTTAATTATTGTTCAATACTGATGGTACTGGTGATTTATAACAATGTCACGTCAGTTATTGATAAATAGTCTTTTCACCAGTTACGCAACATCAATGTTATATCTGAATTAACACACAGTTAAACAGCTAACTTTTAGACTATACATTTCAGACTCCATGGTAAGTATGTTGAATTCACATGTTGTTATAGTATACATTTATATCTTCTGTAAATACAGAATTTTTTTCCAGATACACTGCTGTAATATATAGTTGTTTTCCATTGAACTGTTTTCTTAATTTCATGCATTCTGGCAAAATGTTTTTTAGTTTCATTTTTTTATTTTTAATGAAGAAGCAATTCTCTTAATCCCACAACAAGCCTCGGGTCTTAGGAATTATGCACTGACAATACTATACCATACTTTAATAACACAACTAAAATAAACAACTTCCCGATATAAAGTGCAAAACTACAAAACTTGAATCAAATACATATAAGAACAAGATATTAACTGACCGGCAGGCAACAATTATCAAACTCTAGGACATTGTTTCTAACTAGGAAAGTATTCACCGCCCTGACACTGGCACAACACCAAACTAACCTGAAAAGCATGAAATATCCTCTGAAATACCTAACATAGCTACCAAACCAGATTTTACAACCTTGACACTGAATTAGTACACCAGTCACCTGAATACAGATTACCTATGAAAGTGTTCGAATGGTATAACAGAATTATTTCACCTACTGTCCATGGTAAACAAACAAAACTTATTTTAACATAGCAAATTCGTGACAGAATGAAAATCACATATTTAAATGATATGTTACATAATATTTATTAGTCATAGTTACATGCTCTTCATTTATTGATATTGAAAACGCATGTGTATCTAACAAAAATAGATCAATACGATATGGACTCAAATACTTATGACTTAAATATGAACTTAAATCAGTACTTTTCTTCTTTGTGTGGTCGGCTGGACTTTGGTGACATTCCATTAATTTATATCCATCAACCATAAATGGAACACCTTCCAAGTTTATTGGACTTCGCTGTTTTCTCTTTCCATCGTCAACAAATCTACCACAATGCGCTTAGATTTCACCCAATTTCTTATTGGAATTATAAACAAAAGTTGTTGAGGTATCTGTAAGAGGTTCATTACATGCTGATTGAGGTAAAATAGATACCATAGGTAAAAATGTCTATATCATTAAGAAACGCTGTCTATATGTTGAGGTATTAGAGGTTTAACACATTGATTGAGGTAAGATAGATACCATAGGTATAAATGTCTATATAAGGTAGAAAAACTGTCTACGCATTGAGCATTAGAAGTTCAACACGTTGATTGAGGAAATGATAGATATCATCTGTATAAGTCTACATCACGTAGAAAAACTGTCTACGTGTTCAGTATTGGAGGTTAAACACGTTGATTGATGTGTGGTAGATATCATAGGTATAAATGTCTATATCATGTAGAAACACTGTCTACGTGTTGAGTATTAGAGGTTCAACACGTTGATTGATGTATGGTAGATATCATAGGTATAAATGTCTATATCATGTAAAAACACTGTCTACGTGTTGAGCATTAGAGGTTTAACACGTTTATTGAGGAAATGATAGATATCATAGGTATAAGTCTATATCACGTAGAAAAACTGTCTACGTGTTCAGTATTGGAGGTTCAACACGTTGTTGTGGAAATACCCTGGACATCGGATGGTGTTTAATATTTTCACTATCAAACTGCTGCACTTCAAGATAAAAACATGAAATAATGAAAATACAATTGAATGACTAGAAGAAAACGTTGGTTTCGTGTATCGAGGCTAGAAAAATCGGACTTCTCCTAGTCATCACCCAACTCCATTTTAATTTCCTGTTAAATTAATCTATCAATGAAAAATTCTTAAGGATAAAGAGGTCATAAATCAGTGTCGGGAGGATATTAAAGGAAGGTCGAAATTCTGTCCCAATTTTAGGTTACTTTTTTCGCACAGGTTCTTGTATACAGGATCTAATCTCTGTAACATTTGACACCTCCTCCGCTTTGAGTTATATATATACACATTACAGTTCAGTTTCCAGTACACCACAAAACCAGCAGTAACTCTATATTGACGTCATAGTCGAAATCAATCAGAATATGTGAGAAACATTTAAAATATGTAATTAAAAAAACAATTCACGTAAAACGAGTCAAGCGGAGGAGGGGTAATGTTACAGATATCACAGGGTCCATTTGTACAATAGAATACGGCTTTGACGGTTTGAACGTATTAATTCAATATTTGGTTATTCCACATATAGGCCAACAGCCTACAATTATATAAAATCATCCACTCAATACAATAAAATAAATTGACTTATATTCCAGAAATATAATTAGATTAAAATAGAAATATATTTACTACGCAGAATATTTGATTCATATTTAAATGAAATATTTCCGATTAACAATTTGTTGTTAGATATTACTCATCCACTTGAGCTGTAGATGATAGTAGTATATGTCCCGTTCTATGCGGCACGGCGGCAATCTGGTTGAATCCGGATTACGCCTTCCCCGCATTTCCCCTCTTCATCTAATAGGTATAATAGTAATGCCAATTGCAACGATAGTTACATCTGTAGCAGGCGGTATATAGAGATTATTACACGTTGATTGATGTGTGGTAGATATCATAACATGCAAATTATCTATGTTGATTAATTTCAATTAAAGTTTCAGTTTTAAATTTCTGAAGTGAAGTAAATGTAAAATTAACAGTAGTACATGTATCGTTAGTATCGTCACTGACATCAGCTAGGCCTATCGTAAAAATATTATCGTTATTGACGTTAAATTCAGAATTTTCACGAACCAATTCTTCTCCTTGCTCTATATTTAAAACGGCACTGTTTACATTATTCTCCTTGTCAATTAATTCGTCCAGCTCCATTATTCTAGCGGCTAAACTCTCCAATATCTGTTCGCCTTCTTTTGACATGTCATTCTGATATTGAGCCCTTGGGCTGATATGATATGTGATATGAATTTTACCATGTTGTAATCTATTTATCATATACAAACAGCACAACATGCAAATTATCTATGTTGATTAATTTCAATTAAAGTTTCAGTTTTAAATTTCTGAAGTGAAGTAAATGTAAAATTAACAGTAGTACATGTATCGTTAGTATCGTCACTGACATCAGCTAGGCCTATCGTAAAAAATATTATCGTTATTGACGTTAAATTCAGAATTTTCACGAACCAATTCTTCTCCTTGCTCTATATTTAAAACGGCACTGTTTACATTATTCTCCTTGTCAATTAATTCGTCCCAGCTCCATTATTCTAGCGGCTAAACTCTCCAATATCTGTTCGCCTTCTTTTGACATGACAAGCGGTTGTTTTGTAAACAAACAAGATGTCGTCTGACAGTTGTCACGCGCCGCTTGAAGCGGATAAATCCAAGGCGTTCCGCGTGATAATTTCCGAAGTGGATGATATGGATTTTTGCACGACCGGTCTGATACGGATACGGATTTTTTGCACGGCCGGTCTGATATGGGTTAGTTGATTTTGCCGATATCATACAATGCAGAAGTTACGTATCAAGTACTTTGTATATGATAAAAAAGTTTATTCGCGGGTGAAAATTCGTATACGCCATACTATGCGGTCGGCCGGCGGGCAATCGGTATAAAAGTTTACCCGAGCGATGTGGCTGTATAAAATCGATATCCGTACACATGATATAATGTTGGCCGTATAAAATCTATACCGCGGTGTACAAACGACGACAGGGCACAAAAATGGATAATGATATAATGTAAAAAATTGAAAATGCTATAAAGAAAATTATGTCATATGTTAAAAATGAGCAGTTCTAAAAATGTCATTATCAATCAATATATAAACCAATATTGGATTTTCCGATCTCTTCTACCCTTTCCTTACAAAAGCCTCTAAAACCCGAAAGTATATGGAAAAAAATTCCTGGATAAAAATTTAACGGATTTAACGGCTGGGGGAAGAACAGAACCACCACCCCCCAGATCTCGGCCGCCTATACGCGATTACGTAAAAAGAGAATTGGGAGAAGACAGAAAAATATACCGTTTTGACAAATTTCTTCTCAACAGAATTCCAAGTTTACGACCTTTTTCGACGAATATAGAGTCGTCATATTGAGGCAGCAGTATATAGATATCGATCTTTTATTTCTAAATCTCGTAAATTCGGTTATAAACTATAGAAGATTACAAAACGGCGATAAAATTCGTATTATCATCTATCACCCGATTTTTCCTAATCCATTTAGTATAAAATATATAACAATCTCGGACGATTTAGCTAGAAATCTATTTGAAGAATTGCGAAAGCATATAGAATATTATGAAGTCCCTATAGAGGAGGTGAAAACATCTGTTTACTCGATAATAATGCCGCGAGGCACGGGGAGACCCAAAGAACCGATGACAAAGGCAAATTCGGCATCGAGAAGAAGCGTTATAACGATTAAAAATGGCGACGCTACATGTTTGGCTCGAGCTATCGTGACGGCGGTTGCCAACAAACATAAAACATAAAAAAACCCAGCTTAAAGATGGTTTCAATAAGAGTCGGAAATTACAAAAACAAGAAGCCGGCATACCTATTCACGATCACGACTGTACTTTAGAAGACGTGAAAACGTTCGCCAATCACCAGGGTGTGCAGATTAATATCGTTGACGGCAATTATCTATACGAGCGAAGGAGACGACGATGACGCGATATACATTTACAAAAATAAAAATCCCTTCAATGTGATTACGAGCATTAGGGGGTTTCTAGGTAAAACTTACTATTGCCATACTTGTAAAAAACGAGATCTACATAAACGCCGTGTTTCTTGTTTCGGCTCTAATTTGCCCGGGCGGGGCAAGAATTTTATGCGAAGATTGTAACAGATCGTTTTTCGGCGAAGACTGTTTTAATAAACATAAACGTTGTCGAGGGAAGAAAAAAGGGAAAGTGGATATCATTTGAAATGCTTAAGCTGTGAACGACCTGAAAAAAAAAAACATATATGCGGTTATTCCGAATGCTCGAATTGTACAAAGAATTGCGATATGAAGGAACATAAGTGTTACATGCTTAAAAAGAAATGTAAAGGGGTGTGAATGTACAACGTCCATAAAGTGCGATTGTACAGATGAAAGATGTTATAGTTGTGAAACGCCGGAATATTATTTTTACGATATAGAAATTTGTCGGGATTATCAAAGTGAACAAATACGAATTTTCTAACATAGACAATTTTTGCCAAATCTGTTCTTAAACAAGAAGGTACATTCATAGCTCACAACGCGAAAGCATACGACGCGCAATTTTTATTAAAGTATTTCGTAGAAAACAACATTAAACCCTATTGTATTTACAACGGCACTAAAATTATGTACATGGAAGTCGGAAATATTTGATTTATAGATTCTATAAATTTTGTCTTATCTCGTTTGACAGATTCTCCGAGAACTTTTGGATTTAAAGAATTAAAGAAGGGTTATTTCCTGCATTATTTCAAAAAACCGTATAACCAAAATTACGTCGGGTCCCTACCTAGCAAAAAACATTACGGCGTCGATTATACGAGCGCCAAAAATAGAATTTTTTTTAGAATTGTATAATGTGCGAAAAAGCGAGCCTTTCGATTTTAAAAAGGAACTAATCAAATATTGTACGTCAGATGTCGATATATTAAGGCGGTCTATGTTAAAATTTTGAAACGATTTCATTACGTTGGAATATATAGATCCGCTACAATATATATTACAAGAGCTTCTGTATGTAAATTAAATGCCCCAAAATACTATCGGCGTGTATAAGGATATTACTGCCCGCGAAACACACAGCGCGCTTTCTATTTCCTGACTCGAATATTTGGCCGAGCGAGATAAAGTTAATATTAGGCACGCCCTGAATGGCGGCGAATTTAATATACCCGATATCGGTAAAGTTGACGGATATTGCGAAGAAACGAACACGGTTTACGAATTTCAGGGTTGCTTCTGGCACGGATGTAAAAAGTGTTTTACTAGGGATACTATTAATCCCAAGAACCAAATAGTTATGACTACGCTTAGAAAACGAACCGAAATTAAAAACGCAATTATAACCCAATGATTTTCAAAAAATGAAAAACAATCCTTAAATGAGACTGGTTTGAGAGAAATCTATCCATGTAATCAATAATTAGTAAATCACTACAGCAAACGTAAATGAATGAATTATATATGTTTATGATTTAAAGGATATGCATACAATGAACAATATTTTAAGGGTAACTATGTAAGAGTGTTCTCTCAATATTTTGTTTTTATACTTATATCTATCAAATGCCATGTTACCACATTGTAAATTGTAAATATTATTTTTATAGGTTTACAACCAAAGCCAAAGATTTGTATATATATAATACTGGCTTTGTATCACATACAGGTGTGTAGTATTTATAATTATATTTTTGGTAACTTATGATGATATATTACTTATCACTGACAATAAGAATTATAATATTATTTCTACTATACCAAAGTAATGTAAGTACCAAAGTACCAAAGTAATACTATACCAAAATGTTATGTTATAAAGGGACATTTGAATATTATCTATTTTGTGCCAGTTTAATAAAGGGGAATAACTCTTTCACAGAATGTTAATGAAATATATATGAACTGTATAGAAAAAATGAATGTGTTTTATAATTATAATGAAGTATTGTGATATCATTTTATCTTGAATGTATATTAATTTATCTTTATATCAATTTCAGAGCTATTAAAGATTCAAATACCAATATAGATTATTATAAACTATTACATCAACATCTATGTGCGATATTATTATTATTAATAAACTGTCGAACCCAGGACTGTGTTACTTCACTGTTTTATAACAACTTGACAATCAGAGCATAACATTGATTAAATCTTGATATAACCATTACAAAATATACACATTAATTGGGTAATAATTATGCAGCAGATATAATGCTAAAATTTATGTTGTCATAGTTTTAATGTGCCAAATTTATCAAAAAAGAAATTATGGTCCAGAACCACACAGCAGTTCTGGAATTAATTTACAAGATGCTAAATATACTCAACTCATTTGTTCATGGTTGGACTCTAATTTTGCAGGTCTAGTTTATGAAACTGATACAAAAGGAAATGTTATTCCTTTGAAAACAACACTGCATGTATTTTGAAGAAATAGTGTCCCCTATGGCTTTTATCTCGTAACATTTTTTCAACCATATCACAAATCAGTAAGAAATGGTAATTCTAATTGTATTAACATCACTACAGATAATGTTGTTACTTCATTCGTCATGGCTGTAGCTGATGACAAGTGGACTAGCTGACAATAGAGCAACAAAATTTAAAAGAGAAATGAGGCCTGCATGGCCCAAGGACCATGAAGTAGTCTTAGACTTGAATCAAAAATTGATATATGTATTGAAACTTTCTGAATTTCATTTCAATTTTATTAGACACTTTACCTGTGGCTATGTCGAGAGAACACTAATTATTGGAGTCCAAAATTTGGTAGACATAAGTCTAAGTCTAAGTCTGAACTTTGACCCAGATGTCTAGGAGTGAGTCTCTCCTTTTAAACTCATCTCACATGAAGACCATATGTAAGTGTCAATTAAGGTGGAATGAGAAACTCTTACATGTATTTGGATAGCAGAAAGCCTGCACAACAACAAAGAAATTGGGAAGTTTGACAAAAAAGATGTCAACTTGCAAATTCATCCACCCTTTTACCTTAAAGGATGTACATCAACTGTTATACTCATCTAACTTTTTTCTTTATTTATTTACCACTATTTATTCATTTTGATTTTAAGAGATTTGAACAACCCAATTTTTTTCTTTTATTTTCGTAATAATGTATTTTATTTTTAAGTACATGCATGCATTTATAAAAACATTCAGTTGACACCCTTTAGAACATGATTATTTTCATAATATACCATAGTTGTGGTCCATTTGTGGCAGATGAGAGAGCTGCTAACAGGCAATACATTGTAATTTTTATACAAACATGCGTTTCCGGATTTTGTTTACGTGTGTATATGAAATCCGGGTTCGATCTAGCGTTTAGATTTTAACAAATACGAAACTGCGTCTCGAAATACAAGGTAAATGTGAAGTATCATCGTCTGAAAAAGAGACACCTGTGATCCAAGACTTTCCAAACCTTTTAAAGGTAAAACTTCTGAGTGAAATGCCCATTTATCGATACATCTGACAAATATTGATAATAATATGCTGCTCCACCGATACCACATTCAATCCAATAAGCATCCATGTCACTATTTATAAGCTTATAAGCACCCTCCCCTTTTTAAACATGATGATCAAGTACCTTTCTTAGCCAATTTACAAGGCAATGTGGACCACAAAAAACGTAAATAACAGTTATCTCTAGCCCCATACAACACAAGAATGTCAATAGGTGTCCACTGTATTAACTACAACAATTTTACCACTGACCCTTGTAAAAATTAAATGCTTTTCTTCAGTTTGAACTATGATTATTGATTAGTTGCAAAAAGCGCCTGCATCTTTCTTCTTTTTTTTTTCGTAGGCGCTTATTGGGTAGAATATGGTAATGGCAATAAGAGACATACATGGAATGAGTGGCATTGTGCTACAGATCCCGCATTTTCTGTTTTTTTTTTCTTGACGCTTTGTCAAACTTTTGTAAAGTTGCTATGTTGCATGTGATAAAGAAATAAATGTTCATAGATAAACCAAAATTTTGCACCTTATTTGACACTTCTGTCCTCATGGTTCTTGCATTAAGACAATGAGACAACAGGTTGATGGCAAACTACTGGTTTAAAAATACATGTTGCAAATTTTGTCAAATTCTGGTGGTTGATTTGATTGTCCAATGGGATAGCTTTCAAGAAATCCTGCTAGCAGTGAAAACTGTTATTGATCTTACTCCTGTTTGAAAGTGCCTAGGCTTTATTTATCAGTGGTCAAACTTATTTGTCTGTGATCGCTCAAAATATGCACCAAACAGGAACAAAAATTAGGCAGAAAATTAGCCAATTTCATGTTTTACCAATGATGAGAAAAATGAATCCATGGTTTAATGAATTATTGACTAATTGCAGGCTAAGCCCTGGTAAAGTACATCTGTATACTTAAAAGAGCACCAGAATACGAACATTCAAGAAGACTCTCAAATGTATCACAATTATAAATGACCACTAAAGTGTTTTAAAGCAATACAATTCATTTTAATAATGAAATTTTGGATGCAGATTATGAACAATAGTACAATTTAAACTGCAGAAGTAATGTAAACAGACAGATGTTTGTTAGATCTGAAAATGCCATGAATTTTTCCTTACTTGAGTCTTTTAGTTGTTGCATATTATCAAATTTATTCTAGAATAAAAATGTGTCCATAATAAATATTGGTTTAGATCCAAATGATGAGTGAAAACAAGTATTCAGACACCGTACGAAAACACAATTATAGTAGGTGTGAATTATCAGTGATAGATTTTCTAAAAATATATATACATATTATAACAATGATGTTTAAATTTGCGAGAG
This sequence comes from Atrina japonica, assembly GCA_030159075.1. Taxonomy (NCBI): domain Eukaryota; kingdom Metazoa; phylum Mollusca; class Bivalvia; order Pterioida; family Pinnidae; genus Atrina; species Atrina japonica. The sequence goes on along the minus strand of BROG01000780.1, from coordinate 163,176 downwards.
AGAGAGAGAGAGAGAGAGACTTTCAGGATTAATTTTTTTCTATAACTTCTCATGCTTTTCTCCTGCATATGTTACATTAAAACAATTTTGTTGATCAGTTCATGGTGAAGAAATGATCAATCTGTAAGTGACAATCTGATGACAAGTGTCATGACAATTTAAAAAACCATTGGAAAAACAAACCACTCAAGCAAGGATATAAACACACACACATAGGGGGGAGGGAAGCTTTAAATTAAATTTTCATTTCAGATAATTATTCACTTGTTCTCTTATTTTCATCTAATAATTTCTGTATGGCTATGGAAGTGTTAAAAACCTATATAGAAAGTTTGTATCGGCAAATTTATTTTCTACTGTAAATGTGTACACAACTTTCAAAAATGTTTCTGCAGGATGACAGAGTTTCTTCCCCTTAGAAAGTAGCTAATCTGTCATGTTTGTCGAAATTTACTGTTAACGTTTACGTCAGTAAATCGATACAATCTTTCTTTTGAAGCGTTCACAGTGACTATGTTAATGTTAATTCCATCATATTTTTTGTTTTAGTGAAATTGATTCCAAAATAATTCTACATTAATAACCGATAGTAAAATTTAAAATCATACATGGTATGATACGAGAGAGTATTTCGGTCACCGGGAGAGTAACCCAGAAATGACCTCATGGGACTTGCAATAGTAGGACTCTCGTAACAATATAATTACAACATGAGTACATCTCAATATTCCCACAAATAAACTGTCAGTTCATGTTTTTAAACTTATTTTGAAATTAACAAGTTAAGAAATATCCGATGTCTGGCGCGAGTCCTACCATCCAGCGTAACTGAACATGTGGGGTTAGGAAAGCCATTAACACCCTTGGTCGGAATTCTTCATTTCCGGTAGGTAAAAGTGACGTCTGCTTGGAGACGCTGTAAACCAGTTTTTAAAAATCCGGTGTGCGATTAATAAGGACTTACTTGCCTTCGAATTATTTTTTAAAAATTTTTCATGGTGTGATATATGATTACAAATTTTGTTTTTGACCTTCTCAATAAAAATGCAACTTGATCTGAGACTGTTAGACGAAAGTTTTTTTGCTCAAAGTATGTGTAAATTTGACCTATTTGTACTTACACATATGCATAACCATAAAAGCTCGCTTTGCGAGAGGCGCTGTGCGCCGCTCGAGCTGCACTCGCTATTAGCTACAATAATACAATTGCAAAAGAAGAAATGTCATTCACAAAGTTTAAACCGTTATTCTTGTCACCTGTAATTGCGTGGATGTAAGCATTGCTATTTTTAACGCTACACAAGGCTTTTGGCTTATCGCCAGAGCTCCGGTTTATCGAAAAATAAAAACCATTTAAGCTTTAGTTAATATAACAAACTAACTATTTAGTTGATAATATGAATTAAGGCAAAGCCTTGAAAGCGAGTGCAAATTGACAATTTTTAAAAGTAAAACTTCTTAGTGAAATGCCTATGTATCAATGCATCTGACAAATGTTGATAATGACAGCGATATATAAAGCTAATAGGGATTGGTGACTCGCGCTTCTTCTAGTTATGAGCGGATGTCTCTTTTTGATATGCAAATGAGTGACCCAGTTTAAATCGACACTCACTGTGCAGGCGCAAACCAGTTAGTTAAACGCAAACAGTTAGAAGGGACATAATCGAGGCAAGTCTCTTATACAGAGTTGTCGGTTGTGTAATTGTTGAGACGCTGCTGGCACCAGCATGGACGGACAACTAGATTGATCGTTCGTATGTGTATCGTGAAAATGTTACTCTGTAATTTGAGAGCAAGGAAAGATTTACTACTTTAAAACAATAAATGTTTCACAAATCACAAGTTTTAAAAAATAACGGAATAAGGTACCATTCATGACTGTAACAACTGAAAATAAATGAATAATGTAGAAAAATATTAGAAATTGACTCAGAAATGTGTAAGCAAATTTTAAATTTTTAGATTCTTGATTTACTAAAGTAAATACTAGTCTAGAATCAAAATCTTTTTGATAATTACGCAATCCCCTCTTAGTTTTATTAAATTAACAAATAAAAAGAATTTTCAAACTGAACATTAAAATATGTAATGTATAACATATCTGGAGATGTAAATCGGCAAAATATCTTGATTTTACGTTTGTGTATAATTTCAGTTCTATCAGGAACATGTCGTAATCCCACAGCACTAAGGTGTGAAAATACATGGCTTGTACATTTATCTAAACATCAAGGGGATGAGCTTTATCTGTTCTGATAAAAGCGGTGGTATGTGGTATTTGCAGTAAACACTGAAAAAGGACACTCATTTTGGGTGTTGAACTCCCGCAGAGTAATAATACTGCAGATCACTTCCTGAGTTAAGCATGTAACCTTGTAGGTGTAATAAACAATCTTTCGAATATTTTTGTTCTCCATCCCTTTTAAACCACCACTCAGATACTTATAAAATCATAATAAATATGTGTTATATTTATTATCTTCAGAATATATTTTATTAACCATTTCTAAAAACTCAAATTTACACATTTCTTACACATGATTAAAAAAAAATTTGAGTGGGATGCAAAAGAAGGTATTTCTGAAATATGTTTATTGTGAACAAAAATAAAATCTGTCCATAAATGGTCCACTAAGGGGTACTTCAGTAAAGCAGGGTACAATTGTATTACAAATTGTTTAATAACTCAAAATTGATTGACTTTTTATATACAAAGATATATGAAAAAGTAATGTGGAATTGTCTAAGGATCATTTTGACAAAATTTCAAGGTGATGGGGTTCAAAGGTCAAGATCACAGGCATCTAAGTATAATAGATAAAGGAAAAGTGAAAGAAACAAAAATGTTGAGCATGCAAAAAGATCTACAAAAAATTCAACAGGGTAAAAACTGTCAGGTCACCTATTGGAGTTATTTCCCCTTTTAAGTGGATTTTTCATGTTTAGGGCTATTTCTGACATTATATTGAAATGTATGATAGAAAGAGAGAAAGTGAAAGAAGCAAAAATGTTAAGCACACAAAGATCTAAAAAAAGTCAACAGGGTTAAAATTGTAAGGTTGACCCTTATGGGAGTTCTTTTCCTTTTAAAGTGGAATTTTCATGTTTTGGGCAGTTGCTTATCCTATCATCCAGTGTGCCAATTTTAACCAAACTTGGCATATAGTATCCCCATGTGAAGCTGCATAAAGTTTACAATTAAAAAGGGTCAATGAATCAAAGGGGCCCCAAAAGGGGCAAAAAAGGACCAAAACTTTGTACATTTTTAAAAATTTTCTTCTCACATGAGCCAATGATCAGATAATGATCAGATTCAATTTTGAATGCATGATTGTGGAGTCAGTATCTACAGAGTCTGCAAATGAAAATGAAATATGTCAATAAACGAGCCAATAGGGGATGCTTCAATAACAGGGTACAATTTAATACAAATGGCTTAACCCAAAAGTGATTGACTTTTTGTATACAAAATTATATGAGAAAGTTGGTAGGAATTATTTAAGGATCATTTTGACAAAATTTCAAAGTCATCAGGTCAAAGGTCAAGGTCACACACACCTACCATACTGTACTGTGTCAGTGATTTGAATATATTTAGGAACGATTATTCTCTCTAGTTTTACTGTTGCATTACCTAAAATTCAAACTTGTTTAGGTCAAGAAAGGGATTCCTACTCCACCCTACAGGTTACGTGACTTTGACTGTAAGAGATGTTGTTGTTGGACCTGAACTGAGCACAACCTGGTACTTGTCAGTTTATGTACCTGCTATTGTGATAAAATATGAAAATGAATTTGTGTACACATGTTAATGCCTAAAGTAGTAGTAGATGACCATCATGACCAAGGCAACACATTTCATTCAGATCGGCAACTCCACCATCCTTACCTTTATAAGTATGCTGTTAACATATAATTTAAATAATTATAATAATTTGTATTTCTAGCATTAACATTTTCATTCCTTTCTTTGCAGATTCAAATATGCAGCATGAATACAATGTATACTTCAAGTACACCATACAATTAATGCTGGTATTTACAATACCCGAAGCTAGTTGTGAAAGTAAATATGGTATTTCTACCAGTGATATGACACTGCCACAGACATGTGAACTAGACCAGTTCAATAGAAATGATTGCAAGCAATTTGAAATGTATCATTGTTTACTAGTGAATGCGACAGGAAAAACTGACCAGTTTAAAGAAACCTGTCTGATCCCGCAGTTGATTAAGAAAGGTTGAATATATTTGTCAACATCTGTCTTTCACTCATTCTACATGTATCTACCTACAGTATGCATCTGGCTATCTTTACAAATCTGTCTTTCTACCTATCTATCTACCTTTATATCTATCTTACTGCCTGTTTATATATATTTGTCAACATCTGTCTTTCACTCATTCTACATGTATCTACCTATGTGTGTATCTGACTATCTTTACAAATCTATCTAGCTATCTACCTTTATATCTATCTTACTGCCTGTCTATATATATTTGTCTATTTATCTTTCTATTCATCTTAATATCTGTCTATCTGTTTGTGTCTTTATGTTTATTTGTCTGTCTATCTATGGCAGTGTTTTTCACACTTTATTTCAAAGATACCTTCTACCCTTTGAATTGGGAAAAATAGCGACAAAAATGCTAAAAAGGGAAATTTTTATGAAGTATATTTATAGTTAACTTGCAGCTACAGTACACAATATAAGTCAAATGCAGTGTATTACATGAATTTATTACTATTTTAAGTTCGTGTTGTTTATCAGCCACTTGCCAAAAGTTTCAAGTCACTATCATTTTCTCATATATATTTTGTATATATAAAATCATATTTTTTCAAAGAAAATATTGTGAAGTCATTTCTTATTGCATTATACTTAAATAGAATTATAGTTTGTAATTTCAAAAATATAAAAATTAAAACAAAAAATAAAAATCATATATCACAATATGACTTACACTGGGAAGTAATTTTAATTACAAAAATTAAACTGTTTAAATTGAAAATTTTTAAAGTTCTTATTCAGAAAATAAAAATAAAAATATAAAATAAAACTGTATCCAATTCTTTGTTTAACATTTAAAATCCTATTGAAATCTTAGGGCCAGTGATTTTCCGTTTCAGATGTGCTTCAATTCTGTTTTCAGCTTTGGTGAATTTTGTTTTTTATGTTTTCATACTTTAGATGAAAAATATTAACAATACAGACTCATAATCATACTTTCAATATTCTGCCACACCAATTTAATGATAGATTTAAATAGGGAATTAAATAAAACATATACATGTATATGCAACACTATGTTTTTATAATTTTAAAATATTTGATAAATAATTTGTAAGTCTGTAGGCCTATACTCATATACATGTAGGTAACAAGTTTTGTTGGAAATTGTACAGGTATTTTCTAATTACTTATTTTTGCTTGAATTTATCACCTAACTTAGAACAAGTCTGTGATGTTTTATTTGGTGTTTTTTACTTTAGATAAACTAAGGAGGTCTACATGTATATGTATCTAATTTTTAGTCTTTTTATTTATTGTATCAACACTAGCGTAATCTATACTATGCCGACAGACTTTGCAAAATTAAACGTCACCATCCTCATAAAGATTCTACGTAAACTATCAACCTGTGCTGATGTATTTATTTTTTAAATTGGAGGAAGTATCCTCTTTTTACATACATGTGTCTTCAGCCATTGTAGATCGCTGTCAAAAACGTCAAGGTGTGAACATGTGTTTGTGCTGGTAACGAAAACCGGCTGTCAATCGAGCGGTATATCATAAAAAGTTAGGATGGATTGTACATTGTGAAATTTTACTATAAATTTTAAAAATTGGTATATATACTCAGAAATTGAAATAAACATTATGAAAACCTAATTCAAGATATCAAACTAAAGCTATTTTTGTTTTAGAAGACACCAGATCGGCAGATGTCAGTCAGTACTGATGTTATGACAAATGATTGCCCTTATCTTTCAATATGTAAATATAGGCTAATAGATCTATGGGATAAAATAGTAATTGATGTAAAATTATGTGATGAAATATTTTAAATAAACAAAGATTTGAAGTTTATAACACACAAAAATAGCACACTAGTTCACAATTTAATAAATTCTATCTCATGTTGGATTTTTCTAAAACACAAATTCCATTTCATATTGCCGATTCCGCGATTCTGTCCGTGATTCCGCGATCGTGGAAAATCACTGGCCATAAAATCTGATAGGAAATGGCTTCACAATATATTTTTTTAAAATATAGTTTTATATGAAATGTGTATGTGTATTAACTTTTGGCACGAGCTGTAACTAAAGAATCTATCGATACTTGTAATTCAGAATGAAGCAGTTCTCTAGGATCACTTATGAGCATGATTTATTGCATCCATTTTACTGGTATTTGGAGTAACATCCTCCATGACATTGTCTTTAGAACTGGAAGAAACATTGTCGGAGGGGTTAACTTGACCATAGGCTGAAATTCTGCCCCGATTTTAATGTTTTTTTAATGATTTTAACACTGGCACAATTACAAGGGCCAAGTGACCTATTGCTACAAGCCAAAGGTCTTGGGTCCTGTGTCTGGCATCCATTGTCCTTCCTTTGTCATACCCTCAGGGTAGGGGTTGATTATTTTTCTCCCATTTCTTAAATTTATGTCTATGTAGATCTACACATGATCTACATGTCTATGTAGATCTATGCATATCTAAGTCATGTTCGACATAAATATGTTCTGCATTCTGGAAGCCACTGAAGTTCTACGTCAAATTGTATTGTGACGTCACAACGCATTTAGCTTGTTACCCACCTTCCTGTGGATGACAGGCTTATCATTTTGCACTAGTTATAAGGATAACTCTGTGAATATGGGAGAAAAACAAGTCAGGACTTAAATGTGGAGCTAGAATATGCATGCCTTTTTGGGCTGCCAAATGTCATTCTTTTTCTGAGTGATTTATCAAAAACCTTTAGAAATTTTGTGTGCTAGTATTTGCAGATTAATCGTTAAACACTTGAACGATTTTTAAGAAATAGATGCTTGTCAAAGTGCATTTATTGTCAATATGGATTTTGTTTGGGCAATAGATAAACATAATCTATGTATATGTTTATGTATTTGTTTTCAGGACATTGTCCAATTTTTTCAAACCAAAGTATGGAAATAATGAAGTGTGTTGAATCTTCAAAATGCCCAGGAGAAGAATACTTGTCATTCGATGGAATTAAACGTAAGTTGCCAATACAATCAGGCTTTCCATGCATTTGGGACCGAACTTATGAAAATAGGAACTAATTTTTCCAGTTGCGAAATATTAAAATTGTAGATTAGTAAAAGGTCTGAAAATTGCTTAAACTTTTGTTTGATGGTTGTTCTCTTGCAGTCTGAGGCCATTTTTATCCCACCATCAACAGATGGTGGACCATTCATATGGCCCTGCATCCATGGTCCGTCCGCCCTCTGTTCTGAACAATTCTTGTTACCGCTAGTTCTCAGAAAGGACTGAAGGGATCTCATTGAAATTTGACATAAATGTTCCCCTTGAGGTCTAGTAGTGCATATTGCATTTTCAGAGAGACTGGAATCCATTATGGCCGACAGGCAGTTAACTTGGATTTTGACCAAAGGAAGTTTGTTACTGCTGCTTCTCAGAAACAACTGAAGGAAACTCCTTAAAATTTGACATGAAGGTCGGGATAACCATTTCGCACTTGGATTTTTCGCACTGGGTTGTTTCTCCCCCATTTACGGAGCGAAACATCCCTAGACGTTTTGCTTCATATAATGATATTTGTTGTTATTACGTAGATGTCATGCTTCATATAATGTTTACAAATTTTATTGCTTATTTTGATGTAATTTTCTAATTTGTAATTTAAAAAATTTGACAATTTTAAACAAAAATAAAAATTAAATATCACTATTATACTTACCAAAAAAGGGAGTTTCCATCACAAAAAATAATTTTTCAGTACTTTTAATAATTGTAAAATGAGAAAATCAAAATTGTAATACAGTCAACTCTTGTTACAACGGTCAGGTTGGGATCCAGTGAAATTGCTGTTATATCAAATATGCTGTTATATCAAATTTCTAGGCTTGGCATCAAAATAAGATTGCATGAACATCCTTTGTTGTTAAACCCCTATTAAATGTTAAACTTCAATTCAATATGATGCATGAATGAAATTAAATGATAACAACAAATAAAACCTTTTATTGTTATTTTCATTCTATTTTTTTTAATAAATTATGGCAAAAGCTTTTTATTTTTAATGCTTTGCAGTTTTAGCAAGTCATTTTAAGAGGTAAAATGTATGTTTGTTCCCAAAAATCACAGCCGGTGCCGGAAAGCAAATATGCTTTTATATCAAACAAATTAACATGGATGTAAATTTTTTCCCATGAAATTATTGCCGTTAACCAAAAATGCAGTTATATCAAGTGCAAGAGTTGACTATATATAATGGAACTTTGTTTAACAGTGAAAATACTCAAATGCTATTGAAATACAATAAGGAATGGCTTCAGAGTATTTTATTTTTTTATTTATTTATTTATTTTATTTTATTTATTATTATTATTATTTTTTTTAAATTCATATCTTGAATCAATTATTTTTCCTTCTAGTAACTCTACAAATATGAAAGAGATATCGACAGTATACCAACCGTGGGTTCGATAATTATCAAACCGAAATCAATACCGTTTGGTCAGCCATTTAATTTTAATTAGGGAAGTTAATTAGTATTTACTGACGTTTAATTTCTTTTTAACGTTAAATCACTAGAAATCACTGCTTACTGTGATAAGTACACTTCAAGTGAAATGCTTGATATACCAAAAAATGAAAAATGATTACAAAAGATCGACATTAAAAAACTGAAAACACCCCATAGAAAAATAAACATGTTATAAGTTACTGTAAATACATTTATCATACTATAGGAGCGAAACATTCCAGGGCAAATCAGTAATAGGAGCGAAACATCTTGGGGCGAAACGGTAATCGGGGCGATTCATCCCACATTTTATGCGGGTTTGACATTAAAACGAAGGGCGTTATTATAACGGGTGTGAACTTTACATAGAATTGGATACATGTGTACTAGGGGTGTGATGGTTCGATTAAAAACCGGAGAACTGAACCGATGACGTCAAACCGATTGGTTCTGTTCTTATATTCCCGATTTCGGTTTGTTTCAGTTCAAAAATTATTATTCAATAAGGTCCTTCTAATGACCCAAACCACATGACATTTAACTGAAGCAGACACCAATACTTCTAATAAAAAAAACGTAATATTCTTTATCAGAATTGAAAATAATCTATAAATGATAAATACAGATATAATTTGATTGTAGAGATGTGATGATATATCCAGCCTCTAAATAACTTGCAGCTATTTCGTAAAATTGTGTCTGTTAGGTGTTTAGTGCTATCAGTATAAATTGCAAATGGCGGCTAATATGAAGTTATTCTTTTGTGTTGTTAAACAGTCATTATGTCTCGCTCACTATGATCACTTAATTCCTCGAAAGAAGGGGGATCAGGAACAAAATGAGGTCCAGTAATTCGAGGTACTTTTATGTGGGATTATTTCCAACTGAAACCAGATACAAATGACAAATATGGCAATGCATAATCAACAGTGAGTAGGCAAGTTTTTCAAATAATAAACATGACAATTTGACATGCAGTGTTTTCTCTGTATTGTCTACACACCTACGGGGTTACTCTACTGCAGAAAGGCAAAGTTTTTGACAGTTGATCTGTTAACCTCAGCCTGTGGTATACTGTATTATAACCTCTTGTAAATATTTTTACCAAAATGTAATTCCAAAGAAATAAGGATTAAACAAGATGTCAGTTGTAAAATTTGTTAGTGAATTAAACATAGCAATACAGCATATTTCTCTTACAATGTAAATGGAGAGAATATTTTAAATGCAAGTGTTCCATATAAGCAAATTACAATGTATTTCTGTATCGTTGATTGTTAGAAATGCTATCGTGTCATGCACAAATTTATCTTCAAGATATATTATATAATTTCACAATATAGTGTAAGTTAGGCTACTGGTATGAACTAGAACCCACATACTGCTGTGTTGCACCACAGGGTCTCATATTTAGGTTAAAAATATGTGCCATTTGACTGACACTTGTTCTAGAATGTGTTTATACTTCTGTGGTTGCATTTGGAGTCCAAGAATCAGTTGTTGGATGAACCAAACTGAAAAAACCGAGAACCGAAACAGAAAAAAACAAACTGAATTGAAAAAATGCTGTTTAACTATTTGTAGTTGTGGATGAGATCATTTTCGATATACTTCAAAAACACTAGCACAGTCTCAGTCATCTCACAAATTTATAATCACAGTTAAGTTTGACTTCGAGTAGTATGCCTGGGCTCTAATTTCTGTGGAAATGCTGGGTAAAATCGCAGAATTTTATATGTCCCAGCATTCCACAGAAATTAACCTGGGCTCAAGAGTACGTAGTACCTAGTTGGAATCCCACATTGTCTACCACCAAGTATGGTCGCATTTCATAAGCTATAAAACCTCCCATTGCCTGGTTAACACACTTAGACATGGTGCATGAATGAGGTAGTAGCCTGTTTAATAACACTTGTTTGATGGTTGCTTGAGGTTGGGCTTGTTTTGAAGAATGATTGAGCGATTTTGATTCTATCGATGCTGTTGATATGCTGTGTCTTCCTACTAAATATGTGTTTAGGTTTGACTTGTTCCTATGCTTGTATTGAATGTAGGCAAACGAAATTTTGTATGTAAATGTCTTTAAGTCTTTTGTTTTGAACCCAAAGTGTTTCCACACCAGTGATCGGTAGGTGGAAGGTGCATTTTAAAGTTGAACACTGTTATCCGCCATATTGGTTGTTATAAGTTATCAACAGAGGTGAATATAAGACAGCCCATACTTTTTTTTCAAAATCCAACAGCCAATCAGAAATTCGCTTTATAAGTGGCTTGATTTACGCCTGTGTCAATGAAAATAGTCATCCAGCTTTAGATTTACCATGGGCACAGTACCGACAACTGGAGTCACTATACCGTGTACGTACCGACAACTGGAGTTACTATACCGTGTACGTACCGACAACTGGAGTCATAATACCTTGTACGTACCGACAACTGGAGTCATAATACCTTGTACGTACCGACAACTGGAGTCACTATACCGTGTACATACGGACAACTGGAGTCACCATACCTTGTACGTACCGACAACTGGAGTCACTATACCGTGTACGTACCGACAAATGGAGTCACTATACCGTGTACATACTGACAACTGGAGTCACTATACCGTGTACATACCGACAACTGGAGTCACCATACCGTGTACATACCGACAACTGGAGTCACTATACCATGTACGTACCGACAACTGGAGTCACCATACCGTGTACGTACCGACAACTGGAGTCACCATACCGTGTACATACCGACAACTGGAGTCACCATACCGTGTACGTACCGACAACTGGAGTCACCATACCGTGTACGTACCGACAACTGGAGTCACCATACCGTGTACGTACCGACAACTGGAGTCACCATACCGTGTACGTACCGACAACTGGAGTCACCATACCGTGTACGTACCGACAACTGGAGTCACTATACCGTGTACATACCGACAACTGGAGTCACTATACCGTGTACATACCGACAACTGGAGTCACTATACCGTGTACCAAACCAAAAGAAAAATTACCGCAGTTTAACTACACTGCGATATACCATTTCACACCTATGTCAAATCTGTAATCTGGAGTCAGAACGGTAAACCAGTCAACTTTTATTTGTAATCAATGGAACTGATTCATGCACCACGTGATAACCAATAACGTTTGTGCAGTACTAGTATCTCCAATGGCGATGGAACGTAACTCTTCGTAATCTTCCTGAAATGACGTTACCACGGGATAGCGTCATTCCTTCTAAAAGAAACAATAGTATTGTACAAATGTTATCGGGTATCACATGGTACATGAATTAATTCCATCATCATCTCATCTATAGCACCTGTTGGTTCACAGATTTATCCTATTGGTATGTGTGGTGAGAATATTTGATTGGTTCACAGATTTATCGTTCTTATTGATGGGGGAGGGGGATCCTTCAGATTTTGTATATCTGTAGGGCATTTAAACTCATAGCACAAATCAGATTATCAGGCAATTGTTGCTATATTGTGATGTGACATAGAAGAGGACACTTCTTGGTGATGTGAATTGACAACATGAATAAGATTGATTGTCAGTATTGAAGAGTGTTTCACTCACGGTCACCCACAGTGACCATCTGAAAAGCAAGGCTGGTTGGTATATGCCACCCATAGTGACCATCTGAAAAGCTAGGCTGATTTGGTATACATCACCCATAGTGACTATCTGAAAAGCTAGGCTGATTGGTATACGTCACCCATAGTGACCATCTGAAAAGCTAGGCTGATTTGGTATACGTCACCCATAGTGACCATCTGAAAAGTTAGGCTGATTTGGTATACGTCATACATATGTCCATTTAGTAACAGGTGGTCTCTCAGAGGGTTTGATTTAAAGAATTTTTAACAAAATTGCGACCATCATGAATGTGGTTTTATAAGACAGGTACTTGTTGATGAGAGAGGTAATCAAGATATCTTTCACTGTACCCTCTTAAGAGTGTCATAAACAGGTAATTCATGATTATGCAGTTGCCTACCTGAATTTTGATTTTCTTTTACAGATCAAGGATGTAAGAACTTGAATTATTTAAAAAGGTATGTTACGATTGTCATAAGAGTGTTATGGTGTAGTCAATAAATAAAAACTTAATCTAACTGACAGTTTACAGTAATTAAAATCACAACTCACAGTTCCACTCGAATACACAGTAAATTCCAATTAGTATGTACTACATGTATTGATGTGCACTATTCTGGTATAAATCTTAATATAAAAATGTGGTCTGCTTTCCTGTACCTTGGTCTTAAAATAGTCTCAGCTGTTCTAAACTTGCTCTGCCTGAAGACCTGACCACCTCTGTATATATTCTCTAAAACAGTTCTAGAAATAACTAGTCAGGAATAATCAAGAAAATGGTCTTTTCAGCACATTCAGGAAAGTCCCAATGGCTATAAATAGTAATATGATGACAGAGTTTAAATGTCCTTAAACAAACGCACAAAGAACTGATCCTGCAGAAAGGTCCAGATGCACTATGCTCAACAAGTACATATAATTGTAAACAAGCACTTATCAACTCTCATAACAAGTTCATGTCATGTCTTTTCTTGTTTTGTACATTATAAACTTATTGTTAAAAATGTATTTTCTTTACCATTCATTTTAAATGTGGTTGTCTCAAAAATCATTTATGCAATATGCAAAGGGTAAATAATCATTTAGCATCTATTAGGCACAGGAGCCTTTATTATATTGCAATAAATATTCAAAATTAAACATTTCTGTTCTCTTTTTGACCAGGCCAGAAGAGGAGAAAGATGACAAAGCGTCTGCTGTAGACAGATCAATACTAGTAAAATGTGAATGTCCGCCACCACGCTGTGATAACATTGTTCAAGTTTGGTAATTAAAGATTGGAAAATAATTACGAGAGTCATTATTCTCAGCAACTTACATAGATTTAGAAATTTTGTCTTATCTCTCAGTTTAGTTGTCACCAGAAATTGATAAGTTGCTTGCTTTGACTTGATTTACTGAGTGGCATGACCACTGTATGTTAAAGCCCTTGTGTCACTTGTCTCTGCATCCCGGGGTTTAGTGTTTGTGTGTTATGCCCTTGCTTGAGTTGTCTGCATTTCCATTGGATCTTTTAGTATCACAATCTGATGAAGTTAATCAAACTGCACATCATAGATCATTTGCCCTCCATCTAGGCATAGAGCTGTGTAGACAGGAGATGAAATCTCTTTGAAAATCTGGTACAATCGGGATTGATTCAGGGAACTTCATGTTGATGATGTGGTGTTCTACCGACTGAGCTACTCTGTAAACTAATTGATAAGCTGTAATTCATATCTTTATTTTTATCACTAGATTGTATGTAGTAACAATTGTGTGTTTAATAAAACTCACCTTTCACTCTGAAAGTGTTTTATTTGTAACAACGTTTAATAATGCATACTGGGAAATTTTTTATTTTCGCACCTTTCACCCTCATCATCGGTGAGCTAATTCATAACTGGTGAATTCAAAATTGTAAATTTGTCTATTTTTAATAATAAAAGTCTGGGCAAATTTAAAACGGGGTAAAATCGTTTTCAAGTGCATTAGTAAGAAAATAACATTGGTTGAAAATAACCCTGTAATCCACTAAAATATCAATTTTACTTGGCATAAATTGATTGATATCTATACAGTGATGGTTGTAGATTGGTCTGGTTGAGTGTTTGTTGCACAAAATATAGGTCCAAGATTAAATTCCAGAAAACATTGATAACGGTTAAAAATTTATGGTTTCTAATCACAAATTTGCAAACTTCAACTTTAGTTTTGCCACATGGTTAAAGAATCAGTTTAAAAATCTGTTGATTTTTGTTTTAATCACGTTGACAGTTTTTTATATCTTTTCCTCTTCTATTTTACAATGTTGTTATTCCATAAGCTTCTACTTTCCTTAAAATAGATCACCCGGCAAATTGTCAGATTCACAATTTTTTTTCGGCTATAGCTGACAGGATGGTGACTTTTGCGTTGTCTGCATTTTTTTTAAAACATAAATCCTTTTTGTTTATCATAAGTATTAATGAAGGTTTGCTACCAACATTTGCATATATAGAGTTACATAGATTTGCGACTGGTTAATATGGTAAAAGATATTTATAATGTTACCTTATATGGCATACGAGAAATTTAGAAACAGGAAATGACTAATCTTTCAATATGATGTCAGATTCAAACGGCAGTCTACTCCACTTATAGTAGTAATCCTTGTTATGGCTGGATTGGAAGTGGAAGGAAGATGGATAAAATCCTTGTTATGGCCAGATTGGAAGTGGAAGGGAGATAGATGTAATCCTTGTTATGACCAGATTTCATTGTTGGGATTCATATAGTGTAATGTAAGAAACGCACGAGGATGAGATATATCCTTGCTATAACCGGTATTTGTGTGTTTAATAAAACTCACCTTTCACTCTGAAAGTGTTTTATTTGTAACAACGTTTAATAATGCATACTGGGAAATTTTTTATTTTCGCACCTTTCACCCTCATCATCGGTGAGCTAATTCATAACTGGTGAATTCAAAATTGTAAATTTGTCTATTTTTAATAATAAAAGTCTGGGCAAATTTAAAACGGGGTAAAATCGTTTTCAAGTGCATTAGTAAGAAAATAACATGAGACCCTGTAATCCACTAAAATATCAATTTTACTTGGCATAAATTGATTTGATATCTATACAGTGATGGTTGTAGATTGGTCTGGTTGAGTGTTTGTTGCACAAAATATAAAAGATTAAATTCCAGAAAACATTGATAACGGTTAAAAATTTATGGTTTCTAATCACAAATTTGCAAACTTCAACTTTAGTTTTGCCACATGGTTAAAGAATCAGTTTAAAAATCTGTTGATTTTTGTTTTAATCACGTTGACAGTTTTTTATATCTTTTCCTCTTCTATTTTCTTTCATAAGCTTCTACTTTCCTTAAAATAGATCACCCGGCAAATTGTCAGATTCACAATTTTTTTTCGGCTAAAGCTGACAGGATGGTGACTTTTGCGTTGTCTGCATTTTTTTTAAAACATAAATCCACTAAGTATTAATAGGTTTGCTACCAAATTTGCATATATAGAGTTATTTGCGCTGGGATGGTAAAAGATATTTATAATGTTACCTTATATGGCATACGAGAAATTTAGAAACAGGAAATGACTAATCTTTCAATATGATGTCAGATTCAAACGGCAGTCTACTCCACTTATAGTAGTAATCCTTGTTATGGCTGGATTGGAAGTGGAAGGAAGATGGATAAAATCCTTGTTATGGCCAGATTGGAAGTGGAAGGGAGATAGATGTAATCCTTGTTATGACCAGATTTCATTGTTGGGATTCATATAGTGTAATGTAAGAAACGCACGAGGATGAGATATATCCTTGCTATAACCGGTATTTCTTTATATACAGGGAAAGGAGAAGTTTCCTTGCTGTAAACAGTATTTCGTTATATGCACAGGGATGAATATTTCGTTTTATACATGGTGATGAGATATATTCTCACTATAACTGGTATTTTGTTATATACCCAGGGATGATATTTACCCTCGCTATAACTGGTATTTCGTTATATACATGGGGTGAGATATATCTTTGCTATACTGGTATTTCATTGTATACTCCGGGATGAGATATATCCTTGATATAACTGGTATTTTGTTATATACACGTTGATGAAATATATCCTTGCTATAACTGGTATTTCGTTATATACATGGGATGAGATATATCCTCACTATACTGTTATTTTGTTATTCACACAGAAATAAGATATGTCCTTGCTGTAACTGGTATTTTGTATATACACAGGGATGAGATATATCCTTGCTATAACTAGTATTTCATTTTATACAAGGGAATGAGATATAACCTTGTTATAACTGGTATTTCGTTATATGCATGGGATGAGATATATATTTTCCCTATACTGATATTTCGTCATATACACGGGGATAAGATATATCCTCCCTGTAACTGGTTTTTTGTTATATACATGGGGATGGGATATAGCCTCACTATAACTGGTATTTCATTATATTACAGTTTCATTATAAGTGGAGTTGATTATTGATACGTGAAATTTTGTCCTTGAGTCATTGCATATATATTCCATATTTTTACCGAAAATGAAAAACATTCATTATATTAATATATATTTTCGTCAGCTGGACATTATATTCATTGTATATTCATTGTATATTCATTGTATATTCATTGTATATAATTGTATGTAACCACTGAATAGCTGTGTGTCTTGCATTAAATATACAATGTTGCTGGTCTATACTTGCATTGAAGGAAATAACATTTGGTACATGTAAACATACATTGTTATCAAATTTCAGTAAAAGAGATTACTCTTATTTTGGAATAGTATCACTTTAATTATATATTATATTACATATAATTATTCTTTATGAACATAAAATATTCATGATATTAAATTTCTAAAAGGGAAATGATATATAAAACGAAATATACAAGTGTAATTTACATGTACACATAAATATGTTTTTATAAATGCAACATAAATTTGAAAATTATCACATATTGACATGTCCACACTTGAAAATCTTTGGTTTTAGGGAGGCAATTTACCAATTTGTTACACAGAGTTGTCTGTCATTGCACTTTTGATCAATCTCAGGTAATGTCTAAAAAGTAGTCCCAAAACATGTGGTCATGTAACCAACAGAATGAATAAAAAAACTCAGAATAGGGATACATTGCACAAAAATCTAGTTCCTCTATACATATTCTGTTTTAGAAAGTATTTTCACCTCAAGTAGTATTTTATTCTATGTCTACACTAAAGATATATGTAAAAAGGCAAATACCTTGTAAAGAGCAAAATCTAAATTTATACATGTTTCCAGAATCTTGAAAATTTGGGACGTTGACAGAGATTAATAAATAGTACAAGAACCGACAATTTTGTAAGAGATTGGCAATTAAGTGTTAATTATAATTTCTTTTAACTCCAGGCTCTGTAACATATTTGTAATCTTTGGTATCCTGTGTACCTGGAAGTACCTGGAAGTTTTACCTTACTTCACGATCCTTGTAAAAAAGATAAAAAGTAGGTATAAGAAAAATCTTAAGATATGTCAGTGGAATTTCCCAAAACCGAACCTGTTTTGTGCGGGGAGCAGGGATTTAGTGAATGGGGCAAGGCAAATATAGCCTTCTAATGATAATATATTTTGTCTTAAAATATTTTTTTTGCTTTTTTTCTTTATAAAGAAAAACTGAATACATCATTAAAAAGAGTGTAAAGTTTTCTACTGAATTTGTGAATTTATGACTTTTGAGAATAAGAGTTAATGGTCAATTAGTTAGGGCCAATATTAGCCATGTGGTGATAATGTAATATTAGGAGGCCTCTGTGGTCCAGGATATAGAGCATTGTGCTTAATATTAGGAGGCCTCAGTGGTCAAGGGGTTAGAGCATTGTGCTTAATATTAGGAGGCCTCAGTGGTCAAGGGGTTAGCATTGTACTTAATATTAGGAGGCCTCAGTGGTCAAGGGGTTGGAGCATTGTGCTCAATACCAGGAGGCTTCAGTGGTCAAGGGGTTAGAGCATTGTGCTTAATATTAGGAGGCCTCAGTGGTCAAGGGGTTTGAGCATTGTGCTTAATATTAGGAGGCCTCAGTGGTCAAGGGGTTGGGGCATTGTGCTTAATATTAGGAGGCCTCAGTGGTCAAGGGGTTAGAGCATTGTGCTTAATATTAGGAGGCCTCAGTGGTCAAGGGGTTGGGGCATTGTGCTTAATATTAGGAGGCCTCAGTGGTCAAGGGGTTAGAGCATTGTGCTTAATATTAGGAGGCTTCAGTGGTCAAGGGATTAGAGCATTGTGCTCAATACCAGGAGGCTTCAGTGGTCAAGGGGTTGGGGCATTGTGCTTAACATTAGGAGGCCTCAGTGGTCAAGGGTTAGAGCATTGTGCTTAATATCAGGAGGCCTCAGTGGTCAAGGGGTTGGAGCATTGTGCTTAACATTAGGAGGCCTCAGTGGTCAAGGGGTTAGAGCATTGTGCTTAATATCAGGAGGCCTCAGTGGTCAAGGGGTTAGAGCATTGTTCTTAATATTAGGAGGCCTCAGTGGTCCAGGATATAGAGCATTGTGCTTAATATCAGGAGGCCTCAGTGGTCAAGGGGTTAGAGCATTGTGCTTTGAATAATGATGTTTTTCACTTCTGGTCAGCACAGGTTCAAGCCTGCTGGAATCTAAGCTGAATTTTGTGAGAAAGTTTGCCAGTTTACTTGTGGAAGGCAAGTGGGATCTTCCTGGGTGCATGGTAACCTTGTTCTCTCCTCAATCAATAAAAACTATAAAATAATTAAAGTCAAAATTTACATGTGTATGAAATCGCCCCCATGGGAATTCTTTTCCTTAACATGAACACTTGAGGTTTTAATTTTATGAAAATTCAATTAATTTTAGAACTAATTATTCATTCTTATGACTGTATATGTCTTAAATGGTTTCAAAACTGAAATTAAAAAAAATCGTATGATTCTCAGTTAGCATTCATGAGTTGAAGCCCTGATGTTTTGGATTTTTCTAGGTGGTCTCTGGAATTTTGACACATTGAATTATTACTGTACATTGAGTTTGGCAGATTAATATCCGATACCTTGATTAGCAGTGTTTTTACACAGTGAGGGCTGGCTTTGGGAAGCTGCTTTTACCATATTACCATGCTTTTGTTACAAAAATTGGTCCAGTGTACAAAATTTAGAAGAATCGGTATTCAGAAATTATTTTGTACCAGAAAATAGACGTAAAAAATCTTTGTTTACATACTCTGTATAAGTCTGATAAGTAAATGGTTGGTTTTAAAAAGGATTGGTTTTTGGAAATTGCACTGTACTCCTATATATTATATATCCAATAATTACAATATGGAAGTCCCTTAGGAATCACTGTATCTTTCTTTCTGGTTGCATCCTTCCATCCAGTTTGAAATATTGAGAACTGCTGCATGCATTGATAAACCAAATGCATTTGAATAATATACATGTACATGGATTCAAGTTTGTTATTTTCATAGAAATCTGAAGGTTAAATTTTAAACAGGTTTTTTTGTAGACTTTTCAGACTTTGTCATTTCTTTTCATTTTTGAATGCTTTCTTTCATTTACTCTTGATACACACTAGTGAAATTGTATGTGTTTTCCCTGCAAGTTCATGTAGATGAAGAAATTGCTGAAATATATTGTTTTGTAATTTATTTAAGACTGCAGAATTGAGGGGGGAGGGTTCGCAGGTCAGGTTTAGCTATTGATATGACCCAATCAGCCCCATTGTCCATCTGTCATCATTCATCCATTGTCCATACATGAACTTTTCCATTTAAAAGACTTTCTCAATTCAGAGTTACTGGACAGATTTTAACTTATGGCAGGTAGCATGGTCCTTTTAAGGTTTATGAAAAAGACGGCTAGGACCCATAAGACCAGTAGCTTCAAAAAGGGCCAGAACACAAAAAAAGTCTTATTTTCATAAATCAATGATAATTTTTTTTTCACAAAATTTGCAAAGGCAATTGAAATCTGTACTTTTCATAAAAAAAGCTTATGTGGTCCCTTCAAAGGACATAGGAGCCAGCCTGGCTCAGTCTGTAGCACGCTTGACTCTTGATTGTGAGGTTGTGAGTTCGAGTCCAGCCGGCGGCAGGTTGGTTTCCTGTCTGTCGGATGAGACAGTAAAAACCGTGGTCCCGTGTCACAGTAGGTGTCGGCACGTTAAAGAACCCTCACTGCTCAATGGCCGTAAGTGCCGAGCATAGGCCGAAATTTGAAGCCCTTCACAGGCATTTGGTGACGTCTTTATATGAGTGAAATATTCTTGAGTTTGATGTAAAACAACAATAAATAAACAAACAGCAATCAAAGGACATAGGGTATGGTTTTATATAAATGGTTTACTAGCTCAAAACTGATTGAGTTTATGTATACAAAAATATAATAGAAAGTAGTTGAGGTTGAGAATTATCTCAGAAACATAGTGACAAAGTGTTAAGGTCTTGGGGTCAATGGTCAAAGGCACCTAAATAAACAGAATATATCTGTTTTTCATCAACATATTTGACTTCTGAAGAATCAATGGTGCATATGACTTAAAAATTTAGGATGCATCATTTTCTTGTCAATATCCTCAATGTATATGAATAAAAAGGAAATTTGTCCACAGTTGAGCCACTAGTGGTGTTTCAGTAACATTGGGTACAATTTAAATGGCTTATTAACACAATACGTCTTAAGTTTTTGTATACAAAGATATATGAAAAAGTTAGAAATTAATTAAAGATAATTGTGATTAAGATTTGGAGTCATGTTGCGAAGGTCCGAGGTCCGACGAAAAACAATTGGTCATTTAAAAAAACATTGTAGGAAGTATCCCCATAAATTCAATAAGTGAAAAGGTGCAGGGACCTATATGGACACCAAAAGGGGTTAAAAAAGGACCAAAACGTGGTACATCTTTAAAATCTTCTCATGAACCAATGATCAAATGACTCGTAACTTTTGTATCTATCTATAAACGAGCTACTAGGGGCACTTCAAAAATTTGGGAACAATGTTATATAGATACATATGTAGCTTATCAACATTTATCCTTATTTGGCAGGAAGTATCCCTGTGTAAAGCTGCCTAATGTATGTGCATGAAGTTAAAATTAATAGGGTCTCCAAAAAAGGGCCCAAAGTTCATAAATGTTTAAAAAATCTTCTCATGAACCAGTAACCAGAATATTGTCATTGTAATCATGTTTTCTGCAAGTGACTGTGAAGGCTTGTTTATAATGGCTTCACAGGTAGGGGACATGTATGGATTCATAAGTACTCTCAGAATGCATGTTTATAATGGTATGAGAGGTAGGGGACATGTATAGATTCATTTAACACTCAGAATCCTTGTTTATAATGGTTTCACAGGTAGGACACATGTATTGATCCGTAAGAACTCTCATAATGCTTGTTTATAATGGTATGAGATTCATCTGATACTCTCAGAATGCTCTTTTATAATGGTTTTAGAGTTAGGGGACTTGTATTGATTCATCTGATACTCTCAGAATCCTTGTTTACAATGGTTTCACAGGTAAGGCACATGTATGGATTCATAAGTACTCTCATAATGCTTGTTTATAATGGTATGAGAGGTAGGGCACTTCATATATTGATTCATCTAACACTCAGAATGCTTGTATATAATGGTTTCACAGGTAGGGCACATGTATTGATTCATCTAATACTCTCAAAATGTTTGTTGATAAGGGTTTGAACGGTATTGCACATCTTTTGATTCATCTGATACTCTCAGAATGCTCTTTTATAATGGTTTTAAAGTTAGGGGACTTGTAATGATTCATCTGATACTCTCAGAATCATTGTTTACAATGGTTTCACAGGTAGGGGACATGTATGGATTCATAAGTACTCTCATAATGCTTGTTTATAATGGTATGAGAGGTAGGGGACATGTATGGATTCATAAGTACTCTCATAATGCTTGTTTATAATGGTATGAGAGGTAGGGGACATGTATTGATTCATCTGATACTCTCAGAATCCTTGTTTATAATGGTTTGAGAGGTAGGGGACATATATTGATTCATTAGTACTCTCCGATTTCTTGATTGAATTAAAATAAATATATTCTTTTCTCTTTTGAATGAAATCTTATAAATTATGAGTAACTTTTTATATTTTAGGTCCATCAAAAAGTGTAGCTGATGATTGGGGTAGAAGTGATGGTGTTGGTGAGTTGAAATTTTGATCAGGATTGATTTAAACTTCAACAATTTTGTTGATCAGGCCAGTAGTAAAAAATATATTTTTGATATCATATGCCCGACCATTAGTTTAAGAAGTGTATTGGTCGATCTACAAATTATAATGATACGTTAATGAAAACTTCAACTTGTCTTCCAGTACAAGTAGTATTGAAATCTACTTGTCCGAATGCAAAATTGAATTGTCCAAAAATCAAATGTAACATTTAAAGATATTATTTTGTGTTTAAACAAGAATAACTTTTATGAAATTAATTTTTGTCTTAAAAAATTTCACTTGTCATTTTGGAGAATTAAGAAGTAACATCTAGTTGCCTGAACGCAAAATGGACTTGTCCGGGAAAAACCTAAATGTTGAACCATGAATTGACGTTTTCCTTTTTTTTGTTTTGATATGTAAACTGGACAAAGACACAGACCTTTTTATAGAAAAGGCAAATTGGCATACCTGCCATAATAAATTTTTGGTTTAGGCTTTGTAGATAAATCGGCCCACATTAAAAAATTTGGGCTATAGATCTTTTCACATTAACTGTGGTCCTGTGACTTTGAGTGGCAAAATAATATAAATACCCTAAAAAGCATAGACATTGGTATAGTAACCGATTGTTTCTTGATGTCATTTTCAGGGAATATGTATCATTTTGCCACTCAAAGTTCCAGGTTTGTTTGTTTGTTTGTTTATTGTTGTTTAACATCCCACTCAAGGATGTTTCACTCATATGGAGACGTCACCAAATGCTGGTGAAGGGCTTCAATTTTTGGCCTTTTCTCGGCACCTATGGCCATTGAGCTGTGAGGGTTCTTTAATGTGCCTACACCTACTATGACACAGGATCTCGATTTTTACTGTCTCATCTGTAGGACAGGAAACTAACCTGTCACCGGCTGGACTTGAACTCACAACCTCACGATCAAGAGCAGGGAGTACAATTAGCACTTGTCCAGTCACATTTGCGACCATTTTTATGCCTGGGTGATCGAAATCTGCACCGCTGACAAGTACAACGGTATCCGTAAATGTTGATTTTTCTCTTCCTGTTCTGTCTAGTGTACATCAGTTTTGTTATGTAAATCTGGGTCTGTGAGATGTTTAAATGCTTCACGTGTCACAACGTTATGTTGAACTCACGACCTCACGATCAAGAGCAGGGAGTACAAAAAGCACTTGCGTAATCGCATTTGTGATGATTTTATGCCTGGGTGATCGAAATCTGCACTGCTGATCGCCCAAATGATGAGTACGGCTGTATCTGTAAATGCCCGTATGTCCATATTTCTCTTCTCTTTCCATCTAGTCTGCATCAATTTTGTTATGTAAATCTGGGTCTGTGAGATGTTTAGATGCTTCACGTCACAATGTTATGTTCAAGCATATTATTTATACAATGAAATTAATACCACTGTGTGTACATGTTGACAAGGTGTTCAGCTTTCGAGAAAGTTTCGTGATTTCTTTGAATCCTAGTTAGGGTCGGCACATGGTGAAATTTGCACTTAGTTCATGCACATTGACACCTAATGATTTCAGCTCTTGTTTTATTTATAACTTTTTTGTTTGGCAGTTGCTTGCAAATTATTTTGATATCGGCACTTGGGCCTAATTGATAGGTATTTTCACCTGTTCAATATTATCTGGTAGGATCTTATAATTATCACCTTAATTATGCAACAATTAGCCCCTCATTGAATCCTTTGTTCCTCTCAAACAACTGCTTGGTCAAAACAATGTTTTGATAGCAAATATCACGTTTAAATTTAAATAGGAAACTTGGGAGATGTAAGTTTTTTTTAGTGTTGACAGTGACATGAATTTGTGACTTATATTTATCAAGAAAGCATTTAACACATAAATTATTTTTGAAAATGAATCTTCTCTTTTGTGATAAACATTTTTTAAAACCATATCGTTACCTTGATAGATATTTCCAAGAATATATCATGTTGATATATTTATCTGTTTCATATGATTTTTTTATATCAAATGAAATTGAAATATTTGTATTTTAAAGGTAATTCAGTAAGTAAAAATATAACATTCTTCAATAGTCTCATGAGTAAGTTTATATAAATGTTCTGAAATTGGAAGGATTAACTGTATATTTTAGAAATTATCTTACACATTGGTACGTATTTAATCCACATGTACAGGGTGTCAACATAATTATGTGACCACATTGTATGTGAGATCTCTAATGGGTTGACACACTCTATTTGGGACATAAGCAACTTTCTGCTGAGAACTGCGATGCTCTATTGAAAAGTAAATAATTTTTCATTAGTGTTAATTAAGAGTTTGTATAGCTTACGCTGTCTGCCTGAGTAACTTTATATTTTATATTCATGGGCTTGTAAGATATATTTTGTAACCTTACGTGTTGTAACAAATTTTCATTGGTTAATAGCAAAGACCTATTTTCTATTGAAGATGCTTTTAGGTCCAAGTCAAGATTCACTTTAGGCCTGGACTCCAGACAATAAAGATATAAAATTTATATCATTGTTATTTAAAATTATTCCAGGTTAAAGCATCTTATTATATAAAAATTGTTTAAATGAAAATTACAAAGTATTCAATTCCTCTTTGAAATATATTTTGATGTGCATTTATTGATCTCAAATATTTTATTTATTCAGAAAGCAATTAATTATCAGAGTTCTCGTTTACAAATCATATTTTAAGATGATTGTTATCATAATTATGTCACATTAGACCTGGACTACGGACAATAAACTTAAAAAACTTTATGTCATTGTTATTTAAAATTATTTCAGTCTGTTTGAACATAATGCAAGTTTCTCAGCAAGCCAACCATACGCTGCACAATATGTTAAAAAAATATTGCCAGGTGCCTATTTAACTATATTAAGTGCTGATGTACATGTTTCCAAAGTGGGGTAGGGATCTGACTTGTAACCATTCCTTTGACTCATAAGTCTTTGTCATGTGGTGTTACATTGCTGAAAACCCACCAAGAAACCAGCCATAGAATGCTACAAAGTGTACCAATAAAATTAAAAAGGACCACTCCTCAACAAAATGGACGGGAAATTGTCAATCGTTGGTACATGTAAGAGACATATTCCTGATTGCATGCAACACAATAAAAGCTATATACATGTGTAGAAAGAGAAATTGAGTTTGAATTAAATTGAGAAATTTGGTTTATTTTACTAATCTTTTTTTGTATGAAAGTATCTGAAGAAATAGCTGGGCCCCTGAATTTCAACCTGGCCCCTAAATATTTTGTTTTTAGGGGCCTGACTGGCCCCTGGATCCTGCAGCCAATTTTACTCCTTGAGCATGCTACCAACTGAGCCAGGCCTGCTCCAAAGTTCCAGTACCACAGTTATCAGAAAAGGGTTTATTGTTGATCTCACATTCATAGATTTAGTTGAGTTTTTGTTTTCGAATCGGACAATTTACTAAATAAGCACAAATATATACGATAGCCAGCTATAATTGACGAGTTGTGCGCAATTGTCTTTTAATGTATGTTTTGGTTTCCATGTTACTGTCGGAATGTATATATGATATATATATGATATAGTGCATGTATATTATGAATAAAATGTATTAAAATGTTCTGTTGTTGTCCATACAGTTGTTTCAACATGATCTAGATCATTTATAGAGAGAGAATTTTCACCTCATCATAAATTATAGTAAATGGGATACAGGTTATACCTCTCTGCATAGAAAGAGCCAGACAATACCTTACACAATGTTGTCAGTCTTATAACTTGAATAATTCACTTGTTATATTCCGTTCACATGAAACATATCAGACTGGAAACTATTTCATGTTGCATTGTGGGATTTGTATGTACAGTATTACAGCTTGCGAGGAAAAGTAAAATAATTTCAAAGTAAATAAAGCTGTCCTAGTTTTGTTATGATGCGATATAAAAAAATAATCCAATTATAAGAATTGTCAGCAGTTGTTTGATGTGAACAACTTGAAGACAGAGATGAAAGGCTTCTTGTGTTTATATGAAAGTAGGCAATATTGGTACTTAGGTATTTGTAAGTGGCAATATTGGTACTTAGGTATTTGTAAGTAGGCAATATTGGTACTTAGGTATTTGTAAGTAGGCAATATTAGTACTTAGGTATTTGTAAATAGGCAATATTGTTACTTAGGTATTTGTAAGTAGGCAATATTGGTACTTAGGTATTTGTAAGTAGGCAATATTGGTACTTAGTTATTTGTAAGTAGGCAATATTGGTACTTAGGTATTTGTAAGTAGGCAATATTGGTACTTACATATTTGTAAGTAGGCAATATTGGTAATAAGGTATTTGTAAGTACTTAGGTTTTTGTAAGTATGGCTTTCAGTACTTTTTCTGCTTTGATTTATTTGATGAATATTACATTTTCTTAATAAAATCTTTCTAAAATAGATCATGAATTGATTCCTAAACAAGGACCTTCCAGAAACCCAAAAAAGGAAAACAAGGTATTGCCTCCAAGACCAGGAGTAAGTATCATGCACAGTACATATATATATATATAGTGTGTGTGTGTGTGTGTGTGTGTGTCTGTCTGTCTGTGTCTGTGTGTGTGTGTGTGTGTCTGTGTGTGTGTGTGTGTGTGTGTGTGACACTAAAATCAACAGCACTATATATCCAAAGGTGTATGATCAAAGCATATAGATAAAAGTCATGAAACAAATTATATAAAGCTAAAATGACTAATGGTACAGACAAAAATAGTCAAATTTTCAGGACAACCTGTCTCTTGTTCAGGACTATGATATTACAAAAACATATATATACACTCCCACGCATGCACACACCCACACACACTTGGAATACAAATGAAAAACTACATCTTTAATGTTTCAGGCTAGTTTAGTTTCACGATCGATACGATATAAATTTACAGTGATTTTAGTGACCAGATTTCTTTGTTTTTGTCTTTATAGTTTCTTGACAATTTTAGAGTCTTCTTTATTCAATTCATATTTGTTAATTTCATTCACATTTCGTTATATTGTTGTTAACTTCACACTAACACTTGTTTCATTTCAATCTGGATCACCATTAAAAATGTAGTTTGTCATTTGTATTCCAAGTGTACTTGTGTAATTTCATAGCCCTGAACAGGTCTTCCTGAAAATTTGACTTCTCCGTGCCATTAGTCATTTTATTGATACATTTTACACACACACACACACAAGGTGTGGTTGTTTTCATGTCTAAAAATCTCCAGCTGTATATCATATACTGTTTACAGCACACTTCCAAGTGTGTTTGGTTATTGAGGCCATCATTTCTGTTTAAAATAAATCTTTAACGTGTCAGTAATATAAGAGCTTTAGATTTATATAATTATGTTTTAAGGTGTGATAATTGCTGTGTACACACATAGTGTGACTCTCACAGAAACAAGATTTGAAAATTGTGACACGCGATATTCAGGTTATCTCCCTTTGCAGTTGTAATCTAAAGTAACGAAGTGACTGTTGGCTGAATTTGGACAATTGCAGGTTGCAGAGAGTAGCTGCATACTGTTACCATGCTGCAGTATAGGGTGAAGAAATGCAGGAAACAAGCAAGGGACTCTTGAAAAACGGTCACTAGTCTGATAAAATACATAAGGAACTAGATCGTGTTCTCATGTTCGGAACTCTAGACACCGCTATCTAAACATTCATTTTTGTGAATATGTAGATGGGCGAGTGGTTCATGCATTGTGCATGGTAGACAGTTGGTGGTTGTTGTAGGTCAAGAGTGTAGGTGCCTTGTTAGTCCCCTACCAGTGAAAGCGGGGTGGGTGGTGTTGTCTATATCTGTTTGCCTGAAACATTTAGTTAAGGTTTTGGTTAATTTTTCAATGGTTCACCATTCATTTAATAATAGTATTTGGATGCTGATACTTTGCAAAGTGGTTCTTTAGGGGTCGACTATTAATGTTAGTGAGTAAAACAGGAAAAATATTTAAATTATTTTCTTCATTTTTGACATGGTTTGGACTACACTTTTTTGCCCCAAATCTGCAGGTTAAGGTTTTGGTTAAAGTTTTTGAATCATTTATATAATAAATGTATTAGTATGCTGTTACTTTGCTTATAGGTTCTTTAGGGGTGGAACATTAATGTTACAGAGTAAAACTGGAAAAATATTTCAATTTATAATAGTTCCCCCTCCCCCCCATATTGGACATGTATTGATTCATTAATACTCTCAGAATGCTTGTTATTTCTGTATTTGTGATATACTGGGATACTCATTAGCTAAAACTGGACACTTGAAGATGGTATATATACCATACACTGCTTCCACGGGAGATATATATACAGAGAGCTGAAACTGTCATTAAAGTAAAATCTAGTATAAACATGTGTCTATATCATATTTATTATATATAATACAGAAAGGAGGCCAATGGCTGGTGAGATCAAAATGTAAACAAACATTTTGGATAACCTGTATCTTGACTCGCAAACGCCCAACAATTAAAAGTCGGGTATCTGTACACAGGAAATTATCTATACTGTTGTCCTCTAATACAATTGTATGAACAAGTCCATATAATAATTAAAATGTCCTCACTTTTCTGATAAAAGTAGTATGGTTTTGAAATTTGAGGAAACTGCCATTGCGTTAAGCACCGCTACATGTCAACATTACATTACTGTCCTCAGTAAATCACTGCTACATGTCAACATTACTGTCCTCAGTAAATCACTGCTACATGTCAACATTACTGTTCTCAGTAAATCACTGTTACATGTCTACACTACTGTCCTCAGTAAAGTACCACTACATGTCAACATTACTGTCCTCAGTAAAGCACTGCTATATGTCAACATTACTGTCCTCAGTAAAGTACCACTACATGTCAACATTACTGTCCTCAGTAAAGTACCACTACATGTCAAAATTACTGTCCTCAGTAAAGTACCACTACCTGTCAACATTACTGTCCTCTAAATCACCGCTACATGTGAACATTACTGTCCTCAGTAAATCACTGCTACATGTCAACATTACTGTCCACAGTAAAGTACCACTACATGTCAACATTACTGTCCTCAGTAAATCACTGCTACATGTCAACATTACTGTCCACAGTAAAGTACCACTACATGTCAACATTACTGTCCTCAGTAAATCACCACTACATGTCAACATTACTGTCCTCAGTAAAGTACCACTACATGTCAACATTACTGTCCTCAGTAAATCACTGCTACATGTCAACATTACTGTCCACAGTAAAGTACCACTACATGTCAACATTACTGTCCTCAGTAAATCACTGCTACATGTCAACATTACTGTCCACAGTAAAGTACCACTACATGTCAACATTACTGTCCTCAGTAAAGCACTGCTACGTGTCCCCGTTACTGTCCTTAGTAAATCACTGCTACGTGTCAACATTACTGTCCTCAGTAAATCACCGCTACATGTCAACATTTCTGTCCTCAGTAAAGTACCACTACATGTCAACATTACTGTCCTCAGTAAATCACCGCTACATGTCAACATTACTGTCCTCAGTAAAGCACCACTATATGTCAACATTACTGTCCTCAGTACAACACTTAAATATGGGATTTAATTAATGGATTGAATTACAGTGAAATAAATTTCAATGGTGAAATGATTCCTGATGAAATATGTTTTTGTTTTATTTTAAAGGTTCCCACTATTGAAATCGAAGTTCAGGATTGACCAATTAATTGTGAAAGTTCTTCAAGGAATTCAACTTATTGTACTAATACTGGTCTATAATGTTATTTTATATTATAAATGTATCTTGCTTTGCATTGAAGATTTTAAGATTAACAGTAAAGTGCTTCTTACAATTCAACTAACTACTAGAGCTAGTTCAGTGATCAGAGCACACTGTATTCCTCTTAATTGCATAGCCAGAAGGTCAGGGGTTGCCTACTTCTTCATGGCACCTGATCCCACCTCTAGGTTTCCAGAAGTCTGTGTTTGTCCATTTTTACAAAATTTGTATCTATATCTTTGACAAGACTTATACTTTGGTATCTGAGATTGTTTTAAAATTATGAAAATAAAAGGAATAGTATATTGTAATGAACAAGGATGATTTATCTAACCCTTTCACTTTTATATATGATACTATCATAAACACCCTAAACACACTAGAAATGGATTCTCATTAAGCGTTAGGATAAAATAATTTCATGAAAGCAAAATTTCCACGTATAACCTTTTATGCCTGTGGCCTGAAAGGTCCACTGGGGACATATAGTATTTGATCATCCATCTGTCTGCCTGTCTGTTTGTTTTTCTGTCTGTCTGTACATATTTCTGTCTCGCTTACTTATAAAGTGTAATAGTTTGAGTTTGGATTGTGATACGGCAACCAAATAATTTGGACTGTAAGTCCATTTAAGGGTTGCTCACACTTCACCGAGATCACATGCCCCTGGGAGTGGGCTGGGGTCAAAATGTAGAACATTGCAAATATTTGTTGGGACCAGGGGCATTTGTGTTTCACCAACACATCTTGTTACTGTAATCATTACATTTTCCACCAACTGAGGAAGTGTTTTATGTAATTAACAGGAATTCTTGGTATAAACTATGCAGTTAAAAGGAATATTTAACATATAAGAGATGGCAAATGGTTTTGTGTTTTGAGTTCTTATGCAATTAAAAGGAATATGCAATTATTAGGTATACTGACTGTTTTTGTATTACACAGAGATGCTCAAGTATTGAGATTTTTTTAACAGATAATGTTTTGCTCTGCTCTGATACATTGGCTTAGGGCTTTTGATATCATATGAATGCTGGCATCATATTAGAAAGATTGATTGAGGTCAGATTTGCTTGCTAAATAATTTCTAATGCAAACATATGCATGATATATGGGGATGCTTTCTCCTCCATAGTAACTGATCCCAGTACTCAAGCTCAACATTTATCTCATTATTTGGACTATATAATAGTTTGTAAATGTTTTGTATTTGAGTGATAAGGAAACATTTTTTTTCTCATTCACATATAAAATTTTGTGTCAGATTTATGTTCCTGTATAAAATGAATAAAAACATTGAAGCAAGAACATGAGGTCCTTACATCTGGGCTATCTACATAGACATATAATTCAAGTTTGTTCATTTTTTTACACATTGGATAATGAATTTTTGAGGCATTTTGTATTTCTTTTGAGACTGTCATTTTCATCAATTTTTGTATATTTCTTTGATTTCCTCCCCTTTTTTTCATTATTGTGCACAATAAATATTTATCGGTATCACAAACCCTAAAAATTGCTTTAAATCACAGCCATTTTTCGCTATGAAAAAAATTTATTTTACCTGTTCACAGTGTCATGTTTGGTTTAAATTTAAGTAGGTTCCATAAATGCTCACGTTTTATTTTGAAATTTGTGTTAATGCATTAATGCACAGCAGACAATAGATTCTGTTTAAAGTTGGTGCGGAAGATACAACAAATACAATTAACAATTTTAATTTTAAATTTATTTAGAGGCTGGAAATTGAAGGTTTTTTGTTTTAAGATCTGAATTGATCAGATTTATTTTCATTTCATGTATGTTAGATAGACATAATTGAAATCCCATGGCTATTTTGCCAAAATAACAACCCATTTCAGTACTTACAGTACTTTGATTTGAACTGTATTTTTTCATACATACAAAATAGTAACCATTGAAATATTTTTCTATAACAATCCATAGAGGTCTTTTGTATGACAGATCAAAATATTGATTTTTCCGATATATTTTGCATACAATTATGATAATATGAGACCACAAGATTTTGGTATCAAAATTATTATTTTCATACATTGCAGTTCACGAATATTACAATCATTTCTTGTGGTGATATTGTTGTCTATATTTTAACAAATTGGTGGACAAAGTTATCATGTTATCAATTGTCACATGATTTTATGAATATATATAAAATGCTAGACTTTCATGTCATACACGCTATATGAATACTTTAAAGGGCCGTTAGCTGTGGTCGTTTCTTTGTTTTGTTTTGTTTTGTTTCTTTCTTTTTTTACTACTTTTGTTGCTATACCTGTACAATGACAAAAAAGAGATAAACACAAGCATAAATGTCCTTCAATTTCTATATATTTTGTGAAAATTGCTTGAGAACCCAGGTTTGGGACTTTTTCACTTGCAATTGATTAACTGAAAAATACTAATTTGTACATGAATACCGCCCTAGACTTCATCATATTTTCACAAAATATGTAGGAATTTAAGATTTGTTTTGCCTGTATATAGATCCTATTTGTTATTGAATATCAAGTACAAGTAATAAAAGTAGAAAAAATCAAAATACTTTTTGGGTACACACAGCTAATACCCCTTTAAGTGATAATGGACAAAGACATTTTAGAAAATTACATCCAGTCATACATTTAAGTTTTTATCAAGTATTTAACATTTCAAACATTGTCATAATATTGTCTTACAATTGTCAAAAATGTACATTGCCATTAACATCATACATGTCCAACATTGCCGTATGATTGTTGTACAAAGTTATAAATTTTCAAAGATTTTTAGAAAAAAAATATCTTGTATTTTAATGAAAAAATATATTATTGTCATACAATTGTCTAAAATGTATTTTGTCATAAGATTTGATGAAGATACAGCCATTATTGCTGTCCTATCTAGTAATATGATTGTACATAAAAATGTACAGACTTTACTTTTGTAACCAAGGTATCACCCTTTCTTTATTTTTTATACGCCTGTCTATGTGGATCTGTCATGGTATACTTTTGTCAACCACCATGTCCATTATGCACATGTAATTTGTAGAAAACTTTGTGGTCATTATTTCATAGGTTGAAACTCATTTTACTGGTGAAATGGGGTATAGAGTTGTGTCTGATCAATCATGTTTTCATTAACCCTTTCATCCCTACAGACTGCAATAGACTGATATTAAACAATAGAAAAGAATATACCACTCAGAATCTCAGGAGTGAAAGGGTTAATTATATACACATCATCCAATTAAAGTAAAGTTCTTTCACTGTAAATACTTCTCAGTTTTTCATATTATTTTAAGTCATGCCAAGTGTGTTATGTAAACGGTTATATCACTGGTTAAATAAGGAACATCCAACCAGTGTTCAAAATATGTTAATAATCTGTCTGTGTCATTCCTTTATAATTATATCTCCTCCCTATGGTGCCTGGAGATATATTACTTTTGCCACTATTGCCTGTCTGTCCATCACAAATCTTGTCTGGGCTCTAATTGACTAACCATTGCTTGGATTGCATTTAAGATATTCAACTTTACTGGTCATAACGTAAAAATGTGTCATAAATTCAAGGTCACAGTGCATACCCATTGACAGAACATTTGTGTGGGCTTCCGGAGGTGAACTGAGAAAGTTTCTTACAAAATCGGCTCAAGTTCCAACAGGACTTAAACCTGGCAAACTAGAAGTGAGAGACATCATATGTTTAAGTGTGATACTCTTACCACTCAGTCACATAAGCCCCACCCCATTTTACTCTAACCTCTCGGTCACATAAACCCCACCACATTTTACTCTAACCACTCGGTCACATAAGCCCCACCCCATTGTACTCTAACCTCTCTGTCACATAACCCACCCCATTTTACTCTAACCATTCGGTCACATAAACCCTACTCTCTTTTATTCTAACCACTTGGTCACTTAAACCCCACCCCATTTTGCTCTAACCTCTCGGTCACATAAACCCCACCACATTTTTCTCAATAGATAAAAAAGTTTAAGTTACAGAATTGAAATTTTTTGTTGTTCAAAATTTGGCCCTACGGTAAAAGACCACTCTGCCTTTACAGATATTTTCCTTGAATTTTGTTTCATTTGTTATACACACAGCAGGTAGGTGTATGAAAAACAATTTAGATAATTGGCCCTAAGGTAAAAGAGCACCCTGCCTTTACATACATTTTCCTTGAATTTTGTTTCATTTGTTATACATACACATAGCAGGTGTATGAAAAACAATTTAGATAATTTTTTAAAACTTTTAATCAATACATGTTAAACAATTGCTGTATATCAGGACATTTTCAAATGTCGTTTAATTTTTGCCCTTGTTGAGAAGGTGTATTTTCGAGCCACATATATAATTAAAACATGGACATACATTTTATTCATGTGAGTTTGGTGATTTATGGCCAATTAAAGACAGGGTGAATATCTTTTCTGTTAGAATTTGGTGAAAATAAACACAGGCGAAATCTACAGGTATACAGTACATGTAGTTAACATTATTAGTAGTATTTTTCTAAAAGTTAAAATATGGCAATATTTACTGCGAGATTTTTTGTAAAAATTATCACCTTATTAATTCTTTTTTCATCTTTTCAGTATATTTTGCTTATATTGACATTGTGAAAATTATTTTTTTGTTTTTTAGTAGGGAAACTACATATGTATGATCTCTAAATGTTATTGGACGCTAACTAGAATGTATTTATCGTTAGTATGGAAGCCGTTTGATTGCTGTTGTTGTTTCACACTCAAGAGTCTGACTCTCATATGAAACGTCACCAAATGGCGGTGAAGGGCTTTAAATTTTGGCCTATGTTCGGCATTTACGTCCATTTAGCAGTGAGAGTTCTTTAATGTTCCGACACCAACTGTGACACAGGACCTTGGTTTTTACTGTCTCATCCAAAATACAGGAAAAGCCAGCTGCCTCCGTAGATGCTCAAACTCGTGATCCTTTGGTTGCAAATTGAGCTCTCTCTCCCATGTAGCTAAGATGGCATTTGAATGACTGATAAATATTCATTGCTCTAGAAGGTTACTTCCATATTAACAATAGATACACTCCATCAGGTATTCATTTGTTAAATAATTACCTTTTTTGTTGTTTCATCTACTCTTTATATGCTTGCGTTTCTTTGCAATAAAATAATCAAATTACATACCTTGTGACATCATTAATGGCTTGGAGTCACCAATATCTGACGTAACTCAATTTTGTGAGTTACTGAGGGTTTAAGTAGAAGGTCTTGTAATAAAATAATCAAATTACATACCTTGTGACATCATTAATGGCTTGGAGTCACCAATATCTGACGTAACTCAGTTTTGTGAGTTACTGAGGGTTTAAGTAGAAGGTCTTGCTTAGAATCAGCTTAGACTCCAGTGAGACTCAAACTAGTGATGACTAAGTACAGATGATAATATATTCTTGTACTTCATTTAATTTAATTACAGGGGCAATAGTTGTGGGTGTTTTTTTTTTTTGGGGGGGTTGTTGTTGTTGTTGTTGTTGTTTTCTCTTTTACTTGTTTGATTGATAGACATTGACAAAAAGAAATCTACACAGCCAAAAGAATTCTTAAATTCCTATATATTTTGTGAAAATTGCTTGAGCAACTCAAGTTCTGCACTTACAATTGATAAACTCAGCCTTATTATTTGTATATGAATACCACACTGGACCTAACCTTATTTTCACAAAACAGATCTTTTATGCCTGTGTATTGCTCTTATTTGTTATTGAACATCAAGCACAAGTAGAAAAAATTCGACTAAACAATTTGGCTAAACACAGCTAAAACAAACAGTAATATCAGTTATCTGATTTATAAATACAAACCAAAAAGCAAACTTGGTCGCTTATATTTTGGTTACGCAGTAGAACTAGTAAGTAATTTAGTTTTGTATCTAATGATATCATATTTTTAAAAAAAACATTCGGTTGCTCGTGAAGATTTTTTTTTCTATAGAATCAACGTGATTTGGCGCATGGAAAGTGGTCGCTGGTCGCGTTATGGGAGTGGTCTCTTATAAGAGGTAATTTATTAATAGTACTTGATTCTGTTGTATCTTTAATTTCTAGTTCGCTTGGATATATTGCATTGACATACATATAAAAATTGTCATTATTAATTGACAAAACGTCGTCAATATATCTAAATGTCAAATTAAAGGACACCGCTAACTTTTTCTTCTTTTGATTCAGCAGTTTCTGAATGAAGTCTGCTTCGTATGAATAAAGGAACAGGCCAGCCAATAAAGGAGCACAATTAGTTCCAATAGGAATGCCGACATTTTGTTGAAAGACCATGTCTCCGAACATTACAAATATATTGTCTATTAGAAATTCCAATTTCTCCTTAACGGCTGTCAGTATCTTGGTAAGGAGTAAAGATAAACGTTTGGTAAAGTATTTGCTGGATCCTGCTTATGTAGGGCTTTGTGAAGTAGGTATCCAATATTGATATAGTAGTTCAAAATCAGTATCGGTTGTAGGTACATCAAAATAATGTAATACGGACACCTGATATTGAAGGATATCTTCATTTGAACGTGGGCTACGTGTGTATGTAGGATTACAACAAGGACATCGCTAGTTTCGTTATATATATATATATATAACACATGGAAAATCAACCCGGGACTCCAATATCTGCCCGAGGGTATATATATACTGATATGGCATGCGATACAGATTTTGTCATATTTTGTTGTTTTTATCATATATTTAAAACTCTTCTGGTAAATAGACATTTACTATAATTTCAACGATAAAAATTTTTTTTTTTTAATTGTTTCAATCAAATTTTTGTCTGAAGCGGAAAACAATCGAAGTGTTCCGAATAATAGAAATACAAGACGCGTTCCAAATGGGTTGCGATAAAGGGTTACAGGGGTGTAATAAAGGGAGGACCGATACAGGGTATGTGATAAACGGCACGTGCTGGCTCCTGTATCAGAGATGAAAAAACCCTGTACTTTGTAGTTAGTACACACAGATATATATATATATATATATATATATATATATATATATATATATATATATATATATATATATATATATATATATATATATAGTGTTATAAAAACATGTCCCCACTTCAAATGATAATGATTATTTCAGATTTGGAAGTTCATTAGAAATAGAATTTAATTGAAAATTTATGATTATTTAAATCTAAAAGCTATTACGTCAGAACTTATTCTATGACGTTATCCATGACATCATCATAAATTTATATTATTTGGTTTTACTGCCAAAACGGATGACAAGAACTGGAAGAAGAACCTTCGTTTATGATGGTGTTTAATTTTATTTTGAGTATACCCAGCATGTCCAAATTGATCTTAATGACTTAAAACAGTAAATAATGATACAACTATAAGAATTCTATTGGATATATGTGAAAATTTGACCTGAAACTTTCTGATTAGGTAACATTTAGTGATAGAGAAAACTGTGAACATTTGGAATTTGTAATGAAAAATGACGTTTAACTGGTAAATTTCCAAAATATGTATATAGTTATAATTGAGAATATGGCTCACTTAAATAATATTTAATGTGTATGCATTATATACCAACAAACTTGTTATGGAACAATGGTTAATATGATATATCCCTTAGATTGATATGTCGCTTGTAATTTATTTTATTGAACGGTAAAGCCGGGACATGTTTTTTGAAACACTGTATATATTGCATAATCATATATTCCTTAAGAAGGAAACATTTCTCATCACATTCGTATTTCTAGTGCAACATCATCCAGATATTAACTAGTATGGATACCGAAGTAGTCGCCCCTGTGTCGTATAGAACCCTCCCCCCCCCCCTAAAAATTCTTCTTCCGGAAAATTATCTGTATAGTAAATCTTCCCCCACGGTGGAACGATTAAAATGAGGCAGTATTCTACCAATTTTCAAAACTATTTTGTATTTTTTATTTTATTGTAAATATACTTCAAATGTTTTACTGGCTAAACAAAGTTAACGTTGGCTAAATACCCAAATACTTGTCATTTGCTCTAAATTTATTACAGAATTATGCCAATGTAAATCCAGAGCAGCTCAACACTGGCACTTCAAATATTTATTTTGTAAGTACACAAATATACAGTAGGAACATACTTTACTGGCTAAAAAGAAAGTTAACGTTGTATACTTATGATAAATCTATCATATTAGTATAAATAACTTGTTACATTTGCTCTAAATTTTTTTCTGTATTACAGAATTACATACAGATAGTGAGTTACACAATTTGTATTTGCGTAAAACGGGCACATTCCAGAGCAGGGAACTCAAAAAACTGGCATCTCCAATTTAAAACTTTTTTTTTTTTTTTTTTTTTTTTTTTTTTTAAAAGATATTTATTTTGTAAGTACACAAGGCACTGATATACAGTAGGTATATATATATTGTTTAACATTTAGATACTCTTACTGTCGCGTATCATCTGGTCTGTGATCTAAAAAGCACAGAAACAGAATGATTCACAATCAATTTGTTAGTTTCCCGCTGGTCTCTCTCGTTTCCAGAACATGTATACTTATGATAAATTCTATCTAGAATTATTAGTATAATGTACATTTGAACTCACTGTTACTATTATTATCAAATCAAACAGTAATGTTTAAATGCAGCTTCAATTGTAATTTGTATCTGACAAGTTGTTTATCCAAAACAGTATAGATCTATTTTCCTGTACATTATTTGGAAATTTATTTATCACAAGCAAAGTGTACCAACATATACTAACTATATCACACCAATTATTCACGTATATAAATGTGTATAATTTTTATAGTAAAAATTTCATATAAATACTTAAAGAGAATTAGTAACTTTTATAAAATTTCCCCAGAGTGAGAAAGATAACACAATTCAGAGAAATGAGAAGTTGAGAGAGAGATCAATAAAGAATTCATAGAGAGAGTTAAATTGTTAGAGTTACTCTAATTATATATTTGCGTAAACAAAAACTGTATCTGGTTAATGTTCAGAAAAATGTACATTTATGTTAAATTATCTTCATGCAAATATGTGGTTAAGCAGAGAATGAATTTCATACCTCAGGGTAAAGTTCATTAGTGAAAGAAAAAACATAATACAAAATATGAAAAGAAACCTCCATTCACAAACATAAAGTTATGTTAGTATTTCCTTTCCATTTTTCTCTTTAATAATCATTTCGACATTAAATTTTATCATTTTCCATTACACTCTTTTGATAGTTTTCAGATAAGGTGAGTGCTTATTTTATATCGCTAGTTTCAAATAATTGTTATCAAGGCATATCTGATATGTAGTGGTTATTTTTATTTCATACGTCTGGACATTTTTGTAGTTGTTGATATTTTCATACTATTTTGTTTAACTGGATTTAGAAGAATAAAGTAGTTAATATCAGAAAGTCTCTGATATCGTCATTCAGACCTATATATTCGGTTCTTGTTCAAAAGAATACTAGGGTTAACCGGTTTCATCTTTTCTGTTATAAATTGCGAATGTCATTCATCTTGTCGTCTAATTTTGTTACTTGATGAAACTCATTTAATAAGACTCAACTCCTGTTTTACTACAAAACCAGAAAAGATTCTTCTATTTCTATTCTTCTTCATT
Organism: Atrina japonica; assembly: GCA_030159075.1. Taxonomy (NCBI): domain Eukaryota; kingdom Metazoa; phylum Mollusca; class Bivalvia; order Pterioida; family Pinnidae; genus Atrina; species Atrina japonica. The sequence continues at coordinate 123,203 of BROG01000780.1, read as the reverse complement.
TATTGCAAAAGGAACAGAGAGAAAGTTATCTCTTATATTAATTTTTAGTAAGAAATATTAGTTGTTTTAGAGGATTCTATGGTTTTGTTTAATACGAAATTGTAACGTCATTGTAAAAGGATTAAAGTTAAAATTGGTTGTTAAGGTAAATGGACAATTTTGTTCCATTACCGTAAATCTTCATGCCAAAAATTCTGCAATGAGATATAGGAATTTTGTTATTTTGAGTAAGCAGTGTTTCTAAAAATATAGTCACATGGTTCGTATGATGGGCTCCCTTTAGGTTTTGCTAACTCCTGTTGAGAAATAAATTGTGTTTTCTGATTATAAGGCTAGGTCAGGGAAAGGGTTCTTTCATATTGGATAACAAGTTTTTGTTATGTTGCAATTTCTCTTTAATTTTACAAGTTTTTTGTATAGTCCCAAAGATTTTAAAAAGGAAAGCAAAACGTGGAAAGAAGATAAAAGTAATTGCCTTGAATGACTGTAAGCGAAATTAACATTTCAATTGAAGATTTGTTTGGTGTTCCTGTATAAATTGCTCGTACGATAAATAATTCTGCAGTTATCGTTATGTTACAAGATCTGACATGTAATAAATGTTTTTCAAATACCCTTTTTATACCAAAAGTTCATAAAAATATTTCTTTTGGTAGGGTCTATTTTTTATTTTTATTGTTATTTTAGAGTTATGCCACAATGGTATTTCAAAAGGAATTACTTGTGGTAGTATTAGTATAAATTGTTTCTGTAGATGCTTCTCATTGCCATGAAGACATCTTAAATCCAAAGAGGGGTGTTGAGATACCTTAACATACAGAGTTTCAATAAAATTGGTGTCTCTAATTTTACACAATTAGCTAATTTATGTAAATCATATTTGTGTCTTTTCTCGTAATATTGTTTTCCATGTTTTGTTATTTTGATATAATCTCTAGGTAATGTATCTAGGCAAATTACATTTAAGTGCTGAAGGGTGAGATGAAGGATGAAATTTTTATATCTATCATTTTAAGACCACTTAGCCATTACCATTATATTTTCTACCTTGTTTAACTAAAAGATAATATGGTCGTTTTAATTTTATCACGGCCTTATTCACGTTTTCTGACCCATTATAAAATATTATAAAATATCTTGGAAATATTATTGATCAGCTTTTTATTTGGTACACTAAATCATTTGGGTTTTGTTGCCTGATAAGGACATGGGAAAAAGATGATTAAATTTGGAAAGGACGCTAATAAGGGTTTTAACTGTTACAGTTGATTACATTTTATGCAACTTTTGATAGGATTTTGGTCAAAACCCTCCGTTTCCAATTGTTTAAACAATATTTTTTATCTTAAATCAAGTTTCTTCTGTCGTAGTTTAATTTTATAATTGTTCTCTTTTTGTCAAGGTCTAATTTTATCATTTTGCATATTCAATACTTGTTCTGTTTTTATAATAGTTAAAACGGCTCTTGTTTTCCCCCACTGTAAATGTTTGATTTAATGCACCTTTAAAAATCTACATAAAATGTCATTACTAATATTTTTTGCTGCTTGAATCCATAAATTGTCTGTGTTTTAGTTAAGTTGTTGTATCTTAAGTCCAGAAATATTCAATGTTTGCGAAAAAATTAAGTTCTTCTATTTGAGGCTTTCTAAAGATTCTTTTGGACCATTCCATCTAAAATAGGTTTTTCTAATCAAGCTGTCAACAGCACTACACAAGTCACTAGCATATTGTTTGATTGTAATAATACCTCTTTATTTTTTATTTTTTTGATTTAAATCTAGCATATTTCTTATGGTATATTTTGGTTATTTCTAAGTAAATTATTGCAAGGTATTTTCTGCACATAAAATGAAACAATAAAACCTAAATATTCTATGATAATGGATCCCCAACTGACCATGACAAAAACGTTTGATTTCAAATGGAGTGGAAAATGACAAGTTCCCACCTTGATTAATAGAGGATTTAAACCAAAGGGGCATTATTTTTTTGAAATGTTTTAACCATCCATTTGTACTTTTTTTAATAAACATACCAAAATTAAAAAAATGGAAATGATAACGTTTTCACTATCTATAAAATTCCACGATACTGAGTCAAAGCCCAAGCTTTTATAATACAAAATCTATTAGTAGTCGTTTGTTAAGTAAACTGATTGGTGGATGTTGAAATTTCATTCACTGTACTATATTGCATTTTTGCATATCATATTTTCTTGTAACAGACTAAAAATATTCTTTTATCACGGTGCTATGAACTACATCTACCAGCAAGAAATTCTATTTGTTTGATTTCTATTATGTATAAGTTTATCTAATACTGTCTTTATTTCTGTTGGTCAATCTAAAGTACATTAATACTGAAGCTTTTTTTATAAATTCTATTTGTGTTCAGTAATGTAGTTGTTTTTGATACTCTTACTATGGATTATGGAGTCTTCCAATTTTTTAAATATTGACTCCATTTTGAGGATAAAGTTATTCACATCTTTTGGTCAGACATATTTAACTGCAATTTAAAGTGATTGACCTTCTTGCCCTAAGATTTGGGTTTTCTTTGACAGAGAGATTCACCCTTAATGATACTTCATATATCCTAAAGTTAAGGAACTTGGATTTCTAACAACAAAATTTTACCTATTATCTTTCCAAAACACAACTTTTCAGGAAGAGCCTTCAGGGTTCCCTATGTTCCCTATACTGAACCATTGTTGTCCTGATTTCAGGACTTTTATTATTTTTTTGACATATTTTGCAATGTTTCTTTGAAGCCTCTATTTTGTTGATATGTAAATTGTGAGATTGGACCTTTCTAGTATTGTACTGGATTCTCTATTACTTATTGAAGTTGGAACATTATATTCTTTGCACAATGTTTCGAATTAAATTAATCAAATCAGGACATTGTGTATTGTGAATTTTGTCTAGATTTTGGTTTCAGAATAAAGTTTTGCTGAGATAATATGATTGTAACCTGTTTCAGAAAGAATCTCACTATTCTTGATTCGTCACGTGCTACATTTTTTATTTTCTGTATCAAGTTTATAGTTTATTATTTCTAGAAATAATGTTTGTCTTCTTTTTTTAAATCAAACAGCACAAAAATTTGATCCCTAGTTGGTGTCGCTCACCATTGTCAATCCAATTAATTTTTGATGTAATCAAAAGATTAAAAATATGAAACCTTGTATTTTAGTTTTGTCGTGTAAACATCCTCAATTTGTTTCCAGACTCATTTTTTTTTTTATTATTAATTAATGCTGTCTTTTGTTTGTCACTTCCCCAAATTTTTTCTTTTAATATTATATCGCCATTATTTTTTTCTAAAAATCCTGGCTACCGCCCCCTGAACATTTCATTGCTATAATATTTTTCTCTCTTAATTCAACTTTCTATTTTTTGTCTGATAAGAAAACTTGAAAAAGATATTGTTTTTCACTTGCCATGTAATTTGTCTCATTTAAAAGAATTTCACCTAGAAAAAGTTGATCATCAATATGTAAACTACTATAAGATCGTCATTTGATATGTTATCAATATTTTTCTAAAATTGTTATACTGCCGTAGTAAGGCATATTGTTGTTTTAATTTCCTTTTGTATTTTAAGTTTAGTCATATTTAGATATTTTAATAAATTATAAATAAGTAATGTATTGTTTGGTTAATTTCCATTAAATTAACCCTTTTCCCCTCTTAAATTCATTAAAGTTTTGTTGACCTTTTATCCAGGGCAGGACAATCATAGAAAATATCATCCGATCTATAGTTTTATTCTCAGCACTAGAATGGTAACTATATCAGTATGGTGGTACTAACACTATTTTTGTAAGTTTTGACCAGAAAACACTGAGAACAGAAATCAAGTCGAGCAACCTTTGTTTTTTAAGGGTTTTTTTTTCATTATCATCATCATGTAAAAACGTTTAGTATGCCTATGATTCAATCTCTGAATTATGTTGATAAGTTGTTTATCCACTATATTGCCCTACTCATCCATTATTTGTTTAAATCTATTTTTGTCAACATATTTACTTGACCGAATTAGAAATCAGTGGATTATTTACATGAAGATAATTTCCTAAAAGATTGTACATAGTCTACCTCAGGATTTAAAACCAAATTAAATAATCACTACACAAATTATTTTTGCATATTATCTCTTATCATTTTTTAGTAAGAAAGTATTAGTTGTTAGAATTCTAATTAATTCAATATATTCCTTTAAGGTAAATTTACCGTCTTAAAATATTACTTGGAGTCTGTACATGGGTAGGACCATATAAAGTGATTAATTTTATTTTTTATTGTGGATATCTTTTTTGTGTCTATTTCAATGTTTGTAAAGATCTATAAAGTTTTTACCAAAGTTCATAAAAAATTGGTTTTTTTATCATCTGAAAAATTGTGGTAGTAGTATAATACATTTTATATTCAAAAGTTTGAGTTATTAAAAAATTGTATTAGCCGTTCCTCTAATGAGTTTTGTTATTTTGAAGTATAACTATTAAATATACATTCAAAGCCCCCTCCTTACTGAACTGCGTACATTTATCACTTCCATTGATTTCGTAAAATGTGTGTCCTGAAGACGCTAATAAGGTAAAACTACAATAATTTTTTTCCAATTGTTACGCAAGTTTCGAGAATTTTATAATTGTGTCATCAACATTTTCTCTTCTCCCCCCAGTATTACCAAGTCCCTGACAATTTACTGAGAGGTTTGCGATATTTATATTGACTGTTTTTTCTTCCATTGTCCTGTGTTAATACATTTTTTATTTTAATGCTACATGAAAAACAACATATAAATTTGGATCCCCACACAACAAAAGGATTACAGGATTGTTATTTTTTTGAAATGTTACAATTTTTAATAGTATTTAAAAAAAGATGTACAATGTACAAAAAGCTTATAGTAGTAGAAGATATGAGATAGTTCATATGTAAGTAAAGAAATGAATAAAAGAAATCCAGTTTGAAGAGAACACATATTTACCAAATATAAATTGGTTCAGTAGTGCGGTCTCCAATTTTTTAAATATTGACGAGGTTTAGGGGGGAGTTCACCCCCTTCATATATCCAAAGGGATACAACAGCAAGTTTTGGCCTTTTTACATATTAATTAAAAGATTGGACATTCATTTCATTGTATGTATAAAAATCAGTTTCAACATGAATTCTATCAATTATGTTGTATTTCAATTCTATGTATCTTTTAACTGTATCAAGTTTATTTTAAACATTAAAACAAAAAAAACCATTTTCAATCGAATGATTGGGCATAACATGGAATTTGGTAAATATATTTTTTTTTCGGTCCTCTTATAAGAAGATACATAATTCCATGTAGAAAAAGTTATTTTGTCAGAGTTATCTCCCATTTTTCTAAATCAAGTTTGTGGCCAGAAAGTTTAGTCATATTTAGTTTCTAGAATTGACCATAACAAATTCATTAAATTTTAGGGCAAATAGAATGATCTCTATAACTGTTATGGGTAACATAGTGTTCTATCATGAGCTTAAGATTTTTTTTCCTATGTAAAACGACCTATGATTCATCTTTTCACACACACATCACTTGACCATCACGTCTACCTCAGGATTTAAAACCAAATTATTATTATATTATCATTTCATACTGGCATGTAATATTACTCTAGCATTTAGTGACTTTTTTGTGTCTATTTCAATGCTTGCTTATCACAAATGGAGTACAGTTTCAACGTGATAGAAAATTAAATATAATAACCCCAAATGTTCCATCGGACAGTAAATACATAAAAGTACGCATTGAACAGATGACAATTTACTGGGTGGGATATTTAGAAAGATAAAACTACATGAAAAACAGGAACACACCAAGTTACAGGATTGTTATACAATTTTTTGTACAATATATAAAGATTTACATGTATATACAAATTTACCAAATATGGGTGTTTAGGGGGGGATGGGGGGGATACAGCATTTTGGTCTTTTTACTATTAATTAAAAGACATTCATCAAAGTTAAAAACAGTTTCAAATGTTTATGTTTTTCTACAAACAGTTTTGTAAAAAAAAAAAAAAATCGTCAATTGTGCTCCCTCATACCTTTTTATTTTTCAGCTATCTCCCATTTCTCTGCCAGAGAGTATTGTCAAAAATGTCCTGTTATGGGTAATTGTTCTATCATGAAGATTTAGTTGCTAGTAGACACATTTTTCACACACACACACTCCCTCACGGGGCAAACAATCATCACATACTGGCATGTTATACTCTAGCATTTATACAAACTACATTTCAACGTGATAGATCTAATATGTATCGGACAGACAGATGAGAAAGATAACTAACAGCTATTATGCAATTTTCAGATAGCTTTTACATGTATACAAATTTGTTTTAATCTTTGGTCACTTTTTCATTGTTAAACTATGTGTTTTTAAACAAGTAAGTCAAATTGTCTCCCTCATTTTTCCACTCTGCAATATTGTCATTTTGAATCTTTTTCCTTCAGCAGCCTGTTCGTTACATAATTCAGTTGATATAGAACCACACATTTGCACAGATCTTTGTATACTTTTGTGTCAAACAAGTCAAATTCTCTTTTTCCACCGTCTCTTATCATTTACAGTTATAGAACCACACATTTCATACTTTTGTGAATTTCTCAGTCTCATCATTAAACCCAAATTTCTTTGTGTGATATCATCATGGAATCTGATATCCTTAGGTAAACCTTTCTTTGCTCTCATTACTCTTACCTTTACCTCAGTGTTTCTAAATTTCGCAATTATTGGCCTGATGTTACCCTCTTTTCCAGGAATTCAATGAATAGCCTGCACATCTTCTGGTTGTATGTCAACATTTAATTTGTCTCTCACTATATTTACAAATTCCTCTCTCAGAATTTCATTTTTATTCTCTGGAAAATTAAGTATTCGAATGTTATGCTTTCTGGAATACTGTTCATTATAGTTTCCAAGTTTCAAAGCCTCTTTGGACCTGTTTTCAGAATCCGTAATTTTTTCTTCCAGCATGACAATAGACTTGTCTTTGTCTCTCATTCTTTCCTTTAGCATTTCATTTTCCATGAACAAAGAATCAATTTGGTCCTGCATTTTCCCTGTTTTGGATCTGAGTTTTTCTTCAAATTCCTCCACCATTGTTTTTTTAAATTGCTCCAGTAATTGGCCAACTACTTCAGATATTATGGACTTTAAATCTTTTTGTTTCACAAGGGATTGTATGGCCACATCGAAGTCTGTTTTGTTGATATTTTCCTTCAGGGTATCTTTGATTTCAGTCAATTCACTATGTACCTTTAACATATCAATGCCTTCAATACTTTCCCCTTCTACATCTGAATAATTACGTTTGCTCTGCTTAGATGGTTTCTCTGAACAGTCCTTTTTGTCAGGTTTCTTAGCTGTAAGCAATGTTTGTACCTGTTTACCTGGCTTTTCTTTGTTTCCAGCTGACATGTTGAAAATTTCAAAATGAATACTAATCAAAATCACTGTATAGTTCACCCAGGTCAATTCTTTTTCCACTAATATCTCCAATATTTATGATCCAAAATTATATTTAAACATATAATCTTGAAGTTCAGAAGAAAATCTATATACTGATCTATAAATTAAAGCACTTCCGCATCAAAAACCAGCTTAAATTTGCCAAAGACTGCTGAACTCAAAATTCTCTCACTGCTCCGGCAGCCATCTTAATAACATTTATGGCCAATTTAAAACTTAATCTGACTACCAAAAAAATTATATCGGTCCCTTCAGTACTTTCTGAGAAATAGCGATAACAAACTTTGATTGTCAAAATCCAAGAGGCCGCCTGGCAGCCATTTTGTGATCCTACCCGCCTGAAAATGTACACTGCAGAACTAGACGTCAAGGAGACATTATGTCAAATTTCATAAAAATCTACTCAGTACAATCTGAGAAATATCGATAACATTGATTGTTTAAGGACGACGGACCACAGACGCAGGGCGGTTTGAAAAGCCCACTTTTACAAAACTCTTTGTGCAAATTATGCAAATGGATGACATCGGATAATTTTGTTTTTCATTGATGCCTTATGTACAAATATACAACAAATATAAAAATACCACTGTTTGCTCAATATGATGAATTTCGGCATGCTGTACTCTCGTATCAAGGAGTAACTTCGAATCAGCAGCATTGTAACCAAACACAGATGTACATATATCCAAAATGGCCAATAAGAAGTACTCATAATCAAATATAGGAAGCCAATTTCAGCACCTATGACATGTGTACACTCAAGGAATGTATCCCAAATATTTCTACAGTTTTATCAATACGTGTCCTCGGCACTGAAAATGTTAGTTATTTGTACTATTTCAGGTGATGAAAGACCAACACCCATTATACACATGCTATTATTGCCACCAGAATTACGACATTTTTCGGGACATTTTCGAATATAACATTGATAACCATGCAATTGCCAGAGAAAGCTTTCTTTCTGAAAAAATGCTGTTCCATTCCAAACTTCTATTCCCGTTGCATATAAAAGCCATGAGACTTCTACGTATATCATTATAGCTCATATATACCAAGACAGAAAATGAATAACTATATCAAGTTTTTATTAAGGGTATATGTATGACACCCCAAAATCACATTAATGAGTTAAACCTAATTTTTCTCAGTTAAACATAGTTTTTCTCCAGTTCAGCTTTGCTTCTCTCAGTAACCAAAGTTAACTGGAGGAAAATTAGGTTTACCATACGGCGGGTGTGACCTGTTAACAAGGGATGCTTACTCCTCCATGGCACCTGATCCCACCTCTTGATTCCCAGAGGTCCGTGTTTGTCTAGTTTTTATCAAATTTGTATCTGTATCTTTTACATCCTAAATATTTATACTTTGATATCTGAGATATTTTATAAATTTAAATGATACAAACTAGGTTTAATTGCGTCAAAATTACAAAACTGGGTTTAACTTATCTAGTTATTTGGGGTTAAGTCTAGTTTTTATCCAGGTAATGTGGGTTATGAGAAAAACAAGGGTTAAATAGAGAAAAACTAGGTTTAACTGAGAAAAACAAGATTTATCTCGAGAAAAAGTAGGTTTAACTCATTAATGTGATTTTGGCGCGCAATGTATATGAGTGTGTGAAATATTATTTGTGATTGGCATTGGACATTTCGGACAATGTTGAACATCACCACTGCATTTAAATAACATTGAACATTATTAAACAATACGGAAATCTCTAAAGAAATGCGATATATCGTGGTTACCGGAGTGCTCATTTGGAAATTCAAATTAATTGACAACATTTACGACGAATTTCTGTTACCTCCATTTCTATATGCACCAATGCGCAGTCTTTTCTTCTGGACCTAATTTACATTCTCTTGTAAAAAGTAACATAAACTGTGGAGATATCCAAAGTATCATAAAAAGAATAATTCATACAGACTACGCATTGGTGCATATAGAATTGGAGAGAGAGAGAGAGAGAGAGAGAGAGAGAGAGAGAGAGAGAGAGAGAGAGAGAGAGAGAGAGAGAGAGAGAGAGAGAGAGAGAGAGAGAGAGAGAGAGAGAGAGAGAGAGAGAGAGAGAGAGAGAGAGAGAGAGAGAGAGAATTTGTATTAGTAGTAGTGGTAGTAATAGTCACATACATATTGTCAATAAAATTCCGATTATACACTATTTATTTGTTTAACCTTTCCTTTTCAAATAACAAAGCATCTCTTGACAAATGTTCCCGAATTTTGAAATTATTTATAAAAAAACCAATCATTTCAACTAACAATAACCAAAGGGAACCTTTATTTATTTTCAAATACAATATTCCCCTGCAGTGTATAATTTTCCTTTCTGTTTTCCCTTCAGTTGTTTTTGTTTTCTTATCGAAACAATGGCGACCACAGATTCGAGCAAGCTAAATACCGAAAGGGTAATAGTAACTGGTCAATCTAACATCCCCGACGCGTCAGGGTAATATCAACAACTATCTATATAATACACTGTAGTTTTAGTTTTTGGTGCTTCTATTTTATTGTATTGGTTATTTAGACGTAGACACAATTTGCTTGCGGTCGTTTGCCGAATATAAATACATTGTAATCGGTAATTGAAGACAAATAATCGCTTCTGTTTTTGACAGATTGCAGACAGGAACGAGCATGAACGTATGTATACTGAAATAATATAATGTATGGTAGGTGTACCGGGCAATTCTAAATACATATTTTCATCAATGACACCTTAACAGGACATTAAACATAAGTTATCGATAGCCAATTTTTGCACCATGTGCTTTATCCGACCTTCAATAGAACATGCTGTTTCTGAAGATCAGAATCTAGGAACGATTGAAAACAGATGTATTGGCCTTACTGATATGTGTAATAAATTGAGCAATTTCATTTGTATAGGTTCATAATGCCCAAAGGTCCAATATCTGGAAACATTGATTTTCCGGTTCAATGTTTGTCCGTTTGTCTGCAACTTTTTAGTTTCTGTCGGAGAACTTGAATTCATTCCTGAAATTTTAATCAAATTGAGTATGTCGCTTTATATTGATGGCATCTCGCATAAGCTTGATCATGTTGTAAATTTAGAATATACTAAGTGGTAACTATCATGTTGTAAATTTTGTATTTAAACCCAAATTTAAAATTTACAAGATGATGATTGCAATATTAAAACATTAGAACATCGACACTCTTATCTACAGTCGCATATTAAGTTTCAGTGAAGATTAAACTAAACCTTTGAATAGTTTCGTAGTTCTCAGCGTCAGGGGAGTCGAAGGTCGGGCATATATGCCAACACCAGAAAGTCCAGTTTAATCAACGGAACGTCGGCAACATTTTCAGACTCCTGTTATTTTTAAGTTCAATGGTGCCAGGCTGGCCCAAAGCTGTTTAACGCCAGCACCATACCAGAACGTCTGATCAAGTTAAAGACATACTACTTGACGTTTAGCTTTCCGTAATGTACAGTAAGGTATACCTGCTCCTTAACGATCATAATAAAGACATTGATGAACATACATTTCTTACTTGAGGCAACATTTTAAAATAGTTACAACTTAAACCTTTAGTTAGTTGTACAGCATTGTTTAACAGAACAACACTTCTCCACTGACATTGTACTATCCTATTTTCCATGGAATCGAAAATACATCCCTGAACGGTTTGTAAATTATTCACGAAATGCAACATTTTATAGACATTTTTGTGTTTAGTAAAGGCTTTTAAAGCAATAAAAATTATATCGGACAGGAATGATCATTTATCATTTCAATTAGATAGTGTCAAATTACCTGTCCTTGTAAAATATGGCGTTGGTAATAAGGCGTGAATACAAAGGTCTATACCATGTAAATGATAATATAATAGTTTCATGACAGTTGGAAGATACCGCGATACCTATTCCACGAGCCTTCAGTGACCATATTCTCCAGGACGTCCGTTTCACAGAATAAAGGAGTTGGTTTCCAGTCCGCACTAAACCAAAGAACGTTAAACACGACAGCAATAGTTCGTCTTGCAGGGTGCTGCTGCACTGAAAAAGAAGCTCTCTTTTATGTCTCCGGTATATTCCGTTTTTTCCAACATTCGAAAAATCAATCAGGGGGTAAAAGATAAAAACATATTTTTTTTTTGGAATAGCAGATACTGTTGTATAAACAATAAATTAAGTAAATTAGCTGGCAAAAACACCAAGCTACAATACATAAGGTAATCACAGGTTTTTGTCTTATTATTTATCCATTCTCACTTCTTCGTTATACTTTGAATAGTATTTTCCATAGGTGAAGGCAAGCTTTTAATGATGGAAGAGATAATCCGGTTACAATATACCCAAGGAGTGGTCATCGATCGTCCCCAAGTCAAATGGCAAGTTGTCGCACAAGCTTAGTTCTGGGTCAGCGCGCCTCAAATTCACACTGACACGACGAGACCTCATTAATAAAGCGTTCTAAGCACTCAGCCACAGAAGCCCCGTAATCACAGATGCCCCGCAATCACGGAGGCCCCGTAATCACAGAGACCCTGTAATGACTTGGACCCCGTAATCACAGAGGCCCTGTAATCACAAGTAAAAATGCAGTAAGAGTGTCAAGCTTAGGATAAGTGATTCTGATTAACATAACATATTATGAGATTAAGATATTAACAATGTTTACATATAAAACACACAAACACAGTAAAATAAACTTGCAGAAAGTTTAGACGAAGTTTCAGCTAACAACTTCCATCAGGAACTGATACGGTTGTCTTGACACTTTGAAGAACAGCTTCCACATGAACATCAGTAGCATGCATTACCCCAGAGCTCAATTAATACCCTATTGTTGTTCAGCCTGTTTCACTGTTTGGGGAATTAAATTCAAAAATTATTATTCATTTCTTTCGTTTTCTCAAATAGCACATCAAATATGAAATATACAAAATAGTGAAAGAATGTAAAGGTCAACAGATACACAACTGGGTGGAATCAACATCCGAACAGTTTGAAAGCGTTTTGATACTGACATTATATATAAAGTGACATACCCTTATTGTCCGCAGTCCACATTTACTCAGTACTCACGCTCAACTAACTTTTCACGATTTTAAGGACTGTATAACACGCAAAATTTAATGATAAAAAATAATGGTCAAAATTATCGCTCATTTGAGGAAAACTTCAGCAATATAAAGATTGAGTACTGTACTCAACGTATTTATTCATTTCTTACAGGGAAATCATAAATGTGATGCAAATATTTCTATGTGAATGATGAAAAATAAAACGCTTCCTAATCACTTAAACCCAAACGTTTTACAAACGATTATATACCGTATAAGTGGAAATTTCAGCGAGACACAAATTTAGCGTTTTGTCCGAAAAATATGGTATACAATGTTAGCAATTGTATGATTAAAGAAAGATGATTTTTACTTACGAGGAGGAATTAACTGCCAACATTGAATCTTCGCTATAATTTCTGCTGATACGTATTCAAAATAATGAAATAAAATTGAGCTCGAGTATTGAGTATCTTTTAAAACTTTTGGTCCGGGTTTAAGTAAAATTGAAGAATCAAAACTCAAGTCCATTATAACATGATGAATTTTATGTGCAAATGGTCTCAACATGAAGAACAATTACGAATCCCAAACGGTACAAGACCATGTGTCCGGAAGGAGTCAGCGTCTTCTGCTGGCATGCCACACCCGTCGCAAATGTTCCAAGGAAACCTTTTTTCAGATCAGAATACAATTTAGAACAAAAGATGAGATAATAAGAATTTCAGTGTAAAACATTGTTATAATACTTTTGTTGTTCAGTCAGACATTTTGATTATTAATTACTATGTAACATACATGGACATAGGCAGATAAAGTGCCTAGTCGAACAGCTAGCTTTTGTTGTTGGACGGTTGGTGCTTATATGTATGGACAGAAGATAAGCAAAGGTGAGCGCCATCAGCATATGGAAAGGTCATTAAATGTAGTGAAATTATATGTTTATCACATTGAGCACACTTGATAACGACCGAGTCTGATCAGCGAAAATGTAGGTAACGTACGATACGATATGGTGAATTCTACAGGAACGTAAGCTGTCAATTTACTTGATTACGACCAAGTCTGATTCGCGGATGCGTAAACTGCTACTTCACTTGCTAAACCGCCGTTGCTTTTTGTCCGGGTACATTACAGTAGGACTTTATCCTTTACCAAAAACAAAACACTCACTTAAAATTGGCAAAACACGAGCTAAGAAAATCGCTATTACTTTTATGTAAACATGTTATCACCATGAAGGATAAACACCTCCGAAACAATAATTAATGAAACATAAAAAAAACCCAAAAAAAAAAAAAAAAAAAAAAAACAAAAACAAAAACAAAAACAAAAAAAATAATAGAAAAGAGAAACTGTTGAAATTTATTTTGGGTATAAGAAGGCCTTTATACCATACTGAAATATATGTAATTATGAAGCGTAGAAAATGTAGTAATTTCTTACTTAAATATACATATGTCATAGGACAATATTAAAACAGCATAGCAAATATCACATTTTGTAAAATTTTGCAATTTATAATGTGGGAATTTACCAAGGTATAAAACTTAATACATAATCATATTATCATAATTTTAAATGACCAACATTAATTAAAATATCCTGCGAAGGTCGTTGTCAAAGTAAGTTTTCATATCCCAAACATTCAGATAGATAAATACCCTTGCGTTCAGAACTTGTTATATATTACTAGTCGTTGACATTGAATGAAATGTGTGAAATATACCAGAGAAAACCCGTAAAATTGAATATAAATTGTTTTGCAAAATTAAAGGTTGAAAAAGAAATGTTAAGTGCAACGGACCAGACTGAATATCCATCAAAGAATGTATTTTATACAATGGAACGATAGTGGTTAAATTATGATAGGGCGATCGCATTGTTGGTTTGTTTTATTGGCATTAACAGCGGGTGTGATCGGTCAACAGGGAATACTCACTTCTCCAAGGCACCTGATTCCGCCTCTTGATTTCCAGAGATCCATGTTTTTCCAATATTCACAAGATTTGTTTATGTATTCTGGACACCCTGAAGATTTATATTTAATTTTTAGTCATATGATGGCTTCTAGTTTAAAACGGCGAAGGAGAGAATCTTGCTACAATGAGACCAGTGTCCTTCCGCAAGTAAACTGGCCAAAATTCTCACAAAATTAGCGAAGGTTCCAGTGGGGTCTTGTAGCTGTGAGATGTTTGAACCACAGAGACCCGGGTTCGCATTGTAACTGGACAATTCAGGATTATATTTCTGGTACCGGTTCTTAACAAACATATAATTGGGTAGCGATTGTCCCTTCGCCGCGTGTCTGTCATACGAACCGAGTGCTCGCCTTGTATTCTAATGGACTTGAATTTTCGAATCTTTTTAATAGAGATATTGGATATGTATACATTTACTGTTGGGTTTACGGTCATATATATCAACCAACGTAATCCTTATCTTGACAAAAACAACCTGAACCATCCGGCATAAATATCTATACCTTTAGGATGTATGAGTTCTGCTTAGAGTAAATATTTTTTATCAATCCTTTCGAGACCTGGGAAAACAGAAGATATATATTAATACGAAACCACACGGATGACTAAACACATTAAGTAAAATATAAGATAGATGGTGAATGGTATTTAAAGCAAAATAACGTTTATAAATGTTTAAAAATTACTCGGACCACTTGTGTCTGTGCCCCTAGTCTTAAATGTAAAATATGAATCCACGTGTGTTAATTGATAAAATGACCATATCAGAGACTTGGTACACTCTAAAGGGCAGGGGGCCGTTTTACGAAAGATCGTAAGTCCTAAATATTAAGTCTGAGTCCTAATTGTCATGGAACTGACCAATCAGCGATGCGTTGTCATGGTAGTTAGGACTAAAAGTTAGAAATTATGACCTTTCGTAAAACAGGCCCCAAATCTATAGACAGAAAATTAGTTTCAGTTATGGTTTCTAGTTTAAATATGACTTGAAACTAGTTTCGTTAAGTTTGAAGTAAATTTCAAGTTTGCATTTTCAAAACGACCGACAATTAGAAATTGCTGTGTATATCTGCTTAAAAATGGTTAAGTGTATATAATGTCAACTTTTGCAGTTTCTAAAACATTATCTAGCCATTCATGAAGCTGTTTCAAAACTTTATTGATAAAACAAGAGTATCAAAACAAGTTATTCACCTGTTTTCATAGATATATAGTTCTCCAATTACTGCCCATGTGGAGTAGGATCCGATATGCCAGGGCGTGTACAACATATGGAGATTTCATATACAGAGGTAAACTACTCACTGACAAATTATTGACACAGGGATATCGAAAACCGCGTTTAATGTCAACGTTCCGCAAATTATACGGTCGGTATAATAGTCTTGTTTGCGATTACTCTGTTTCATTAAGTGAAATGTTGAGTTGCCTTTTCGTTGGCGGATGTTGAGATGGTCTGTACCAATTGTGACGAGGATTCACTTCTCACGTATTTCATTGGACTTGACTGTGGACTCACGGCGGGTGTGACTGGTCGACAGGGGGTGCTTTCCCCTCCATGGCACCTGATCCCACCTCTTGGTTTCCAGAAGTCCGTGTTTGTCCATTTTTACCGGATTTGTATCTATGTCCTGGACATTCTATTGATTTATACTTTGGTATCTGAGATTTTTTGTATTCTCCCATTTAAAAAAAGTCTCCTGAGATCTGCCTGAGCACGTGGCCTTATAAGCCTAGACTACTCTAGTCTAATACTTTTTTTCTCCTTCCTGCTTTAACAATTACTCTATTTTTCTCGTACATGCTTTTAGTTTGTATTGAAATTACTAACTATTTTTAAAAACACTTTAAAAAATTTTGACAACTAAAAATTTCAAAATTTTATAAAAGTTTTTGAATTAAGTAAAAGGAAGGTAAAAACATTGAATGGGAGAAAAATAATCCATAATGAGTCAATCCATGTGGGATAAGGAATCACACCCTCAGGGTCGAATATTTCAGTCAGAGACGAGGCTTACCGATTTGACTAAATTTCATGGATACTAATATACAAACATCAATTCATATCCACATGAATTTTTTGGACACACTGCCAAATGTCTAAGCCTCGGCCCTGACTGAAATATTCAATCCTGAGGGTGAGAAATTCCTGTCCAACATGGATACTCATTATGGATTCTTATATTCCTCAACACTTTACATTATAATTACAAATGTACATCTTGATAACGCAGTGTCTTGTTGTATATACTTAAGTTAAACATTGTTTCCCTCTATATATCACATGTTTACGTAAAAGTGAGAATTATTGTGTTCTCATTTTTTTCCTAAACCTGGTAAATTAAAAAGAGAGAACATGATACATGTGATCTTGTGTGTAATCAAATTCAGTTAAAGCCACAGCGCGTATATACTGTTACTAAACATGTGACCAAATATTGGAATGTTAATTCTATATTCAAACTTTCTTCTTTCGCGAATATTCGAAAATTCGTTTCTGCTCTAGTAAAAATCTAACTATATTAGTGATTTGACTTATCATGGATACTACTAATACAAACACATAGGAAGGAAACATACTATCATATAACAACAAATACTTACCATGAATCTTAAAGAATGACAAATGCCGTTGAAAGGCTTCAAATTTTGGCCTATGCTCGGCACTTACGACGACTGAGCAGTGAGGGTTCTTTAATGACCCGACACCTACTGTGACACGGGAACTCGGTTTTTACCGTCTCATCTGAAGGACAGGAATCCGACCTGCCGCCGGTGTAATGTAGAAAAGCGACACGCATAGAAAAACTACCCCTGTAAAAAATTACCCGGGTTCCCGGTAACTTTTCTATGGATTCAGAGAAGTGCACAGCGAGGGAAATATTAATGATGAGAGTGCTTAACAATAATTCAAACAAAAAGACATCTGATCACTGGTTCATGAGAAGACGATATTTAGATGTGTACCAAGTTGTAGTCCTTTTTGGTCTTTGTGGGTACAAGCGGGTCCCCTGCTGCCCAGATAATAATTAGGCCTAATATATACATGAAAACTTTGTAGATATTTCTTTTCCCTAAATTATAACGGGGGTAGTTTTTCTATTCGGTCACTTTTTTGTGGGACGACTAACAGAAATGATGAAGCGGGTCATTTTTCTACGGCTACTCAGGTAAGATGTCTATCGTAGAAAAATGACCCCGGGTAAGATGTCTATCGTAGAAAAATGACCCCGGGTAAGATTTCTATCGTAGAAAATTGACCCCGGAAACGAGTTCTACGGCGGGTCATTTTTTATTCTACAAAGGCTGGACTCGAACTCACGATCAATAGTCGAGCGCGATACCGACTGGGCCAGGCCGGCTCACCTAACAATTAAAGATAACAGAAATCGGCAGTCAGTGTCATAAAATTTGACGCCAAATTGCGTTATTTTGTCTGTAGGACTAGTTATCAGTGGTATGACCAGTCTCAAACGAGACACTATAATAATGGCTTTCAAACCAGATAGGGATCATTAATATCAATCACATCAACTTTTGTTTACGGCACAGTCTCTGGTTTTCAACTAATTTTCACAGCAAGATGCTTTTAGAAGGGAATATTTAAAAAAAACAATAACCAACTTTGTGTACATAGTAATTCTTGTTGACAGTGTTAAAATATTATAGTGTCATATGTGTAAGGGAGTTGTTTCAAAATATTATTCTATTATTTATCATTTAGGCCTCGATTCAAATACGCATCTAGACCATTCACTGGTTTAACATATCAGTGGATTTTCCTTAATTTGCTGATCGGGGTCGAAGTATGATGGACCTCGTGAAACTCTACTTTCGGTTCGCCGATCATGGATACTCGGGTGCCTGTTTAAGGTTTTGGAACACTGAACATCTGCAATCTAAAATTCTAAAAATCCAAAAAGTCAAATATTTACAACAATTATGGATATTTGATATTTTAGGTTTTTGGGAAAAAAATCTAAAAATATAAAATTTCAAAACGGTTCTAGATATTTTATATTTTAGGGTTTTTGTCAAAAATCTAAAATTCCCAAACGTTTTTGATTTTTGAATTGTTAAGTGTTACACTGACCAACACACCGCCAAAGTCCAGAAGTCATGGCAAATTCTGAGGACTAAAGAGGCCATGTTAATAACCCTCTAATGACAATTAGCTAACCTCTGATTTTACAGATAACACGTCACAAAGTCTGGAGTTATTCAGCTTACGTGGTATGTTAGGAAGGAAACATACTATCATATAACAACAAATACTTACCATGAATATTAAAGAATGACAAACTGCTCAAATCTAGCGGCGACTAGCTTACCTTGAAACTGGGGAATTGTAATTGCTGTGGTCTATTGCCAAATGCTGACACTAAGAATGTTACAGATGGTTCTGTCAAAAAATACTAGCAGCAACTGGCTTCCTTGAGCCTCGGGAATAATAATTGCTATGGTCTAGCGCCATGTGCTGACGCTACGAATGTTACAGAGGATATAAAAAACAGAAGTCTAGCGGCAATCGGCAAACCCTGAATCTTAGGGAGGACACACTGTCTCATGTTGATGTGTACATGTAGACAGCATTACCACCCTGAGAGCAGTCGCCATTTAATTTCCCATATGAAGTATATTTTTTTCATCCATATCTCTGTCTGGCATTGAATACGCAAACTTTTTCAATCCTGGACTAAAAGGGCCCCAGTACTACATTCTCCGTTTGCCTTTTCGATATTTTTGTACAATGCAGAACACTGTGAAATTGTTTGTCTTTTTTTTATTTCACCTTGGTATTTATTGTTTGGAATGTCCTGAAGTAGACAGCATAACATTTTATCAAATTATATTTGTTCTTTTTATCACATAATACTAAGATTAAGTCTTTTTAAATATTAAAAGAAAACGTTTATTATGTTGGTAACGTCACACATTGTATGCTGCATTGTTGAAAAATACCCCAAAGTAACAAACTCATGTACTTAAAGCCACATTCAGAGGAATAATGCCCATAAATAAACTCCTCTGTACTCTCTTAATGCGTATTCGCATGAACTTTCGCCGTATTTTTAAAGTCATATTCCAGCTAATTAGTAAATTAATTGTGGGAAACGCCGAACACATTAATCTATTTCAACGGTAAGGGGTTGCCGGTCAGGTGGTGACGCTCTACTGAGCGGGCTCGTTTCACTGTCCAGGACAACTCAGGCAAGTAAGTGAAATATCAATCAAATGCTCTCGAACACTGTCCTGGGCAAGCAATCTAACCAAAAACTGACCTGAATTATGTCAGTTTTATCGACATCTTTGAAATAACTATTTCTGCCCTGGTACATTCGATTGCAACATGTGCTGAGACTGTGCCGGAATAGTACTCTCGTGGTAAATCAAACCCACCCTTTATAGCACTCGTACACCAGGGTAAATTTAAGAATTCCTACAGAATCCCCCCTAAAAAAACTCCATTAATACATCGAAGTTTTTGAAATCTTTTTTCATTTCCGTCAGTTAGGAGTCGTTTTCTAATGAAAATGTAAAAAATTACAGTATGTCCAGAAAATTACAATAACGTCCCCGGAATGTGACTTTAAACTTAAGTATAAATGATAGTGTTTCTACATGTATATGTATTTTTCTGTATAAGAGAAATTCTCCAAAGTCTCAACAGAACTGTACAGGGTCAAAGATGAAAATTGACGTACCAAGCAAGGGAGGACACACTGTCTCATGTGCACTATCCATGTAGACAAGAGTGACTTCCCCTGGCTGGAGTCATACTTTTTCCTTCAATAGCATGAACTGTGGTGAAAATACTGTATGGAAATATGGTGTTTAAAATGGTCTATCACACACACAACAAACACACACACACACACACAATTGTATATATATACGTGCTTGAGATATAAATGACTGAAATCGGAAGCGTAATTCTGTAATATAAAATCCAGAACAATGAACTGTGTGTATGATAGTATTACACGGATCCGTTTTATGCCCTCAAGTGCTTTAAATTCAGTGATAAAACAGGTAACTTAAATAAGATATTTGTTAAAGCATCAAAAATAAAAATATTTCCATTTCGTCCATCCCGCCCTCATTATCATCATTTAAAAACACTTTTGCCTAAAAATTTCAAATAAAAGGCAAAAAGGTAGCGAATTCAAATGCGCTCTTATTTTTAACACGTAGATGTCTAAATCACAAACACGTTTAGCGTCCTGAAACTAACCTATTCTATGAGGTTCGTAATGGACGAGAAAATTTTAATAGAAAGAATAAGAGAAATCATAATTCGACAGAAACATTTGCATACCTTTATCCTGTCAGAATATTTCATTACACAAAATCTGTTATTTTCATTTCAAATTTGGGTCCAATCCGAGATAGTGTATTTAAACATACAATTACTAATGTGTTACACAGGATGTTGTACACTCGTCAAAATATTTCCCCGTATATAGCCTCAGAAACTGATGAATAGGCGTACCGTGAAAATACGTTTAAAATGACAAGATGGCAAAGATACGTGGACATTTTATCCCATTTATACCCTACGGCCCAACTTATTTATCAGAATCTGAGCGAAACGCTTTCCTTTAGCGGTCAGTCACTGTTACCAAATGCAATTACATCTGAACTCGATGAAGAGAAATAGTTGATATTCGGACG
This sequence comes from Atrina japonica, assembly GCA_030159075.1. Lineage (NCBI taxonomy): Eukaryota > Metazoa > Mollusca > Bivalvia > Pterioida > Pinnidae > Atrina > Atrina japonica. The sequence continues at coordinate 101,984 of BROG01000780.1, read as the reverse complement.
GTTTCACGCATGACAGAGCCATTTTACAAAACAAAGTGTATTTCTTGGGAATTTTTAAAATAAGATGATGATATCAATATATGGAAAAAACAATAACAATGAATAATATGTAACCTTTACAAGAAAATTAATAAATCTACCTGCATACTGAATATGTTTTTAACCCGGGAGCGTTCATAAGCGCTGTTAAGTAACTTTATTTCCGTGATTTATCTCCCCTTGACAATAACATATCTTACCTTGTTACAGCTAACTTTCGTGAATCAATGCAATTTGGTTTCAGATCGGATGGATGCTTCATAGAAAATTTCACAAATATTGAAACGGCATATTGCAGATATCAATAGCAAGCAAAACTCAGTTTATCCGATCCCGACATTGTGTTGAAATGAACATTGAAAAATCCTGTCCAAACACACTGTATACTCATAATGTCACAACATATTAAGGGTAATTTAAACTTGACTTGGATATCTGTAAAAAGTTCATATAAACAACAAGTACTGCTTCGATAAACACAAAACAAAATAAACAAATCAAACAACTTTTCCAGGGAACCAGTCTATCAACAGGTTCAGCACAGACGTCGTCCCTGAAAGAGCAACAACATGTTACTGATCAGAGACCAAGATGGAATGACCAATTTATATACATTCCGGCATGCCATAGCCAGAGGCGTTCGTCCAACACGTTATCCATATATCTATGTACTAATGTACCCTGTCTTAGGGGCAATGAACCGTTACGGCGATTACATTTAACACCGAAGCACATGTAATTTTACTTTTGTTATTTATGATGTTGTAAGATGTCCATGTTGGCGAGTATTGACAAGATTGCTGTTGTCTATATCACAGGACCAAATCAATTACCTCGATGAGGCACTAGAGGGGGATTTGTTGTACCCTGTAGTGTACGTAAATCAACATGTCCCGTCTCTCTACGCTTGTAATTTAAGCATTGATGCAACATTTTATATACGTTCACAAGTCATTTTGGATATCAACAGGAAACATTTTATAACATCACATGTAACGAAATTTCACTCGCAACTGCAACCGTAAAGTGTTGGGGCAGAAACCAACTGTGTTTCAATACAAAAGTATATTTTCTACCGTTTTAAATGGAATTTATATTTTCATTTCATTTTGGGTTTTTTTTGGGCAAATTACTCGTATTTCAAAGTATTTCAAAATGGTAATATTTCAAACCACCTGTTACGTGTACAAAACATATTTCACTTCTAAGTTTACAACGGTAATACATGTAGTTATATCATTATGTACATACTCTACACCCCTCTGAGGTTCCCCATTGGGACAACCTGAAAACAAGACCTCAATTGATTCTGACATTGACATGTACAAGTAATTCGTCTGTGAAAATCTCTCAATTGAGATGTTATTGCACATAAAACAATTACATTTTAATGCTGCGCTCGTCCAGATTTCAGACGGGTTTTATTACTCAAGTGAAACCTGAAGACTCAAAAGGGTTGCAATACTGTATTCTAAAATCTTGAAGACATTCACTGTTAAGATCTTTAAAAAGGAACATAACTAACAAAATCACTGAATTTATGTTTGAATTTCTATTAACGCAGTTTATATGTTATCTTTTTTCAAATGTTGAAAGGAGTCGGCCTGGCTCAGTCGGTAGCGCGCTCAACTCTTGATCGTGAGGTCGTGAGTTCGAGTCCAACCGGCGGCAGGTTGGTTTCGTGCCCTTCGGATAAAACCGTGAAAATAATCGAGGTCCTGTGTCACAGTAGGTGTCGGCACGTTAAGAAAGAACCCTCACTGCTCAATGGCAGTAAGCGTCGAGCCTAGGCCAAAATTGAAGCCCTCTGCCGGCATTTGGTGACGTCTCCGTATGAATGAAAATTTTTTGTGTGGGACGTTAAACAACAATATACCACACATACACATTTTCAGTTTGGAATATGTTTACTTAAATCAGACTGTGACAAATAAATTACCTGACAGTACAAAGAACTGATGTACAGAGATATATAAAATGTGTTGCTATTACAACTGTCATAAGCTCACTTTGAATTTCCAATTTTAAGGTTAGCAAATAACAGTGCGACATTTAACTCCGGACACGACAAAGTCCGGACTTTTAGCTACCATTTCCATTGGAGCTGCAGAATTTCTTTTTGTGGTAGATGGTGGGATTTATGACCAATAACACATATACTTAAATTTCGGGTTTACCTGTTGATACCTGCAGAGATATTAATTTTCAAAGGTAAAAATCCCACGGGATTTTAATGACACTACCACTGCGTGTAGGAACTACAGGACTTACATCATCTGCTTTATATATTACTACAAGTACAACTTCTGTTGTAGGTCCTACTAGTACTACAACTGTTTCTGCTACTACTTCTACAACAACCACTACATTTTGAAATAAAAAAAAATACTGGTCAACCAGACCAGTGAATAAAGGAATTTCACTGGTCAAATAATAGACCAGTGAATAAAGGAATTTCACTGGTCAAATAATAATTTTTTTATCTGTATATTTACAATTGAAATGAAATGGAAATTTACTGGTCGTTTAGACTTTTGTAAAATTTACCGGTTTTTCTGGTAAGACCAGTGGATTTCAAATACACTGCACTACTACTACTATTACCGCTACATGTACTACTATCAAATGCACACATAACACTGCTCAAGTGATCTATCCCGATTTGAATTTTTCTGCCCGATACTTTATTGCAGTAGTGTAACAGGTGTTTCGTTCATTCTTAATTGATACCTGACAATGATCTATTGTTATTATTATGTATGCGAAACACTCGCCTGTACTGACACCAAGTTTAGTTCTGATTTTCTCTTTTGGATCCGCTCCTGTTTTATAACACTATGCACTGCAAGTTCAAATTTCAATTCACAATACGGGGTACCTATTTGAATGTAATATTAACAGGTAAATATTTGTTTGTAAACAAGACCTAGAAATGCCCTTAGGAATAACTGTAGCGAATTATATGACTAATATAAGAGTTTATCTAACAATAATATATATATATATATATATATATATATATATATATATATATATATATATATATATATATATATATATATATATAGATACAATTTCATGACCCTAAATAAAGCTAGTTTCAGGATCGATGAAAATCTAAAGCAATATATGCAATTAATTTATTAGAAGTCGGCCTTATTAAAGTTTTTTTTTATTAATTATTGTATCCTTATTCAATAAAAAAGTTTTGTCAGAAATTTAGCCAAGTATGGAATGTCTTTGGTATAATAATAATGTGTAATGATTAGTTCAAATATAAAGGCTGAGTATTCTAAACCCTTTTAAGTTCAACCCCAGGTTCAAAGGTTAAAATTCCAAGACCGATGGGATCGTTTCAAGTTCAACTTGAGCAGCAAAGTTTATAATAAAAAATAATCCAGCAGCTGTGAAAAGGGTCATTGGGGCAATTTGGGGATAATTTTGGGGGATAATTTTGGGGGATAATTTTTGGGGATAATTTTGGGGGATAATTTTTGGGATAATTTTTGGGGATAATTTTTGGGGATAATTTTTTATGTTTTCAGACACTTGAATATATGTGGATTTGAAAAATATGTCGGAATGAACTCGGGTGAGAGCATCGTATTTTGCTTCTGGCACAAATAAAAATCTTCAAATTTAGGAAAATTACGTTATATAGAATCTTTGGTTTCTCGCATTTCTCAGCTGCTGACTCAGATGGTATCGATAAACATTCACATGTATTTTTACTTCCATATTATATGTGTCTTTACCATTTCAGTAGTGAAATTGGAAAATAGGAGATTTTAAAATTGAATGACAGGTCATGCGCGTGGTGACGTAAATTATTAGATGGACGGTGCCGCCACCGCAGTAACACACATCTGTCTGTTCGCGAAAAATGTTTGACGTTAGTTGGAACCGCCTTAAGCGTCTGTTGAGGTGTGTCTCGGATACAGTATTGTGTCGGAAAACTTGGCATGATGGATGAAGACAGTGGTCATTATGGTCACTTGTGAGTGGTCAGATTTCATTACAATCCTATAAAACAATAAAAATGTGTCCAGACGAGCCATAAAATATACATGATAAATCAATTGTCTTCAAGTGACGGATAAAACGTGGACAATGTATTCAAAGCGAGAGAGTTTAGGACGGAATTTCTACATTTATAATTGTGGGCAAAATGCAGTCAAATGGAGACGCCAAAATTCAGTATGTTTAGAGGGCTCTAGTTCTCCACATTACTTTTATAGCTACATATATATAATAACTAACCTTTATTAAAATATTCATCAAATCAGAAAAATATATATTAAATGGATGAAAGCGTGGTGGCTGATGTGTACTACAGGTGCTTTATATAAAGGTGTTTCTGTACACTGTCCGTTAATAAGGTTCAATTTTAATTATATTTTTGTTTTGGAAACTTAGTTTTTGGTAATTTCTTAACCATCTTAAAAACTTTAAAAATACACAGAAAAACAGTATTTTACTTAGATAGTCTCTATAGGGGATGCATTTTAAAAATGCAACGGAAGATATTTTAGTGATAAAAATGTGTTATAATGATAAAATAAAACAAAGGATTTGATAAAATTATGTAAAGGAGCATATTAGAAGCAGGTGATTGTTTACAAAGCGCGCGCGCGCGAGAGAGAGAGAGAGAGAGAGAGAGAGAGAGAGAGAGAGAGAGAGAGAGAGAGAGAGAGAGAGAGAGAGAGAGAGAGAGCAATACTTAAAGTTTGTCAGACTTTATATACCGAGCTCTTGATATGAAGTTGTAAGAAATAAGATGATGGATAAAATTACTAGTAAAAGATTCGTCTCCATGTATTAGTGCTAAAAGGCGGATTTTACTTTTGAAAAATCGTTTTTACAAGTGTCTGAGACTATATATATATATATATATATATATATATATATATATATATATATATAATATATATATATATATATATATATATATATATAGGGACCAGAAACAATAAGACAACGGACGATACACGTACTTGTGCGTGGGCATTTTACATCATAGTTATCTGAAGGAAAAGACCAGCGTCCTCTTTACACTATCTTCTTTTCGTGGTTACTCGGTGCTTACAAAACAATTAAAATGTCAACTTTAGGTCACGCTGATATTAAAACGTATCGCCAACATATGCGTTTTATGATCACAAGAACGTACTGACATTTGTTTAGTAGTTATGTTTTTCTTTTCTAAGACATATATTCATGATTTTTTTATGATGGAAACTCTTAGAATCTTCGGGAGACCTCTTGATTTGTGGTCGGGTTTTGGTTAGAGTATCAATGATTAAATGGGGCTTAGTGAGCGAACCATTCTTAACCACTTAAATTTCACTCCGTATGCTCTAGGACTTCGAAAATAAAGATTTGCGCTTTCAGAGCGCATGACACGCCCGTCTACATTGAGGTCTCTTCAAATACATTTGAAATGAAATATGAAACATTTAATACCATAACCAGTTTTCAATGTAAAATCAGTCAGCATCTCCAATCTGCATGGTAAAATTTCTTTCAAAATTAAAGTTTGATTAACAGAAATTTATAAATCCATTTGGTTTGTTTATACAAATCACAAGAAATAATCTTTGATTTAAACTATGGTGACTTAGACTTTTTTTTCAATTATCAAACTTCAATTTTTTTGGGGTGGGAGGGTATTCTTTCACTTAGATTTATTCATATGGCATACTAGAGATATAAATGTACTGAGATATAAATTTTATGTCACAAACCTTTATTCTTACAACAATGATATCCATATTAACTTGTGGTCAGAGAAAAAGACTTCATTAGTGCCACTTTCCACACAAATATCAAATCAATATGTAGAGGCACTGCACAGAAAGGGATATTTTAAAAATATTTACTAAATCAAGGAGCCATAACTATGCACAAAATCATCCCAGCGAAACCAAATTTGAACTTGATCTGTAACTCATTTAGATACTAAATATCAAATCAATATGTAGAGGCATTGCAAAAAAAAGGTGCAGAAAGGAATATTTTACAAAAAATACTAAGTCAAGGGGCCATAACTCTGCACAAAATCATCCGACTGGAACCAAATTTGATCTTGATCTGTAAATCATCTAGATACAATAAAATATCAAATACCAACTGACTATGTTGAAGCATTACAAAGAAAAACTGAAAACTGTTATTTTTCAAATATTTACGTATTTCCAAGGACCATAACTCAGCAATGGAAAATCAGAATTTAATCAAAATCTAAAGAGAGCTTGCATTTATGGTAAGAAACAAATTACCAAAAAAAATCATTGAAATCTGTTGAGGCGTTTTTAGTTGTCGTGCGAAGTGTGGAGGACGTACGGACGCACAACGGTATACCATAATACGTCCCGTCAAAGTTGACGGACGTATAAAAAAACGAGTTAGAAAAATCTTTATAAAAACCTAATAAGTTGTTATGTCGAACTCGAGTTTGCTAAGTCGTTATAACGAGTTAAGAAGTTGTTAAAACGAGTTAATTAGTCGTTATAACGAGTAAATAAGTCGTTATAACGATTTAGCTAAACTTAAAAATAACTCCCTATGAGACTAACCGGCTTCTGTAGCAGATAAATGACCTGGGTGTATTCTATCACAGAAAATATGAACATTCAACATAAAAACAATGCTATTTCCCAAGATGCAATGGTAATTACAATAACATGGTTGTCTATAACGAAACTCCTAATATGGCCGAGGCTGCGTTCAAGATCGTAGATTCTACAGGGGGTTTGTAAATTTACAGCATTGTATAACTGAGAACATGTACTTGTTTTGTATAAACTACGATCTGAACGCGGCCAGATCTTAACATTCCTTAAAATGTATACGTATGAGACCACTTTTCTACAAGTGTCACTGTCCTACATGGGTCAATTTTTATGGGGGTCACTTATCCACGGGGGTCTCTTTTCTACAAGGGCCACTATTCTACAGGGGTCATCTTTCTACGGGGGTCACCTTTTCACCAAACGAATAACAGAAATATTAAAACAGGTCATATTTCTACAGATCACCAGGTAAGATTCCTACTAAGAATATTGACGCTTTTACGACACATTACATCGGTATCTGCAACTACATATTTGGGGTGTAAACTTTACCTTTACTTATAATTCTGGTGAAGTTGGGGTTACTGGTAGAGTTTTCTCCCTTTATCACTGTCCAGATAAAAACCTAATCCACAATCATGTCCCATAAGTAATTTGATATGTAGTAAAATTGTTAGTGAAGGTGTACAGGCGGTCAAGTGGATTTAAATTTAAATTTACAACACAACGATATAACTCTGTCTAGATTTACTGCTACTTTAAGCTAGCATGGATGGATACATCGTCTGTATACACCTTAGAATTTAACATATATAAAGTTACAATGTAAGATAGTTTCTTATTCTTCGCGACTATCCTATTTATGAAATGTAAGAATACATAATTACACATATACTGGACAATAAGAACATAGGCAAAATCTGGAAGGTAAACACAGCACGCATATAAAACATATAATTTATCATTTACACGTTACTGGCAGGTAAAAGTGGCGTAAATTTCAAACATCTGTATATTCTTACTGAGACAGTAAAAGTCAAAATGATAATAAAGCAGAAAAGAATAATTCGCCTGACAGAGAGCAAACTACAGAGAGCTAAGCTTTACTTCGGAACAAGTACTGTGAATGAAGATACGATCTGAGGCGACAGACACGGGGAGTCTAATTATCAAAAATCCCTGAATGACAGATGTGTAAATGTGATTTTTTCACAAATGAAGAAAAAACAAACTTAAGGGAGGTTCTATATTAAAATAAGCCGACATTTTGGTAAACTGAATAAAGTCTTAAAAGACATGTTGGTTGCTCATTTTCAATTTCATTGTCACAAAAATGACAAGTGTGTTTGGTCGAATAACTTTAAAAAACAAAAACATTGAAATAAAACCATGACATTCATGAAAAAGCGCGTGACTCCGTAAATAAGTGGAGATAATCAAAATTAACCGGAAGCTTTTAATTTGAATTTTGAATGTTGTTTTCAATCTCTTACACATAGTTGTCGGTCCTTGCACTCCTCAACAATCTCTGTCTGCGTCTAAAAAGAAGTCCCAAAAAACACGTGGTCATGTAACCCACAGAATGTAGGCCTATATAAAAACCAAATTACTCAGAGTAAGGAAACATTTCGCAACAGCATTTTCACCTCAAATAGTACTTTATCTACGTCAGCACTATAATATACGCAAAAAGACCGATTTTTTTAAATGGTGGAGGAGAGAAACCGGTTACAATGCATTACCCGGGAGGAGACCACCTGCCCTTCCGCAAGTATTAACCAGAAGTAAAGTTTCTATTAATATAGTCAATCTCTGAAACAGAGTTGTCGGTCTTTGCACTATCGATCGAGTGTGCAAAGACCGACAACTCTGTGTCAGAGATTTGCAAATGAGTGATAACTTCAAATTTCGTTTCCAGTATCCAGTAATATTAGAGTTACACTTAAGTTGAATCAACATTAAATGCATAAATAAATATACCTAATGAAAGGATAGCCTAATAGACAGACAGACAGTCTGTCAATATATATATATATATATTCGAAATTAACAATAATAACAATAAATAAATAATAAATATTAAGATATATAAAATATTAAAATATCACGGGTTCAACACGTTTTCTACTGGTCTGTTTCTTCATCTCTGCAATGTATTATCAAGCTATGTTTTTTATACGAGGCTGAACTTGCACAGACAGTTCTTAACAACGTGACTATACATATTAACATTTATTCTGAGATGCGGTAAATCATGGCGATTCTATGCGAACCGGAAGTTAAAAGATGTGTTAACTGCTAGTCGTCTTTTTCATTCATCATTAAGAGTTTGTGGTAAAATTGTGTCGTACCGTCTATGGCGGCTAACATTAATACTGTCTTTTTATTTTCAATCAACATTTTGCATATTAGTATAGGCGTAAATGATGCGAAACAATAACGATGCAAAATCAATAAAGGCCTTGGCAACCAGTGGCAAGCTCGCTGAGAGAGAGAGAGAGAGAGAGAGAGAGAGAGAGAGAGAGAGAGAGAGAGAGAGAGAGAGAGAGAGAGAGAGAGAGAGAGAGAGAGAGAGGGTAGAGAGAGAGTCGCAGAGAGACTGCCTCTATGGGAGGCGAGGCTTGTACGCGCCAGTGTTCATGGTCTTGCCATCTTGGCAGAGCGTATCTTGCTTGGGATGTCTGTGCGGTCTTAGGTAATTATTTGTTGGAAATGTTCAGGAGTCTGCGGTGGTGACCTTGTAGAGGTGGACGGTGCGGGTACGGTATAGCGGTTATTTTGTTGCCTTTCGTTTGTTGTTAGAGTTGGGACAGAGCTTGGAGGAGGGTGTCAGGGTCGAGTTATCGGGCCACCTCTGGCGGTCGTCGCAATTATGACGGTTTGATGTGGTTGTTTGCCTGGGATGTCGATTAGTGGGCTGCTGGCCGATGTTGGAAGAGATTGGTGTGAACTGGTAGTGTAAGAGCGCTTTGTGTGTGTAGGTGTATTTATTTCGTTTTTTGCGGCCACTGCTTGATTGGGTTGTAGTGGAGGGAGTTGATCTTATAGGATGAGAGTCGTGTTGGAGGGGTCTCTTATGGTTTCTTTCTAGTGGATTTTGGGTCTTACGAGGGGGAGTTTTGTATTTGATTAGCAGTTGAGGTGCCTGGCTTGCCGATGCCTGTCCCTGGAGTATGGCGTTTCTAGATTTGGGCTCCTATTTTGGCATTAGAGCACTGGCGAGAGTATGGGCCAGGATTTTTGATAGTGGGGCTTTTGGATGGATTTCAACGAAAACGTGTAGTCTCTATCTGTGTGAGATGGTTTTGCAAGGGTTGTATTATCGTGAATTGTGATTTTTCCGTCGGTGTCCTGTGTCCTTTGTTGAGGTTTTGATAGGATGCGCGTGTTCACTTGTTTGTGCGGAGCTCCAGCGTGTTGTGATTGGGGTTAGGTGGTGGTGACTTACCGAAGAGCCGCGGGAGCGGGTGTCCCTCAAACTTTGTAAGGGTGTGGATGTGGGAGTTCGTGCTGGTGAGGAGTCTTGTGAATGATTGTCTTGGATGAAGGTTTGTGTCGTTCTGTAGACTGGTTCAATGAGAGATATTATCTATCAGACATCTATGTTTTTAGGTGACGGGAATGGGTTTGTTGCGAGTGGATTTGGTAATACTGTTGGTGAGTTTGTGTGTGTGGGGTGCGGCTCTGCGCTGTAGGGAGTGAGAATCTTGTTGGGATTGTCCCTGTAGAGCTGATGTTGCTTGGGTGTTCCTGGGGGGTGTCGTCCAGAGTTTTTTTCATTGGTGTTACTCTGCGTCACAGTATTAATTGGTGCCTCTACGATCTTTGAGGAGAGGGCCTTTGCTGTAGTGTAGGTGGAGGCGGTATATGAGCGTGAGAGTGGGGTAAGAAGAGGCGGAGTTTATTCGAGAGAGTACGTGTTGGTGCGAGATTGTGTTGTTTTTGGTGGTAGTCGCGTTTGTAATTGCTCATGATGAGCGCTTTGTTGAGATCTGGTACTCTTGAGCTTATTTATGCCGGAGATGCGGAGGTGTAGAGAGTGGGAGTGTTCGTGGGTAGAGGGTTCTAGGGATGCCTTTGTATCTGAAAGTAGCATTGAGAGAGACACGCTTGCGTCTTGTCGCGTAGATGGATTTAGAGTCTTGAGATATATGGCCTCCCCTTTCGGTCCTAGAGGTCTTGGGCGTCTCGGAGCGTTGATCGCCGATGGTTGCGGTGGATAAGAAGTTGTTTGATTAAGTTTCTCGTAGGGGATTGGTAGAGTAGCGGGTAATGTTTTTAGCACTGGGTTGGGAGTGTTGATTTTGGGGAGTCTGTTGGGGGCTTTGAGCTGATTTCTTGGTCTGTCAGTAGAGTCATTTGTTGGGAACGGGCTTTTGGTTGGGGATCGTTGGGAGGGTTCGTCTTAGGCGTTTAATGTCCCACTCCATTGAAGTGATGTCGCGTGGCGGTGTCTTTTGATGGTACAGAGTGGGTGAGGTCAATGGAGACCTTGATAGTTTTGTTGATTCTTTTTCCTTATCTAGAGTGGCGCGTCGGGTTGGTTTGTTAATTCTGAGGATCAGCAGTAGTTTGTGAGGCGTAGTTATTTGGGGATGTCTGATTTCTGTTCTCGGTTTGTGGTGATTTGACGCAACGACTATTAATTCTTAATGGAGGATATGTGATCTGGTTTGGTTGCCTGGTGCTAACGGCATGTGAGGCTTTGGGTGGCTGGGGAGCTGAGCGTTAGGTGAGGGGTCGAGCTCGCGACGCAGATTTCACTTTTCTGCGTGACTCGTTGTTACGCCTGTTTGATGTGGAAGATGATTTGCGTGGTATTTCAGTATTTTTGGATACTTTTTGGATGTGTTGGGTTCTTATAGTTTGCTTTGACTGGAAGGGTGTCTCGCGGCATGTTCGGCTTTGGCTATGATGTGGTCTCCACGAGTCTCAGGGCTAAGTGTTGGCGGGTTCTTGGATGCGGCTGGTGTTGACTCTGTTTACGGGCATGTTCACGGTTCGTGATCGTCGAATGACATTGGAGTTTATTTCAGAGAAATGAGGATTGTGACAATGTGAGACTCGGTAAGAGTGATGAGGGGTTTGTGATGCTTTTTGTAGGGGGGATGGTCGAGGTGGGTGGCGACTTTCGTGTGATTGGGATGAGACAGCGTTGGCGGACCTCGGTCACTCTGCTGGGCCGCTACGATGCGTTAACTTGATTCCTTTGAGGACTTCGATATCCCGTGTTATCGTGGAGTGTTTTTGGATTGTAAGCTCTGGCGGGTGCGGCTTTAATGTGTTGTGTTAGATGTGTGTTTTGCATGTGGAGGGGATTCTGCGGTTTTTGTAGACTGTTTGTCGACCTTTCGGTCGTGGGGGGTGGAGTGGACCGAATCACCTGGTCCTAAGTGGTTTTGTGGAGGGAGTGGGTCGTGTGGTGTATGAGGGGGGTTTCTGCGGCCCGAGCTGCGGGAGACGGGTGGAGGGTTGTGATTTTTGAGGCTGGCGGCAGTGGTCTTTTCTTCTGCGCTAGGACTGTGGATTTGTTTGCAGGGTAGCTGGATAGTTTGTGGGATCGTGTGGCGAAGGTTGGGTGAGATAAGGGTGGGGGGTATGGGGGAGTGTGATTGCTTGGTGTTGTGGTGGGTTTGTTGTGGGATCGGAAGGTGAGGACTTTGAAGGGATCTGGTACTGGGGGGTGGATTTATAGAGAGAGAGAGAGAGATGATGACTTGGTTCGAGAGAGAGAGAGAGAGATGATTCTTCGATCGTGTTGTGATGTCGTTGCGGACGAGAGAGAGAGATGTTATGTGAATCATCGAGTTTTTTGGTGTGGTTGAGTGTGTTTTTTTGTGCTATGATCTGTTGATGCTGACGGTGGGCACGATGTTTTGTTTGGAGAGACGATAGAGGAGTTTTTTAGAGTGGGTCGTGGGGGGGTGGTTCCAGTGTTAGTCTGGCGGGGTGTGAAGTAGGTGACGAGAATATGGGTGGGGGAGGGGAGGATTCGCGTTATGGAGTGGTTGGGGGAATTGTTTGGAACTCCGATCCGTATTGTGCGTTGGGGGAGATGAGCGGAGGTTGCAGTATATCAGTTGTGTAGTGGTGTGTGGGGTTTATTTTGCGTGGGTCCTGTCGGTGAGATTCCGATGCTCTCGACTGCTGTGAGGGAGGTGGGATCGCCCGTTGGCTGGCTGGCCGTGAGTGCCTGAGTGAGTCTTGTATAAGTACGTATACAGGTTCGAGAGAGAGAGAGAGAGAGAGAGATTTCTTAAGATGGATGAAATGACAAAAGTTATTTATGTATTATTCAAAATATGCTCGAACTCCTCCAGAAATAATTAGTGTCACTTCTAATCTTACCTTTGACCTCTGGATTTTCCCATCAATCTGTTAGTCATTGGTGTTGATTTCACCTGAGTTAATGACAAAATGAGGCTGACTGACATGTTGACCACGATGTAAATCGCATCTTCTGTAATTACTCGTAACATCAGCAGTGCAGGTAATCTGGACGTAGTGTTGGTCATCTATATATAAATGAATGAAACATTTACTTAGAAGAAAGGTGTAGCGTAACAAAAACCAAGGCATGTAAATTTATTTTAACGGCTCAGCGAACATTCTTATCTAGTCATATAAAATCTGTTTGACATGGCCATCATTCTACAAACCGACGAATGACGGTTTTGAATAGATACACCTTTGTATGTCACGTCGAGGTGTTTGGTACTGTAATAATGATAACTAAACAACTACCACTACTACAACTACCACCACTACTACAACTACCACCACCACTACTACTATGACTACTAGAGTATACTACTACCAGCACCACCACTACTACACTACAACTATCACCATCACCACTACTACTACACTACAATTATCACCACCACCACTACTACACTACAATTATCACCATCACCACTGCTACTACACTTCAACTATCACCATCACCACTACTACTACACTACAACTATCACCATCACCACTACTACTACACTATAACTACCACCATCACCACTACTACTACTACACTACAACTATCGCCACCACTACTACTACACTACAACTAACACCATCACCACTATTACACTACTAACACCACTACCACCATCACCACCTCTACTACCACTACACTACAACTAACACCATCACCACTATTACACTACTAACACCACTACACTACTACCACCATCACCACCTCTACTACCACTACTACTACAACTACCAGCACCACCACTACTACTACACTACAACTACCAGCACCACCACTAATACATTACAACTACGACTTCTACTACAGATGATGATGATGATGATGATGATGATAAAGACGATGATGTATTACACACTTCTCCTGTTTTCTGACGTCAATATTATTGAATCTTGGTAGAATTGTCTAGAATGTAGTCATAATGCATAACTAAACATTTTTTTTTATTTGATATAGGTCAAAGGTCAGAACGTTATGATCTGCGATCTCGTGACAACACAGGACTAAAAGTAACTACCAAATCTCCAAATTCGCCAGGTAAACCTAGTTGGACTGTATAGATCCCCAGGTACATTCGCACATAGCTTAAAGGTCACCTTCGTTAAAGGGTATTTGTCCTTATGATTAACATAAAAAGAACAGAAAAAGTCATCATAAAGTAAACTTATTAACTAAGATGGATTGAGTTGCACCTGTAAATGAAACACCCGTCAAAATTGCAACTTTAACCCCCCCCCCCCATCCAACTTGATGTGAAGCCTTATTGAAGTGCATGAATGCAACAAACTGTGATTTTAAAATGTCAATAGATCAGTCCGTTCTATTACACTAACGATGCACTTTATCACATATAAAAATAAACAATTCAATTTTCCAGGTGTGACATTACCGGGAAATTCACCTGTGGCTTATATTTACCTATAAATATTCTCGTTTATCATAATTTTGATCAGATGCTATGCAAAAAAAAAAAAAAAAAAAAAAAAAAAAAAAAAAAAAAAAAAATTCTTAACTTCTATACTGACCTAAAGTGTATCTGGTTGTTTGAAACGATTAAATAAAATAAGACACATGTGTAAGTTTACAATGTGAAAACAAATAGCTTTAATCGCGACAATGTTATTACAAAAATAAGAATCATGAAATTTTATCTTCTAAATTAAGTCCATTCAAAAGTTATAATAATTACCAATAATCCTAAGCTAGTTAGTTCCATCTACGAACAACAGATTGTCGCTTCGTCTGACGTCCAATCCCAGATGACGAGAGCTTTAAAATTCCTCAAATCGTTTTGGTTTACGTTCTATTTACGAGAGCATATCAAACCGTATGTGTAACTTGTTTCACCTACATAAGCATAGTTACCTTCTAATATATACATATATATATATATATATATATATATATATATATATATATATATATATGTATATATGTTTGTGTTACACACCTGTGTGATTTTACCTGGACAGTTGCTGCGAACAAACTCGCGTGATTAATTAAACCTAAGGACCGTGGTCATTTCACTAGAAATGTTTTGCTTATTTTAACCTACATACCTGTACACTTGATGTATAGCCCCTGCGGCTCCCCATGACGTTGGACAGTTACCATCTATCTGTAACAATGTACAGCTACTAACGAAAATAGTTTACTACCCAAGCGCGAGATCGACGTGTAATGACACCCCAACTTTTTCATTGGCATACATAATTAAAACAAAATATCATTTTACAAAGTTCGTTGACATTTATATTTGTTGTGTAAATGTTTCAAATATTAACTTCTCCTTACCTGGATGCGCTCCGTGTTATATAGATACAATTGGGAAAAAGTTCTATCTAGCATTCACACACACACACACACACACACACACACACACACACACACACACACACACACACACACACACACATATATATATATACATACTACATGTATTGGTATTGACCTATCCTGTATATACGATTATTGTATAGTTCTGCCATATGTGGGACTAATGTATCAGTGACCATTGTTATGTAACAAGACGTAAGTATCATGTTAAGAACATTGTATCTGCATTATCCTAAAACTTAAAATACTTTTACACTTCCTTACATTACCCGAGACATTCGTCACACAGACCAACAGATTTCAACTTGCATTTCATCCCAGTATCGACTTTCGGCAATCATTTTATGTATTTAATAAAGTTTTAGACCTAATTATTGTACATACGGTGTGTAGGGAAGGTTAGATCATCTTAAATCTTGAAGGTTAGACATAAGTTGTTTGTTATGTGTGTTTAGAAATATAAAAGGGTTTCCACAGTCCTTACATATAATGATATCAGTCTTATATGTATAAATATCTAAAAACTCTTTAAAGGGTAAAGAATTTAGGAATGCCCTCTCTGTTTAATGTCAGCGACAGACATATAAGATAAGAAGATGAGATGACTATAAAACAGGCGGCGGTGAGTATATACAGTATTTAAATGGTCAGAATGTCTTTTGACTTTTTATGACAATAATAGCTCCTTCAGATTGTAGAAATTATTAAATTATAAAGAAATAAATCACACACAATAGTTTGTACAATCTATACAGTTTACCTGTTTGTACTTGTTACTTTGGCTAGTAGTCTGAGCCTGCTACACACGACAAGGTCAAAATGTAATCCCGCCGATGGGAATTAAAAATCCAATATAAAGTACAGAATTAGATAAATTCATTTTTTTTTTTGCGAGCGCCTGTGTATGCGTGAAAATGTCTTTGTGTTCAGCAGTGGACTAGCGTGGTTGCAGCGTGGTAACGCCGCGATCTAACGGTTCGATCTGTGAGTGGTAATGCCACATACAATCTGGTCCATTGTGTACTGAACTATACACTCGAGTAGGATTGGTGAAACCCGAATTGTATACACCCGAGTTCTATGATAGAGGCTGAAATAGGGAGTCATTTGTTTATATGCAAAATGTACGAAATAGAGGGATAGTGATAAAATATTTGCGTATTCGCTTTGTGATTAAATTCTCTCTTATCGTGTAATTCGCATACATTTTCCTCACGCGAATATTATGATAATCACATTTACAGTTTATGGTACAGAAGTTGATCCTGTTCACATAAAGGATCATAACTGTAAACAAAATGTATCTGATAGAAAGCAATGTCTAATCGCTAATCTGGTAGGGACATGTAAAAATATCATGTTGTCAATTTAGAATTAACCGGCTGGATTTTTACCCACCCTGTAACGTTATGTACTAAATTTTGAATGAGTGCGACCACCGGGTAAAATTTACAACATGGCATTGATGTCTACCAAGGATTCACGATCTATATGTACAAATGTAACAAAACATTAACGATCTTTGTACAGATGTAACAAAACATTAACGATCTGTATGTACAGATGTAACAAAACATTAACGATCTATATGTACAGATGTAACAAAACATTAACGATCTATATGTACAGATGTAACAAAACATTAACGATCTTTGTACAAATGTAACAAAACATTAACGATCTGTATGTACAGATGTAACAAAACATTAACGATCTTTGTACAAATGTAACAAAATATTAACGATCTGTATGTACAGATGTAACAAAACATTAACGATCTATATGTACAGATGTAACAAAACATTAACGATCTGTATGTACAAATGTAACAAAACATTAACGATCTTTGTACAAATGTAACAAAACATTAACGATCTTTGTACAAATGTAACAAAACATTAACGATCTTTGTTCAAATGTAACAAAACATTAACGATCTTTGTACAAATGTAACAAAACATTAACGATCTTTGTACAGATGTAACAAAACATTAACGATCTGTATGTACAAATGTAACAAAACATTAACGATCTTTGTACAAATGTAACAAAACATTAACGATCTTTGTACAGATGTATCAAAACATTAACGATCTTTGTACAAATGTAACAAAACATTAAATATCTATATGTACAGATGTAACAAAACATTAACGATCTGTATGTACAGATGTAACAAAACATTAACAATAGACTATCATAGTTTATATAGTACACGTGCACTTAACATCAAAATCTACATGTCTGACGACCTGCATCAGTCGGACTACGCTCCCTTCAAATGGAACACCCAGGTACTGACACCCCTTCTCTGTAGACTAATGTCTGAACATAAGTAGTGTGTAGATATGTAGAGTAAAACGCCTTGTCTTTATAAAGATGAATACCGTTTCGCTTTAATATGTCCTTTTACAGATATACATGTACTAGAATACAATACATGGATAGTTACTTTTGGCATAGGCCATCAATGTTCAAACTAGTACAACTCGTTTCAATGACAAATAAGTAAAAATCTTTGAAAATTTGCAATTTTCTACACTTATTCTTTAAACGAAGAAAATTATGATGGTGTTAACTTGATGACTGTCCTCATCCCTTTTTCTTCTTTTCTTTTCTGTTCAGGTTACGTTTTGCACATGTCACATTTATGGTATCTGTGTGCATATATTCTTGTATATATTGTTTTTTATGTAATTCATTTCATGCCGATGAGACAAATGGCTTTCCAATTTTCTACTTGCGCATCTTGTAAGGGTGCACATATAAATACTCTTTTAATAAATTCTTGAATGAAAAAAAGGTTAGCACAGTATTATCTCCCTTGTTTGGGATTCATTTGATGTGCTGAGTGTCCTTTCAGAGTGACCACCCTTTTAAAGTCACGGCACCATTGTTATGAGTTTGTTCTTGCAGCAAAAATGGAAAATGCGTCAGTAGGAAATGTTAGGGTCAATAAACTATACAAAACTATAAATAAATCTGTATAATATGAAGGTTTTATATGTTGTGTATGTCTAGGGTAATATATTACTAAAAATGAGTAAACATTCGGAAAGTCAAAGCTGGTCAGATCTGCCCTTGTGTAACTTTGTCCTAATAATAGATACAATGCTTTATATTTTATTTGCTAAATCGAAATGAAACGATAGATAGAACATCAAAGACGGATTGAGTCGGTTATGGAGAGAAGTTTTCAGTAAGTTTTAGAAATCCCTAGATCCCCCACCTGCCTGTCATAAGTGACATTGTGAATTTTATAGTGTACTATATACCAAGGATTTCTTATTTTATTTATCTTTGGAATTATATCCAACAGTTAGCAATGTTTTCACATTTCAAAGGGCATAACACCCGGAAATTAAAAAATACGAAAAAAGGTACATTTACAGCAAATTTACCACCATCCCAAGGCGCGCGCACAGTCAGCCAGCCACACATACACACACACACTTTTGACCGAGGTACTGTTTTACTGTCATGGATAATTTCGGACGTTTCTTATGACAATGCGAGGGCACTCTCATTAAAGTAAATACAAACTTATATCCCCCAAAATGATAATACAAATATTTTCGCCAATGACGGGTACAGCTGTCTGATATATTAAGGGATTTCTTCCAAAATGTAGCCTATGTGTTTATCTTTGAGAAAATAATTTAAAATGGGACAGGGAAGTTGTATTCATCAAATTTAAATTCAAGAACACATCTATAGAAAAAATGAGTATGCGTGGTCATGTGGTTTGTAAACTAAAAATCAAGCTAAGCAGATGAATACGAGTTGGACTTGAATTTCATTAAGTATTTTAAAAATTCGCCTGGATTGCAACAAGTATGTCTCCGGTTATCGTGTGTTTGTAATCTCGTTGTTCGCGAGACCTTAGATATAATTTAATGTACGTATCAATTAACGTCTAAATAGTGACTGGCTTATAAAAAAGACAGGTAAATAGTTACCTGGATGACAATACAATTTTTAAAAGTCAAGAGATCGGGTATAAAATTTGATCAAGTAGTTTTAAATCTGAAACCATTGATGGCAAAAACATTTGCGTTTTAATCGCCACTTTTGTCAAATGAAAATTATGCATCTCTGAGGGAAGAAGTAGCCAAAAGAACACATTGTGAATGGCACGGTAGATAGTTGTGAGTTAATGCAATAGCGACATGTACAGTTACCATCCTCATAAATCGTTGACAATTGATAAATTTAACATCATTATAACAACTTACAACACTAGTATTATAAGGTAATGACAAGAATCCCATGTTTCAACATTTTACACTGCACCCTTGTAATAGGGACCTGCAAGGTCTCCGAGACAACATATGTCACGTCATCCCTAGACAGCGAGAGTGCAAGGACCGACAACTGTTGGGGATGAGTTTAAAAAAAAAACAACGAATGATATTTTTCAACAATAAAATTATTTTTGACAGCAATGAGAAAAACTAAGATAACTTAAATAATAAGAAATACCTATAATATAGAATTTGATGAAATTTCGAAAAAGATAAGCTTAATTGATTTTGTATTATGAATGACATTGTATCTAAATTCTTGCAAGTCATATAAAGACATCGAGCATGTTCGCGTAGGTCGATCCTATCTTCGGCAATTCAAGTGAATTTTCATAAAAGAGTCCGAGTATGAGGCCGCGATTTTAAATGTCATCAGAAATTAATTTCGCGTTTTATCATAACCCATTACCAGAAATCGAACCCAGGACCTTCCCGTTGCATGGCAAACACAGTATCTGAGCGGTCTACAGAATATGTAATATTAGAACATGTTAAGCATTTTGCTACGTAAATGAAATAAACTTGTTTCTAATTGTAGCTATCAACATTCCTTTGCCTTTTCTGTGTGACCTCAAGATATCCTATCTTTTGGAGAAAAACACTTTAAGTTTGACAGAGCTCGTCCAGGTAAACATATTAAACGGCTGTTGTATTGTTTATAGTGTAAGTAACAGCCTACAGTAATGTGAGTGCAGTGTGAGCACCTGTATCATCAGAACACTTAGATTATGAGCAAGTTTATATGTCACACCTGAAATTGAAGTGATGAACAGATTGGCCATACCAGTCGTTTGACTATGTACATAGCTGTATAGCGCGAAATTATCACGGTCATGTGTGTGTGTGTGTGAGAGAGAGAGAGAGAGAGAGAGAGAGAGAGAGAGAGAGAGAGAGAGAGAGAGAGAGAGAGAGAGAGAGAGAGAGAGAGAGATTATATAAGTCTTCTGAAATACTTGTCAAAATTGTTTTAGTTTGTATGGACATTTTAAGATATAATAGCAAAAAGGAACTTTAAACAATGCGATGCAGTCTAACAAAACAGAGTTTAATATGTGGCCTGTCAAAGACACCTTAGTTTAACCATCATGGCTGAATAGTAGGTATATATAAGGTTTCACGAACATTTAAAGAGAAACAAAATTTACAACAATTTCTATATCTGGAGTAACTAACACTACGCTAAAATAAATTAAAACAAGATGTGTTTGTGAAACATAAATGCCCAAGGTCCCAACAAATTTCTTTGCTGGACATAGAAATGACCCCCACCCGGGGCATGCGATGTCAGCGAAGTGCACCCCCAGGGGCATTATCTGTTAGTGAAGTGTGAGCAAAGTGTAAGCAAACCTTTGATGAACTTACAGTCCAAGTTTGGTTACTGTATCACAATCCAAACTTGAAATATTGCACTTTATATGTAAGCAGGACGGAATTACGGACAGACAAACAGACAGACGGATAACCCCCCCCCCCCCCGGTGGACCTTTCATGCCGGGGGGGGGGGGGAGAATAAAATATCAATGATATAACTTTTTGCCTTCACAATTATATTATTGATACTTATTAATGCTAGTGCATGATCTGTTAAAATTACATGTATATAGAATTACTAGATTACTACTGACACTCAATACTGCCTATTGCCACTACCACTAACTACTACTGGTACTGTAATATAATTCACTACTGCCACTACCACTGTTATTGGTCTACTACTGCAATACATATGTATGTACTTTTGTCATTACCGCTGTTACTCCAATATAACACACTATTGCCACTACCCTTCTTACTACTACTGGTAAGGCAATATAACACACTATTGCCACTAGTACCAAAACTGCTGACACTGAGGAATTATCAACAACAACAAGTGTTTGTAAACAAATTGTTCAAGTGGAAAGTGTTTTAGAATAAATTAAATATAATTAACAATATGTAAATGTAATCATAATTCAACCATGTAATTGATGTTTGGTTAATTCTGTTTTATTGTGTTACAGTAATTTATTTGTACACAAACACAGTGCGTGTATGTGTTATTTGTTGTTCAATTAAAATACAATGAATTAAGAGTGATATTTAAATGAACGAATACAGTTTTGTAAATCACTGCCCTTTATGACCACTTGTTTTACAAACACCTGCTTAAACATGTCAAATTTTAACTGAAGTGTATTATGTGACTAACTAAAACTATAATGATAAAATAATAAAATAATAATAATAATAATAATAATAATTTGATAAATACATAGAAATATGATATAAATGAATAAATAATGATTGTAGTTAACAATTAATAACTCATTTTTTCTAAAATTAGAAATCCTGTTTTATCATTTTCGCCCTTATTTACATGAAGTATTTAACTTGTTTATCATCAAAATTGATTATAAATCTAATTAACGCACATACTGAAGTTGTGATAATAAAGTAAAGAATAGTAAAAAAAAAATGCAGACGAACAATTTAAAGTGTTGATGTGTGCACACAGTCTTCATAATAATTATAATTAAATAAATAAATGTACTTACTGTGATTATGCAGGGGTGTTTTATAGTAACGACTCTCGACGATTTTGTCTCTGTGAGACCTTTGCTAACAATGGCATGACTTCTATATCGACTCTAGTTATATTGTCCGGCGACAGCTCCCATTTCACATTCTTTAAGTAAGAAAAATATTGCAAGCGTATCATATTCACAAACACCAAAGGTTTACTTTCTCCCGTTTTTTTAAAAAACACACTCACAAATTTCAGTTTCCGAACTATAAAAGCCTTTTTCATTGCATAATGTATGTGCAGAGTCAGATAAAACGCAAATTTTCATTCCTAAAATATACAAATTTAAGGTTGAAATTTCAGGTGTTCTTGCGTTGTAACCCTCGGGGTGCTCGCTAGAGCTATATTTCATGTCTCCTATGGTCGCAAGCCTTAAATTCCATTACCTTACTTTGCACATAGTGAGAATACCGTTCCTTGCATGGATGAGTTTCTGTTGATATCATATCTAGCGAGTAATACACATGTAATTTACCTTCTATATTTTCTTCTTCGGTGTCTTATTCATTCCTAGCGTACTAAACACGGAATAATTTCTTATAAATAGGTTACGAGCTGGTGATAAAATGTAGTCGCTTCTACAAATTAAACTTGTAACATAAGGCACAGTCAACGCTTCATTAAGTCAAAATTTAAACATTATACAGATACGAGGATCGTTACCATTGCCGGAGAGGGAAGATAAATCCTGATAAAACATGCATTTTTTTATCATAACACATTTACAAATAAGTTGTTAAAATACTATTTTTACACATAACAGAAGAGGACACAGGACATGCTCGGTCTATTTGATTGTCGGGTACTTTGTACTCATCACGCCGTAGCTATGTGGCGCCCCCATCACAATACCGTCTAAAGAAAATATGATTATTATATTTTCAAAATAATATTTTGTATCATGACTATTATAAATTTTGTTTAGAGGACATGATAGCAGCTTTATCAATGGAATGTTTTAGGCCAGGATAAACAAGTTCTCAATGATACGGAGGAAGCCGGATTTTAATTGTGAATAAAAATATTATTACAAGCGTAGCTCAGTTCAAAGGCGTAGAAACCTCGGGGTGGTGGTCGTTGGCCCCCACTTTTTTACACTCAAGCAAAATTCTTATATTATCAAAACATTTTTTATCATGCAAATTGTTTCAAATATAGCCTATTTGTAATTATAAAAAAATTGGCCTCCACTTCCGATTTGCTTCTTACGCCAGTGCTGTAGTTGGTAAAGCGCTGGAACTTCAACACGAAGTCCCTGACCAGTGCGATCCTCCATCATTAAACTAGATTTTTAAATAGGAATTTTTCATCTCCTGTCGACATTTACCCCTCCCCTCTATGCTCGATGGAAGTTAAAGGGTTCTAGGCTATGCAGTTTAACACCTTCATCGGGTTGTATAGACTAGGTATTATAAACATAATACACAAGTCATAGTTTTGAGAAAAAAAAAAAACCCAAAAACAAAAACAAAGCGTTTCTATAAAAAATTACTTAATAATTTGAGCTCGAATTGGTTTATGTATATACATGGGGACTCAAATGGTCCACCAGCAGTGGCAATGACCCAGTTGTTGGAAATGTTAAAACATAGTAATAATATTATAATTTGCAAATAAAAGGTAAAACAATTAAAGATCTATTTATATCAATAAGATCTCACCAATTGAACTCGAATTTATACCAGACGCAGAGTTACGAAACAGAAAGTGGTATCATACAAGGCTAGATAATAAACCTAAACGTATCTATTTGCCAAATTTGTCTAAATTTAACCATCGTATAAAGATAACTTTCTTAGACTTAGCTTTTGAGGAATTTAGAATTTAAACAATGCTATCCATATGTATTACCTATGATAGATTACTCAGCTGTGGAGAAATACGATGTACTGGGTTTATATACAAACGGTTCACTGGCAGTGACAGCCACCGAGTGATTTTTAACAGTACAAAAGATGATTGAAAAAAACAAGGTCAGTACAATGCTTAAGACTTCAAAAACGCTGCAGAGTTCCGAAACAGGAAGTGGTATCATGCAAGGTCAAATAATAAACTTAAATGTATTGCCAAATCCGTAGAGGCATAACCACTATAAAGAATGACTATCTTCGCCTTTTGTAATTTAGAATTTAATCGGTGCTATCCGTATGAAATATTAGGCTTGTTTCAGTATAAAATAATCAGCTGGTAGCGAAATATCAGGTAGGCCTACATGCAGTATAGACCTAAACGCCGTTGGAAAGACGATTCCTTAAAAAGGACGCAAATAAATGTACATTTCCCATTGCCTCACTGAGATAACAAGCAAGGACTTGAAGATGTAACACTGACTGTTAAATCGAGTCCAATTATCATAAATGGATCGGATGAAAAGACCAGAATAATTGCCAAACTGCAGTTCAATTTTCACAAAAATATAAAAATTTAAGAAAGGGAAAGGCATTTAAAACAAAAAGTCCACATGTAATGCTCCTTCTAAATCTGGTTCACGTTTGTGGAAGTTTTAAAAGTTGTCATCATTTTGTATTACTTTAAGATGAGCAGAAAACTGTCGTCGGCGCAAAAATTTACATGCAGATTTTATACAATATTTTGTCTCCTAGACATCCCATAGAGATCACCTGGTGATTAGAAGAACAAATGTATGTGTATAATTACAATAAACTCGTTAAACGTAATCCATTGTATCCTGCAAGATAATTTGTCAAAATTCTTAGTATCGAAATCATATCAAAACACCCCACATAATTTTAGTTAAACGTATGATAATTGATCTTATTTTTCGACTTGATAATAACTAGGCATATATACATACTCGAATTCAATTACATTTTTTTTATTAAGCTTGACTTAAGAGCTTGAGTTTATATAAAACCAACAATTTTTAAAAGCCCACAGAATCCACTAATTTAAGAATATTTCAAACATTTTTCTGACATGAATTCATATTTTTAATCTTTTTGAAATTTAGATATACTCTTTGTTTATGTTGAGAAAATAATTATTCTGTGGAGGATAAAACTATTTCAGGTAAATTTTGACATATATTTCATTAGACTGAAAGAATAATTACGGGATTTACAACTTTTCTCCATTAGAAAAATACTGTCATTACTGTAAATAAACACGATAATTCAAAAATGCATATAGTTTAGAAATATGAAATTGTCCTTCTATAAATTTGTACACATTTGTCAAATTCTGGTATGATTTGTGGATTTTACCAGCATTTAAAAATGTCGGTTTTATATAAAACAAAGAAGAAAATCACACAAGTGGCCAATATTTATGTCCCATGACTTTAAGTCTCTGGTTGTATATTTACTTTAAAAATACAACACAGGATTGTTGTTGGAAGTGATTAGTGTTATATATGATATGTTGCCGAGAATGATATTTTGGAGACCGCGTGGGACGAGTTTGTTATGGGCCGAGATTTCCAGTGGCGGTGCATGCGCGATAAAGGTTCTCCGAATGTTTGACCCAGATTTCATTTGCATATAGGCCGATTACATCAGAGAATTGCTGCCTTGCAAGACAATAATTATATCGTGTCTGAAAAACTTTACGGGTAAAAATCATAATAGATGTAGGTAATTTCGTGTTCAGAGATATTTTGTATTAAAGTGGTTTAGTGTTTATTAGACAATTTGAAAAAAAAAACAAATTACGTTACTGACAGCTTATTTTGCTTTAATTGTACTGAAGAAAATATGTCAGATATTTTCATAGGTTTTTATAATTAATTAGCACATATATATTAGAGTAAGCGGATTCCGTTTGGTTTATTCTTCATTTCCTCCTTACGGATATAATTATGAAAAGAGAGAAATTGTGTATTTAAAGACATTCAGTTACATATACATGTAACAGTGCAAAGAACAAAAGTGGGTATTAGATATAAGGGATATTAAACGGGCAATTTCAACATTACATTAAATTAAAAAACACAGACCACTTCACTAACCATACCAGTTTGAGTCAGTCAGTTAGGTGGTCTTAATAGCGAGGTAACACCTCACTAACCAGACCATTTTGAGTCAGTCAGTTAGGTGGTCTTAATAGCGAGGTAACACTTCACTAACCATACCATTTTGAGTCAGTCAGTTAGGTGGTCTTAACTGTAACACTTCACTAACCATACCATTTTGAGTCAGTCAGTTAGGTGGTCTTAATAGCGAGGTTTCACTGTAACACCAATATGAGTAAGTCAGTTAGGTGGTCTTAACTGTAACACATCACTAATCATACCAAATTGAGTCATTCAGTTAGGTGGTCTTAATAGTGAGGTTCCACTCTAACACCACTAATCAGACCAGTTTGAGTCATTCAGTTAGGTGATCCTAACAGTGAGGTTCCACTGTGACACCTCACTTTTCAGACCACTTTGAGTCAGTTATGTGATCCTAACAGTGAGGTTCCACTCTAACACCTCACTTTTCACACCACTTTGAGTCAGTTTGTTGGTCTTAATAGTGAGGTTGCACTGCAGTGGCGTAGGTAGGGGCATTTTTTTTTTAAAGTGGTTTTCCCAGGAAAAATTGTCATGTGCCTTTTGATAATGCAATTAGTACATACATCAGTGGTGGATGTAGAAAAAATTAAAAGATGGATGTTTTAGGCTGGTGACATAAAATTATAAAGTGGATGTTTTGGGCTGGTGACATAAAATTATAAAGTGGATGTTTTAGGCTGGTGACATAAAATTATAAAGTGGATGTTTTAGGCTGGTGACATAAAATTATAAAGTGGATGTTTTAGGCTAGTGACATAAAATTATAAAGTGGATGTTTTAGGCTGGTGACATAAAATTATAAAGTGGATGTTTTGGGCTGGTGACATAAAATTATAAAGTGGATGTTTTGGGCTGGTGACATAAAATTATAAAGTGGATGTTTTAGGCTGGTGACATAAAATTATAAAGTGGATGTTTTAGGCTGGTGACATAAAATTATAAAGTGGATGTTTTGGGCTGGTGACATAAAATTATAAAGTGGATGTTTTAGGCTGGTGATATAAAATTATACCAAATTGTGATGCAATGCATACATCATGAAAAGCAGACTGATGATTCAATGTTGGAGTAGTGTGGGAAATTTGTTTTTAATTTAGTGACATAAAATTATACGTATTTGTGATGCAGTGTAAACATCATCAAAAGCAGACTGAGGATTCACAGTAGGAGTACTGTAAATTTTTTCGCTAAGCGGAGTGAGACGCGAAATGTTTGGGAAAAATGTTTTTAATTCGGTGACATAAAATTATACTTGTTTGTAATGCAATGTATATATCATCAAAAGCAAACCGAGGATTCAAAGTTGGAGAAGGTGTAAATTAAAACTTATTGGCCGAGCGGAGCGAGGCGCGAAAACAATTTGAAAATTTGATTTTGATTTTCTGACTTTTTATAGAAAAATTAAGGGTTTCGCAACTATTTTATGAACTTTAGTGACACGCTCTCCTTGGTTACTTCACATAATTTTAATTGTTGGATTAATTGCCAGGCAATATTTCATTAGGTGTCGTTTTTTATGCATCTAATAAAAACAGTACATATTTTTCTCATTTGGGAGCCTGTACAAGCGAGAGAACCCGGTTACAATGTACCGCGGAAGAGATCACCAACCTTCCGCAAGTAAACTGGGAAATTTTTTCTTGGAGTCTGTATTTGACGCCCAAGCAATGTCAGAAAAAGGCCTTCCACTGAGAAAGTACTTTTTGTATTTTATTCAAAATCAATCAGACTGGTACAGGAATATCAAGTGTTACAGGATATTACAAGAACCATGACTGAAAATAGTTGTAAGGAGAACATCTAGGGATGCTTCAAAGAAGTCATAGCAGGTTTCTCTACTGTCATGGAGCTACAGTTCTGGATAACACCACAAACCGTAATAAATCAGGGTCATTTGTCATTCGATTCTATCTGCAGCAAGAATGATATTGATTGACAGCAGTTTATTTATTTAGTCCATAAAAAAATTCCCGGAAATGTTTGAATGAAGTCGTCCAATCCTTAGAGATTTAGAACACAAAAATATCTGGGATGAATTCCAGCTGTTAGCAAGACAGTCTTTCAAATGTTTATAAAGATTCGCGCAAGAAATAACACATACCTACCCAACTGACACATACGTCCAAAAATAACAATGTTCTGGTGTCAAACTCTGCTTGTATAGGTAGTAGGCCAACTTAACTTTCCGCAATGTCAGATCTTATCCGGCTGAGAAAATCTTGCATGATTTTACAGTGCTGGAAGACATTGAAGCGTTGAATATCGCGTGATTGAAGGTTGTTTCAAAGTTCACATCCCTATATTAAGGAGGATAACACAACTTTTTGTATAGTTTTATCGTTGTCAGAGGATTCTAAAAGTGGACCCATGGTAAAATAAAGTCAATTAAGAAGTGCGTCCTCTGTTGCATACAACAACTTCTTTTTTTTAGCAGAGATTACATTTGATTATACACTTCTTGTGATGGAAGGACATCGTTACGTAGACGGCAGTACATGAATTTGTGGCACAAAATGTCAAGGCACAAGATTCGCTTGTATTGAATCTATCTCTCCATCGTTTGGAGTAATTAATGGTAACGTCAAGCAAAGATTGAAGGTTTTAGGAGATATCAATGCAAGACAAATCATTCGCCAAAGAGGGACAACATGAAACGATAGGTAGATAATTTGATAATCAGTTGGTTTTAATTGTATTTTCGTTTCGACCAGCTACAAGTTTTTTCGCAATGTGTGTTTATGACAATGTTATGCATCTATGTCAGTATTAAGAATCGCGTCTGATGTCAAGGTTCCGCAAACTATACGGTCAATATAATGACCTTGTTTGCAATTATTCTGTTTCACTAAAAGAGATGTTGAGTTAACTGTTCAATAACGGTTGTTGAGTCGTCTGCACCAATTGTGACGATGATTTATTCCTCATTTATTTGTACTTGACGGTGAAATAACAGCGGGTGTGGCCGGTCAACAGGTGATGTTTACTTCTCCTTGACACCTGATCCTACCTCTAGATTTCAAGAGGCCCGTCTTTGTCCAATACGCACCAGATTTATATTTGTCTCTTGGACATTCTGAGTGTACACGAGTATATTTCGAAGTTTTTCTTGAAGCTCATTTCTTGGGGCCTTCATTTCAAGCATAATGCCTCTTACTTTAAATCATCGAAGATCGATTGCATTGGAACCAAATGTGGAGGCAGTTTTCCGGTAAAAGTCGTCCTCAGGGATTTATTGAAACTGAATTTGTCAACCATCAAATTATATACTTGCCGCCACGATATATACCTACAAAATACTTAATTCAACGTTAAACACCAATAAACAAACGTTCGCCTCAAATATCAAGTTGGAAAGTTTTTGCGTTTTATATGTATTCGACACACATATTAAGTTTTCCACAAGTGGAATACTCGCCAAATGATCAGTGTTATGAAAAAAAAAAAGAAAAGAAATTAACTAGTAAAATATGTTAGAATGTTTAACCAGTACAAGATTTTTAAAATGGCTTAAAATACTTTGGAGACGGTCACGCGTTGACAAGTCTAGTTGATTCATGGTCATGTTAAATGACTGTCATATTTTTTGACACGGTAGGTGTATGTGGTTGTTCGTGTCAGTGCTTAAACCGAAAAACTTACAGATCTAGTACTGCATATTGATGTTCACTTGTCATTTAGGTAACCCTATTGTAATATTGTCATTTAGGTAACCCTATTGTAATATTGTCATTTAGGTAACCCTATTGTAATATTGTCATTTAGGTAACCCTATTGTAACATTGTCATTTAGGTAACCCTATTGTAATATTGTATGATATCTCTTAAATGTATTTGATGTATAAAAAATTCTATCTTTATGTATCATGTGTGTGGAGAGAGAGAGAGAGAGAAGAGATGTCGATAAGAAATGTAGAAGATAGATCCAACGAACATATCGGCGGTGTCAAATTTCAATTTCAATTGCTATCCTCTGGCTAGATGTTGTTAATCGACGGACATTGGTGATTTAAAAGCCGTCATACATGAATCTGTTTTACTAAGGAAGTTTAATTCAGACAGAAGTGTTTTCCTTTAAAAGCCTGTGTTAATTTGCTCTTTTTTATTTTTTATCATGATAATGTTTTAAAAACAATAAAAGCGGTCATAAATAAACATATCTATCTATCTATCTATCTATCTATCTATCTATTTATCTATCCACCTGTCTGTCCGTGTGTCTATCTTATCTCCCAACTGTCCTATATTTTTAAAGACCTAGTAAATACCCATTAAATTCCATTTCCAGAGAAAAAAAATCCCAAATATTTAAAGAATGTTGTTAGTTAAAATACTAAGAAGTAAAGGTAGGTGTGCTGTAACTAAAATATGTATTTTGTTATACGTTGTCAACAGCCCTGTCAATCTGTTTAAGAGTACGTAAGTCACACCTAACGTATACTCCTGTCATTGCCCATCACTTGTTGTTAGCTTCAAAGATCTCCGACAACAGCTGTTGTTGTTCATTGTTTTGTTGTTCAGTTACAACATACCATAGCGTACAATGACAGGATTAAGCTGTATTTAATGTTTCTGTTGTCTTTGTAAACTAAACATCAAGTGTACCGTAATTAAGGCCTAAAAAACAAAACAAAACAAAACAACAATACAAAAAATACATCAACGATAAAGTCATAGCAGCGAAAGGTCTCTTGCTATCTTCTATGAACCACATAAATTTTGGCAAAACAGAAATTGTACTATTTACATTTGATCTTTTCAGTGATGGATAAAATAATTTTTGAAGTTAATGAACAGTATGTCCTGTTTATACACGGGGATGTGGGTGCAGTATAAAGACAAAACCACCCGTGTTATGCAATCATGAATGATATTTGTGCAATGCATTTAAGTACGCATGATGTACGGCAATAAGTATATAACTTTCCCATGGAACAACTGACAAATCAAACACTCTCTGTTTTGATGTTTGTTTCCAGTTCATGAGGGATAATCCACTGATATAGTCCAATAAAGGTATTGGGTGAACCTAG
This sequence comes from Atrina japonica, assembly GCA_030159075.1. NCBI lineage: Eukaryota > Metazoa > Mollusca > Bivalvia > Pterioida > Pinnidae > Atrina > Atrina japonica. The sequence goes on along the minus strand of BROG01000780.1, from coordinate 70,634 downwards.
AACAAAATGCAACATTTGCTCAATCAAATAAATGGGACATTACTTAACAATATAATGTAAACTTCGCCAAACTCCTACACTGGGAAAGGTGCTAATTATAGCATAAGACCAATATGGCAGCCGGTCGGCTAGGTCAAAACACTTTTGCACTTATCTGAGAGTAATGCTGAACCTAAAATAAATTACAATACATGTTGTTTTTAATCTGTGTTTTTAAGAGGTCTCCACAAAACAATTTATTTAAAATCTGCCAACCTTTGACATGGAGATAAGTCTTATAGCATTATCCAATATATCCACTGTAGTGATATTTTATCTATATTGTTTTACTTCAAAGTTTGATTTGTGACCCTTAAATGCATCGGAATTGTCTAAAAACCTGGAATGATATCAACTAATTGATGATGATGATGTTGATGATGATGATGATGATGATGATAAACGATGCCGATGTTTCCACTGTGTTCTGCTAATCAATATGAATGACAAAATGTATATCAGATGACCTGCTTACAATAATAACATTTTTCTTATGGATGTTTTATTCTGAGAGAGCAAAACGACTCGCCAATAAACTACTTACACAAGGTTACGTTGTTGAACGCTTAGAATCGGGGATCTTGTTAAACATTATGAAGACCCCTCTCAGAAATATTAGATAGTATTTTGGAACACGGCCATAAACAGTGACTCCCTTTCACCAATCGTGCTTTTCACCAAACTTGACCTTATCACCAAACTTGACCTTTTCACCGAATTTGACTAGAAAAGTTTCCTTGGAACGGGTGTGGCATGCCAGCAGAAGACGCTGACCCCTTCCACACACCTGGTCTCATCCCGTTCGGGATTCGCAATTGTTCTTCATGTTGAGACCATTTACACATCTAATTCGTCGTGTTATAATGGACTTGAGTTTTGATTATCGATTGGTAACGTAATGCTGAATAATAGAGACGATTGTACCTAAACTGGCTCTAAACGTATCTGGTATAACGTAATACTAAATTGTGGACAAAAAATTTTCAAGTGCCTCTAAGATATCTGATATAAACTAATGCTGAGTTATGGAGAAAGTGTGTACCTAAAGTGTCTCTAAAGTTATCTGATGTAACGTGAATCTTAATTATGGAGAAAGTGTATACTTTAAGTGTCTGTAAAGTTATCTGATATAACGTAATGCTGAATTATGATAGTAGTTTGTACCACAAGTGTCTCTAAATTATCTGATATAACGTAATGCTGAAATATGATAGTAGTTTGTACCTTAAGTGTCTCTAAATTATCTGATATAACGTAATGCTGAAATATGATAGTAGTTTGTACCTTAAGTGTCTCTAAATTATCTGATATAACGTAATGCTGAAATATGATAGTAGTCTGTACCACAAGTGTCTCTAAATTATCTGATATAACGTAATGCTGAAATATGATAGTAGTTTGTACCTTAAGTGTCTCTAAAGTTATCTGATATAACGTAATGCTGAAATATGATAGTAGTTTGTACCACAGGTGTCTCTAAATTATCTGATATAACGTAATGCTGAAATATGATAGTAGTTTGTACCTTAAGTGTCTCTAAAGTTATCTGATATACTTAATGCTGAATTATGGAGAACGCTTGTACCTAAAGTGTCTCTAAAGTTATCTGATGTAACGTGAATCTTAATTATGGAGAAAGTGTATACTTTAAGTGTCTGTAAAGTTATCTGATATAACGTAATGCTGAATTATGATAGTAGTTTGTACCACAAGTGTCTCTAAATTATCTGATATAACGTAATGCTGAAATATGATAGTAGTTTGTACCTTAAGTGTCTCTAAATTATCTGATATAACGTAATGCTGAAATATGATAGTAGTTTGTACCTTAAGTGTCTCTAAATTATCTGATAGAACGTAATGCTGAAATATGATAGTAGTTTGTACCTTAAGTGTCTCTAAAGTTATCTGATATAACGTAATGCTGAAATATGATAGTAGTTTGTACCACAAGTGTCTCTAAATTATCTGATATACTTAATGCTGAGTTATGGAGAACGCTTGTACCTAAAGTGTCTCTAAAGGTATCTGATATACGTCAGGCTAAATCTATATAGGGGCTAATTGGTACCTAAAGTGTCATCGTCAAAAAGTCAAATATACTTCAGACGACGAATGGAGATTGGCTGTACCTACATTGTCACTAAAGTTATCAAATGTACGTCATACGAAATATGGAAACAGTTTGTACCGTATGTGTCTCTTAGGTGATCAAATACTTGTTTTTCTAACTCATGGAGATAGTTTGTACCTCAAAACTAGACGAGCAGTCATACATGTATAACGGCTGACTCTGAACTAGAAATGTGTCTTTTCCTATTATCTAGAAGCCTGTGGCTTCAATAATACATACAAGAGCATGTGTTGTACAATGATAAATCTTATATCATGGAAAGATTAGTTTATAGGTTTCGACAAACTAAATCTGCCTTGTGTGAATTAAAATTCCCTACTAACCTTATAGTAATATATTTCCTTGTCCTCTTTATAATTAAATATACAATGTAATGTAATTCTAACATTGGAGAGATAGCGTTTTCATTTTATAGAATATCGCAGTAGTTCATCGTAAGTTAAAGTTTCATGTTTTATCGCGTGATAAAAGTTCTATGTGGAGATATCTCATTATATGGTTCGTTGAACAGATATTTGTGCGAAGTTTACTATATCCTGTAAAATTTAATCCCTTTTGTAAGGTATCTGAATGAGATTCTTGTGACATACTAGACATTTAAACCTACTTTTTCAATGATATAAAATATATTTTATCATTGACGATGAAAAGGGCGTTAAATCAGTTCTAAACAACTGCGTAGAATAAATGGATGTTTAGATCCACAATACATATATTGTAACCTATCGCCAGACTGTAAATAAACAAGAAGTGAAAATATTTGTATTTCATTTTTACAAATTACCATGTAAATATTTACAAATTACCATGTATGTATTTACAAATTAATATGTAAGTAGCATTATGTATTTATGCTTGGACAGCCATCAATGGTTGTAAATTACTGCCAGAAATAAAAACGGGTTTTCCATTCTAGAGACGTCTTTCGCAGCATATCAGAGAGTAAGGTAAAAATATGGTTTTTTTTTAAATTACTTGGCGACTTAAAAATAACTGCATCGACTGAAAACAAAACAAAACAAAAGGAAATGTACAATAGCATACCTCCAGACAGTTCACTATATCTCTTTACATAGTTTAATAAATTATTCTCATCGTGTCATACGCCATTAGCTCTTTTCCATAGTATTGGGTCTAAATAGGGTATTAAAAACAATGCTTTGAAAGTTATCTTTTAGTTGAAAGGAATTTATGATAGAAAAAAATATATATATAAATACAGATTATGAGTTAGTTGAAAGAGCAAAGGCTGTTTTTTTAGATCACAACACAGTTTTAATGTCGCCATTTTTGCAGTTAACAGATATTTCTTAAGGGTTAAGCATCATAGAGTTTTCTAGGCCTGGCTGAGCTTTGTCATAGAAACATTCCTAAGAACGTGTACAGACACAAAAAGCTAAATAAGGCATTAGACTTATAAGCATAATATATCGAAAGAGGCATGCATCGTTCTCAATATAAAATCACCAACACCAAATTATTAATCCTCAGGATGAGGCAATGGACAAATCTGGTAAACGTTCATTTTGAAAAACATGGACCTTTGGAAATCTAGAGGAGGTGGAATCATGTGCAATGTAGGAGTAAGTCTGGTGACTGGTCACATTCACCGCCAGTCCACAACATGGTCAAGTTCCATATAACCTTAGATTGACGTCAAATTACCAACCATCTCTATACTCGTACAACTGTTGATCGTAATCAGGGAAATACTAATATCTGTAATATCATTTTGTTTACTTGGTTTTTATCAGTATCGTTGGCAGGGTATACTAAACTTTCGCGTCTTGTGACAGGGGAGCAATGTCTGACAACAGTTACAGGACACCTGCGAATTAATTGACTCAGATATTATCACAACTGAGGTCGTTCACTCGTGAAGGTAATGTAAATGATACCAAACCTAAAATTATACATCATTTCTGATACCTATACCAGAATAATCCTCTGTTTGCGTGTTTGGACATCCTGGATACGACTGCATCTTTTAACTGTGATTTTGTTCATGTTATTGGCTTATATTAAATGTCACATCACAATAAAAATTGTTGCTTGTAAAACTGTAGGAAATGTTTGGTTGCAAAATCTTACGCACGCACACACATACATACGCATAAGCAGAGAGAGAGAGAGAGAGAGAGAGAGAGAGAGAGAGAGAGAGAGAGAGAGAGAGAGAGAGAGAGAGAGAGAGAGAGAGAGAGAGAGAGAGAGAGAGAGAGAGAGAGAGATTTATTTACTTAAATTGTTCAGTGGAAATAAGAATATATATTATTGTTATGTGTCTATAATGTATTCTTTTTAAATATGACTTAATAAATGTTCTAGTGGTACTCAATCAATTACATGTATATCATTTATGAGGGTTGGATAACAATTATCAGACATAGCATGACGTTTTCCATTGTGACTTTCCATGTTATCAAATACGTTTATATATCGTTTGATATACCCTTGGTACACTTACTCCATATATTGGAAAAACAGGAGCTTACAAGTAGGGATTTCATTTTATATTGTGTCTTAAGCACAAGGAACATTACTATTTCGCACTTCACGTGCACTGATCTTACACAAGAGAGACACTAACACTCACTACACATGCACTGATATTACACAAGAGAGGCACTAACACTCACTTCACGTGCACTGATCTTATACAAGAGAGGCACTAACACTCACTTCACGTGCACTGATCTTACACAAGAGAAGCACTAACACTCACTTCACGTGCACTGATCTTACACAAGAGAGGCACTTACACTCACTTCACGTGCACTGATCTACACAAGAGAGGCACTAACTCACTTCACGTGCACTGCTGTTACACAAGAGAGGCACTAACACGCACTTCACGTGCACTGATCTTACACAAGAGAGGCACTAACACGCACTTCACGTGCACTGATCTTACACAAGAGAGGCACTAACACTCACTTCACGTGCACTGATCTTACACAAGAGAGGCACTAACACTCACTTCACTTGCATAATTCATATTCAAGAGAAACACTAGCTCGCACTTCACCAGTTTCTCACTCTCGCTTACAAGTTTGTGTATGTCGCAATTTCATTGGTCGAAAATGACACACCTACGAGGTCATCCGCACGTAACCCCATAGCGCTACGTCCTATATGCGACATATCAGAAGACGGGAGCGAGAAGATATAGGTTTTTTTTTATTAGATTGGCACTTCACATACATTTATCTTTCACAAGAGGAACACTTTTTACAAGTCGCATATATTTATCTTCCATATTAGATACGCTTACTCACAAGTCGCGTACATTAATCTTAAAAAGAAGAACACTGCCTACGTCTCACTTCACGTACATTGAACTACTTTACAAAGCTATAACAGACAAGAATAAGTCTTAAAGTCCCATGTAGAATGACTTCAGTAATATTTGTATATCTAGTTATAGTATCACATGAGGGCGATCGTTAGCTTTGTCAACACAGCGCTATAATAACATCTGTATACTGTAGACTTGAAATTTTCGCTATTTTCGCCCTTTGATGAGAGGGTAAATTAAAGATGAAAGCAAACATTTCAAGCTAAATAATTGAAACATACATGCCATCATGAGACTGGTGATCAAGGACGAATTTAAGATGGGGTGGGGGTGGGGAATATCTCTCTGACGTAAACGTTCGAAAATAACCTGGGACGAAAGTAACATATTAAATGTTTTATTGTATTCACCCATATTGGGGCAACATTTAAGTCATTGGTTATTTAAGTCTCTATGAGCTTAATTATGAAATGAATGAACTGGTGACTCAGTATGACTGCCACTAAGAGAAGGATGAAATGATGGCTCAGTATAGGTAAATAGATTCACTCATTTCATATTTTCACACATTGAGACATCGTTTCACACTTTTCAAATTTTCATACATTAAAACATAGTTATACTTATTTAATATTTTCATAATTTGACATCATTTCACTGGTTTCCTTTTTCTTGCATTAACATATCATTTAAATATTATAAACATAATACCAAAGTTATAATGACGTTCGTTTCTGTCAATTAGACTTCATCAGTTGAGCTCCAATTTTAAATAGACATTTGTAAGACATCATTTCAATAATATTTTCACACATTTTCAAGACACCGTTTCAATCAGTTTTTATCTTCACACATTTTAAGACATCTTTTTATATTTTCACAAATTTTAAACACCCTTTCAATCATTTCATATTTTCACACATTTTGAAGACACCCTTTCAATCAGTTTATATTTTAAAACATTTTTAAGACACACCATTTCATTCATTTATATTTTTAAACATTTCTAAGACATCATTTCATTCATTTTATATTTTCACACATTCTTAAGACATCATTTCATTCAATTTTATATTTTCAAACATTTTTAAGATATTATTTTAAGAATTTCATATTTTCACACATTTTAAAGACATAATGCCAATTATTATTCAAACATTAAAACATTATTTCTTCACACGTTTTTAAGACATCATTTCATTCATTTTGTATTTTCATTCAAGTCCCCAGGTTTATGAACTATGATAGGAACTGAGATCAGATCAGTGGGAATTACTTATTGTGTCATGGTTATCGTGTAAACCCGTCTAGTAGCTATTGTCACTACCTTTTCAAACTCCTGGTCATTGACCTATACATGGGATCTAACCCGGGACCTTCCGTTATTGAGTCGAATCCTCTTCCACAATATACCATCCGGAGCGGTTTGAAAAATCCAGAATTAATAATGATGCGTTACACATTATGGTGTGGTTTATTTTGGTAATATTAAAGTTATACCGACTCTGAGCAGTTGTCTTCAACGTGTAGGACATTCATTTGATGCTCCGGGACTTGGGCTGTTGTGATTGATGATCAGTGACCTAACGTTATCGACACTTCGGCTGTTTTGTTTTTCTGACCAACAACTGTTGTTATACGATATTCCGGTAATCAGTGGCTACAAGCCAACCGTGAACAGTCAGCTGCCGGGATAAATTATGTCCAGGTGATACTCATTAATCAGGCGCAAGGTTTTCATGGTTCACCAGTGATGTATTACTGCGCGGCCTGTATACAATTTGGATGAGCAATGTCTGCGATCGGGTACATAATTATATTTCACTTCACTTTCGGTAAATAATGGTGGTCAGTTTTTCAAAAGACAGATTGCAGTAAAACGATGTATATGGGTGTGACTTATCCGGATATTAATGGGCACATCAAACTAAGTATTCCGGACCCAGTGTTCCTTGACACTAACTTTAATATATTTGGGTCTGGGAGTCTTATCTATATCATTTTGACCTTTGTTGACCATTGCCGGACTCGTCAAGTAGTTAGCCTAATGTACATTTAATTTTGATATGAACGTAGTCCGTAAAGTAGCAGTTTCTGAATAATACTTCCGACATGGCGACTTGCTTTCTGGTGCAAATTTGTAGCTGGAAGATAATGATGTCAAGAAAACTTGTGTTACATCTAGTCACAATTATAATGTAGGCCATTCCGACGCTAATGTAACTTTATAGCTACGACCTGAAATAGATAAATATACACCTAACACAATGCCTTTCTGAGCTTTATGTGTAAATAAGTATGGCGGCCATCTATGACAGAACGTCTGTTTTGTTTACCGTGTGTTTCAGAATATTTTTATGACATATTCTCATTCAACACACATGTGAGGTACCGCAATAACGGAAAAATTGACTATGATAATCGTGTATGACTTTATAGCCCGAATTCAGTACCTTTCCTTGACTTTGCATCAAACCAGACTGTTCATCTATACGATGCAGCTGTAACTGGGTAAAAAGCAAACACCACTTAAGGTATCCATTCTATAACAGGTAACATTTGATGTCTAGTAAGGTAATATAATGATGATATTTTGAGATAGTTATGTCCAATGTACAGATCTAAAGTTTTAAGGATCAGATATCAAAGGTGGAACAAATACAACTCATCATAGTTGTCAATGCCAAAACTCTAATCTCCGAGTTCATTACGATGACAGATGTGAAATATATTAGTATTAATTGTTGGATGATTTCAGTTCAATAATTTAGGTGCGGAGTGTACCCGGTTTCTCTCCTTGACCATTAAAAACTTGTCGCTACCATATGACTGAAAAATTGTTGAGTGTAGCGTAAATCCAAATTCAAATCTAGTACAATAATCATTTTAACATATTTCACTGATATCAAATGTAGGTCTTTCATCTGAAGAAAACTCATTTTACGATATTTGGATGAAATTTCAAGTACCCTTTTCTGGAATTCATCAAGAGGGTGACGGAAATATTCAAATCTGACACACTGGTTTATACAATGGATACATTAACAGTACTTAGAAGAAACATAGGACACGATACAAAATATACATACTATATACCTGCAATGTTTGTTCCCACTTTTTTTTCGCCTTCTATATCATTAGAATCAAGGGCGAATTAAAAATGAAAGCGAAATTTTGAAGCTAAACAAACGAAGAACGGAATACATGCCATCTTTGAGACTATGGTGACGAAATACAGACAGGATAAGTATGCTTTTTGTCTTAAAATGGCGAAAATAACAAGGGGCGAACATTGCAGATATATAGTATTTATATTTTGTACAATGTCGTATGTTTCATATGAGTGGGGCGATTCATGGATAATCATCTTTTCCACTTTGCCAGCAAGAACCTAGTCACTAGTCTAGTAGGCGCCATTGTAACAGAGACAAATACTGCCTCTGCTTGGATTCGAACCTAGGACCCCTGGTTTACCAGTCTACCGATCGAGCTAAAGGGGAAACCCCTCTAGCTCAAGCTAGTAGGAACACCATATAACTAACTCTGCCACATTAATATAAAACATCTCAGATACTAAAGTATAAATCTTTAGGATGTCCAGGATATAGATACAAATCTGGTAAAAAAGGAGAAATACGGACCTCTTGAAACCAAGAGGGGGGATCAGGTGCCATGGAGGAGTAAGCATCCCCTGTCGACCGGTCACACCCGCCGTGAGTCCACAGTTAAGTCCAAATGAAATACATGAGGAACGAATGTAACCAGACATAGAAATATCTTACGAGACATCTTAAATAGTTACTGTGACCAGTACAAAGTCGAATTTATATAGCGAGTTTTCTCTTTTCTGTTTTGTTATTGCTACATATTTTGGTGTTTATAGTATAATAAAAGTGTAAAATTCACAGATACCACAGAATTAATCATCAAGGTGTCCAGGATACGATATACAAACCTGGTGAATATTGGACAAACGCGGACTTCTGGGAATCTAGAAGTGGGATAAGGTGCCATGGGTGAGTAAGCATTCCCCGTTGAGCGAACACACCCACCCCGAGTCCACGATAATATTGGACAAACACAAACCTCTAGGAATCCACAGGTGGGATCAGGTGCCATGGAGGAGTAAGCATTCCCTGTCGACCGGTCACACCCGTCCTGAGTTCACAGTCAATATGACGTACAATCGATAATATTGTTTTAGAAGTCAACCATTTATAGTGAAATACTGACCAAACAACACTACATTGCTAATGTACTCATGCAGTTATTGTGTTCATGTGCAGGTATGTCTATAGCATGATCATCAATATACCTGTATCATTTTATATATCCTTGAGTTTGACATTGACATCATATATATTTTACAAAAAAGACTTAATTTGCTACAAGTGAACGATTAGTATATCTATTTCTAAAATGTAGGTCGAGTTAGTATTTACAATGTATAATATATGCAAGAATGTTTCTGGAAAAGGGAATGATCGCCCAAACATTCAACTAAAGAAATACATTGTATATATAATTGGATACTCTTTATCATGGTCATCACTGATGCTTTATCCAGTTGTTCTGTTATCTCCTATTTGAAGAAATAGTTACTAGCATTAAAAGAGAGCATCCAATCTCCTCCATACAAACATAATTTTTCTAAGATTTACCTATATAAGTAAATGTACTTGTAAGCGATATAGATATACATCGGTTTTTTAACCAATGTCACAAACGACCTCGTTTAATTTGTACATTAAACAGATACACTTTGTTTCCCCAGGTCTTATTTCAAGTACCGTACAAAATAATTTGCATTTCTTGTTATTATTTCTATAAAATTACATATAACATAATTGAAACACACACACACACACACACACACACACACACACACACACACACACACACACACACACACACACACACACACACACACACACACACACACACACACACACACACACACACACACACACACACACACACACACACACACACACACACACACACACACACACACACTAAGAGTCAAAAAATTTCAGTGTTAAATCCCAGATGTTTTGTATGTTCTGTAAAACTAAAGGCTGGTAATTGCTTGGTAGACCAAAGACAACATGGCGACGCACTGTAGAAAAAGAGAGAGAAAAGCAGGGTAAAATACTAGTACGTGGATTGATGTGCGGGCTATTGCAAACACCAGGGAGGTGTTGAAACAGAAATGAGTCCTTAGGTGCCACTTGGCACGAAGTGGATAGGTAGAATTAAATTGTATAGAGGACATGATTTGTTATAAATTGGGCATGTTGCAAAAACTATCATCACCATTTAAAATGTCTCCAAGGTAAATATTATTAAAAGTTACTAAATACTTTAAGAGAACTAGTTTTACGTACAGACTACACACCTCTCTTTCCGTCCTCACATACTTTGGATATTGTGTAGGTATGAGAGGTAGTTTTCCCGTACCGTCTACACGCCCCTCTATCTGTCCTGAACACTTTACTGATTGTGTAGGGTATGAGAGGTAGTTTTCCCGTACCGTCTACACGCCCCTCTATCTGTCCTGAACACTTTACTGATTGTGTAGGGTATGAGAGGTAGTTTTCCCGTACCGTCTACACGCCCCTCTATCTGTCCTGAACACTTTACTGATTGTGTAGGGTATGAGAGGTAGTTTTTCCGCACGGTATACACGCCCCTTTATCTATCTGTCCTCAATACTTTACAGACAATGTAGTGTATGAGAGCTAGTTTTCCCGTATCGTCTACACGCCCCTCTATCTGTCCTCAACACTTTACAGATTGTGTAGGGTATGAGAGGTAGTTTTCCCGTACCGTCTACACGCCCCTCTATCTGTCCTGAACACTTTACTGATTGTGTAGGGTATGAGAGGTAGTTTTTCCGCACGGTATACACGCCCCTTTATCTATCTGTCCTCAATACTTTACAGACAATGTAGTGTATGAGAGCTAGTTTTCCCGTATCGTCTACACGCCCCTCTATCTGTCCTGAACACTTTACAGATTGTGTAGGGTATGAGAGGTAGTTTTCCCGTACCGTCTACACGCCCTTCTGTCTGTCCTGAACACTTTACTGATTGTGTAGGGTATAAGAGGTAGTTTTCCTGCACGGTATACACGCCCCTTTATCTATCTGTCCTCAATACTTTACAGACAATGTAGTGTATGAGAGCTAGTTTTCCCGTGTCGTCTACACGCCCCTCTATCTGTACTCAATACTTTACAGATTGTGTAGGGTATAAGAGGTAGTTTTCCCGCACGGTATACACGCCCCTTTATCTATCTGTCCTCAATACTTTACAGACAATGTAGTGTATGAGAGCTAGTTTTCCCGTGTCGTCTACACGCCCCTCTATCTGTACTCAATACTTTACAGATTGTGTACAGTATGAGAGGTAGTTTTCCCGTGTCGTCTACACGCCCCTCTATCTGTACTCAATAATTTACAGATTGTGTACAGTATGAGAGGTAGTTTTCCAGTACCGTCTTCTACTGACTACGTGTTCTATCTTTTAGCCGTAACAATATACATAGTTTGTGGTTTCGTTATAAATAATACCTTGACAGAAGATAGTTTCTCATTCAGTATAATTATTCAGAAATTTTACAAAACTGTTTACGATCTCTCCATTTGGCTCTCGTTTAAATATTTATCATGTCTTCAACTGTCTTTTTCATTGTTATCATTTTTATATCACAAGCTGATGTTTTGCAAGTGTTTCATTTACAACATATAATTGTAACTATGTGTATTTGTCTGTTTTTATTTTGAGTGATGTTTCCAACATGGATAACCATTCATTGTATCTTATACAGTGCAATTGCCCAAAGGTGTAGCATACATGTAGGTATACTTTGGTGAATGTTGGTGTAAATTGTGTATTTTGATGTGGATGGTACATATATCGAGGCTAAGAATATTTGTATAAGTCACAAATGCAACTGTTAAGATTTAGTGTAATATATATATATATATATATATATATATATATATATATATATATATATATATATATATATATATATATATATATATATATATATATAACAAGGCACCCACACCTAGCAAACCGCTCGATTGATGCTCAAGGGAGCTTTCCTGTATATTGTTATTTGTTAACGTTGTCATCTTTGTATACGTGTAACATTTACATTTTCGACTTTTTCTATATAACCACAGGGTCAATTGCAAAAAAACATGTTTCAAATCATCCCTGGGAGACAGGGATTCAGGTTTGTTTATTGGGAGGACATTGACTCTTTCAGAGAGGAGATAAGTGATAGTAATAATAAGTGAAAACAGTAGAATGAAGAAGTATCGATAAATAATCAAAACTCCAAGATTATTAGAATACGACAAATTAGATATAGAAATGGTATCAACATGAAGAATAATTTCGAATGACAAATGTGATGGGACCAGGTGTCTGGAAGATATCCGGATCCCCTTTCTAGCATGCCACAACTGTCGCAAATGGAAACCTCTTGAGTTCGTTGAAAAGACTTAATTCGGTGAAAATGCAATCAGTTAGGTTTAGATCATATTGGCGAAAGGTAGTCACTGTATATTGTGCTCCAGAAAACCATCAAGCATTCCTTAGAGGATGACTTCATATTGTTAAACAAGATCTCCGTATCGACCATAAAACTTCCTTAGTGGCGATTTCAAGCATTCAACAACATAACGATTTATAAGTAGTTAAATTCTAAAATGTCATGAACCAGTAAGTCACCATGGTTCCCCTAAAGGCTTCATTATACAGTGTAGTATACATTCTAGACAATGAAAAATCTTTCCACAGATCTCTACTTTATCTCTACCTCTGGATCTATTACGGAAGTAGGCGTAAAAATAAAGTTAAAAGGGGAAATAACTCCCATAAAATACATCTGATAATTTCTGCTTTGTAAAAGCAAATTGTTTTCAATTTAATCTTCAATAGCAGGTATATGTTGACCCCTTTGTTCTATTATTAGCCATGTTGGCCATGTTTTCTGCTTGCCGGGCATTACGAACAAATTATGTAGATACCACCTTAAGGATGCTTGTGGTCTGTTGCTATTAATTAGTTCAGTTTTATAATGTTTTGTAAAGTTAACACTTTTGTTCTATAGTTTTCATTGTTTTGGGGTGAGGCTACGGTAGTGGCATTATGCTGAAAAAAGTGAAAAAGGCGAAAATGTACATTCAAAAAATTTCTGACATTAACAATATGTGTAAAAAACATTCATACATGACCATATAATCATCAAATGAAAATTGCTTATTCCAGTTCTGCTCCCCTCTTCCTGGGTTATGCTGTGGCAACTTGGAAGGACGTTATTAACTCTTAAATAGAAATGGTAAAAATATTATTGAGAATTATTGCAATATTTACCTAGAAATTATATAGTTTTTAGTTTCTTGTGTTTAATGAATCTTCGGGAAAGGTCTGATATGTCATTATGAGGTCGATTTTTAATTATTGGTCCATTGTGATGAAAACATTTGACATTCCAATCTGAAGCTATATATCTTCTTGTTCCATTTGTAAAAAAGTTAATGTATTTCATCATATTTTCTATCATCAAGTCTTTGATATTTATCATGGAAGAAGCTGTTAAATGTAAACGAATTTTTAATTGAATAGATTATCTTGACAATGCCATGTAATGTTAGTCTTTACTCTACTTATAAGCCTTGGTCACTTCTGTTAGACCCACTGTTAAAATATCATAACATGGTCGTGTAATGCTAGTCTTTATTCTACTTATAAGCCTTGGTCATTTCTGTTAGACCCACTGTTAAAATATCATAACATGGTCTTGTAATGTTAGTCTTTATTCTACTTATAAGCCTTGGTAATTTCTGTTAGACCCACTGTTAAAATATCATAACATGGTCGTGTAATGTTAGTTTTTATTCTACCTATAAGCCTTGGTCACTTCTGTTAGACCCACTGTTAAAATATCATAACATGGTCTTGTAATGTTAGTCTTTATTCTACTTATAAGCCTTGGTCACTTCTGTTAGAACCACAGTTAAAATATCATAACATGGTCGTGTAATACCAGTTTTATTCTACTTATAAGCCTTGGTCACTTGTGTTAGAACCACAGTTAAAATATCATAACATGGTCGTGTAATACCAGTTTTATTCTACTTATAAGCCTTGGTCACTTTTGTTAGACCCACAGTTAAAATATCATAACATGGTCGTGCAATGTTAGTCTTTATTCTACTTATAAGCCTTGGTCACTTCTGTTAGAACCACAGTTAAAATATCATAACATGGTCGTGTAATACCAGTTTTATTCTACTTATAAGCCTTGGTCACTTCTGTTAGAACCACAGTTAAAATATCATAACATGGTCGTGTAATGTTTGTCTTTATTCTACTTATAAGCCTTGGTCACTTCTGTTAGAACCACAGTTAAAATATCAGAACATGGTCGTGTAATGTTTGTCTTTATTCTACTTATAAGCCTTGGTCACTTCTGTTAGACCCACTGTTAAAATATCAGAACATGGTCGTGTAATACCAGTTTTATTCTACCTATAAGCCTTGGTCACTTCTTTTAGACCCACTGTTAAAATATCATAACATGGTCTTGTAATGTTAGTATTTATTCTACTTATAAGCCTTGGTCACTTCTGTTAGACCCACAGTTAAAATATCAGAACATGGTCGTGTAATACCAGTTTTATTCTACCTATAAGCCTTGGTCACTTCTGTTAGACCCACTGTTAAAATATCATAACATGGTCTTGTAATGTTAGTCTTTATTCCACTTATAAGCCTTGGTCACTTCTGTTAGAACCACTGTTAAAATATCATAACATGGTCTTGTAATATTAGTCTTTATTCCACTTATAAGCCTTGGTCACTTCTGTTAGAACCACAGTTAAAATATCATAACATGGTCGTGTAATGTTAGTCTTTACTCTACTTATAAGCCTTGGTCACTTCTGTTAGGTCCATTACCGTTGAATTCCTAATACCAATATATTTCTAAATACCATTTGTAGTATCTACTATTGACTACGTAATACCAAATCCCCCTAAATACTACTGTTCATTAAAAACTTATACTATCAAAGTCTTGTCGGATCACGGGCCTTCTGTTATCATGGCGACCAAAGTTTCTGTAACTTTAACTAGTGAATTTGCAATGTCAATGTGGCCTTTCTTTTGTTACCATGGCAACCGACACCTTCATGATATCTGCCAATGAATTCGAAATGCGAAAATAACCCTACTTATTTTTCATAAATCTCTATCAAGAAGATACCGTTTTATAGGAGCTACCAATTTCCATCAAATTCTATCAAAATCCCAAAGTTGCAGTTTAGCATTGTCCAATATGAAGTAAAAGACGAAAAAGTGATATGTAAAGTGTAATTAAAAATAAAATGAAACGTTTACACCTAATTCCAAGCAAGGCGTTTAAATCATCGTGTCATTTTTATGCAAGTTTACTTTTAGAGTAATCCTCGGGCATTGCTCGTCAAGTGTCATTTCTCCATTTCCGTTGCAAATTGTAACGTCGTTGTCTCGTGACAAATGATTATGTTCATGGCCATGTTTTCACTTCTTAATTAAAGGTATAAAATCAAACTAAATCTGGGTCATCTTGCACTTTGACCTCCATGGAATGTCGCGAATTCTAAATCACAATTAATACACAGGGTTTAGTGTATACAATTGAAAATCCTTGGCATTGATTTATATACCAGAAGTAATTATTCTATCACCAGTGTTTTAAATATTTTTTTCTTAAAACAATCAGTCATATATATATATATATATATATATATATATATATATACATTCAAACAAATATACATATGCGCACGTGAGCTCGTGCTATCGCATGATATGAATGAATTGCTATGGCCAATCTCAATACACATTGGTTAATCATACAGGGTTTCTGTATAATAATAATAATAATCCAATATCAGCGAGACATCTATAAATAGCATAGGTCATGTTGATATGATAGAAACTTAAAATGATTCGTAGATAAATCCTAAGTCATTCAGTTTTCAGCTAATAAGCAGTTTGTATAAAATTTACCATTCATTTGATGTGCTCTCTTGTGGCTTGTTTTTTTTCACAGATTTCTTTTTTTATTCGCAAACATGGTAGATATTGACTCAACAACAATGTAAACTAAATTCATAAAAAAATCTTATCAATGGCTCATGAGAAAAGTTTAAAAGCTGTTCCAATGTTTGGCCATGTTGGAACCCTTTTGGTTTTGTGTGTTCGTATGGGAATGGTACCAGCCAAATGTAGTTAGAGTTGAATGTAGATAAAAACAGATATTTTTCATTACTTAGATGTCTGTGACCTTGACATTGATCCTGTGCCACAATTATCTTCAGATAAATCCCAACGACTTTCTAATAATCATATTATACATTCAAAAATACAGTACGATGGAGTGGAAATGAAAGATACACTGGGGGTCATCTTCAGGTTGAAATATATTACAATTTAAATCTAGTTTGCTGCCAAAAGCTCCAGTTTTTATTTGACTAAAATTTCATTAAATTATACTTTTCTTTTTATTGCTTGTTAAAAGTAAAGTAATCCATCCTGAAACTATCAGATTCTTTAGTTAGAGTCCATATGCTTTGTGTATATTTCATATCTCTTTGTTTTTTTTCTGTGTACAGCTACAGTCAGTTACATAAGCACTATAGAATTCTACTTTTATTTAATGTGGATAATGTTGATATTAATACATTTATGATAATATGTACTTTACTATTTGCTTCTCTGTTACATTCCTACCTACAAGCAGTATTAGAAGATGTTGGAGCTTTCCTGCATTACGATTAACATAGTAACCATGAGAAAATTTATAATCGGGGAACCAAATTCCATACGTAAATATTGGAATATTAATGTTTTCAGGGCCCGAAGTCACCAAATTTAGTCAGTACTCAAGCTCAACTAACTTTAAGGACTTTAAGGTAAAAACATGCAAACTTTATTGTAATTGGACATGTTTGTATATTGATGGCATACAATTGTAAGTAATGATAAAAATCATTGCCCATTTAAAGAAAACTTCAGAAATATTAAAAAATGTTTGAGTACGTACTCAAATCTTGAGTACCGTACTCAACGTATTTATTCGTTTTTTAAACGAAAACCATAAGTGTGACGCAAAAATGTATATGTAAATGATTAAAAATAATAATATGTTTCCTAATCACTAAAATCCAAAAGTTTTATAAACAATTTTATAGTCAAAATAATGAAATAAATGTTGAGCTTGAGTATGAGTAAATTTGATGACTTCGGGCCCAGAATTCATGAACTTAGATTTTAATTTGAAAAATGCCTTAAGCCCTTTTTAATATAAATCATCACACGAATATTTTATGTTTCGGTTGAAATGGAAGAATACACCCGAGTACTTAATATATTTTTCTACAATTTCTGTTGATGAGCTATCAAAAACAGAAAGATTTTTTTAATAATATGTTTTTTTCCTTTCCTTAATATCATTATTATAGTTTTATTTACGTTAATTTGAATTTTTCATGTAGAACAATGTTCAGATTAGTTATTTGATCATTTCTGTATAATTGTGCCTGGCACCATAAAACCTAGGAATTACTTAAGTCAAAATATTTTAGTCAACTTTGGCTAATCATGTTATCTGGGTCTAACACCATAAAACCTAGGAATTACTTAAGTCAAAATATTTTACTCAACTTTGGCTAATCATGTTATCTGGGCCTGGCACCATAAAACCTAGGAAATACTTAAGTCAAAATATTTTACTCAACTATGGCTAATCATGTAATCTGGGCCTGGCACCATAAAACCTTGGAATTACTTAAGTCAAAATATTTTACTCAACTTTGGCTAATCATTTAATCTGTGCCTGGCTCCATAAAACGTAAGAAATACTTAAGTCTAAATATTTTAATCAACTATGGCCGATCCTGAAAACTGATTGACTGAGCAGGTCAAGTTGAGAATATTCTCAGACTTGAGTAAATTCTCAAGTTTTATGGTGCAGGATCCTTATTGACTGGGCACGCCAGATTGAGCATATTCTCAGACTAATGTAAATTCTCAAGTTTTATAGTGCCAGGCCCTGAGCTGCTATCGGATAGTAACAACAAATGATCCACCAATACTACTAATAAGTGATTAATGTCGTGTTTAAGTAAGGTGACTGGCATTACGTCATTCTGTTTACTGAAACATTTGTCTATACCATGTAGAACTTAAACTTTTCTTTAAACTGAACTAATCACCCCGTTATGTTTCCCTAGATATTTCTACATATACAACATGTATAACATAGTTTCATGCCAAACAGTATAAAAATCGTACAAATGAATGTTTGTTCATTTTATGTAAGCATTAGTAGTGTCTTAAGTATATATGTTGTTCAGTGACATTTTCTGAAACCCACATGGTTATCACTAATTAAATTATTATAATTGTAAATATAAATGGAAATTCTGTTTTTAAAATGATTTTGTCAATATTTTTCCTTTTCTGTTGTAATTAGAAAGTCAATTGTTCAAATGCTGTTTCCACTTTGCCATTGAAAATGATTACTATCAAAAACTTATATAATAATCTTTTCTTGCATTGTCTACAATTTTCCACATTCTATTTTCATACATATCAGTTTCAATGAATTCTCCGTAAAACTCTTTTTTACATTTTTAAACTTTTGTTATATTCCTTTTTTATTATATATATTTTGATCATGGTTAAATGTTTGTTTTGGATTTCTCTTTTTTCTAATCTCTCTACTAAAAGTGAAACAATTGTCACTAAATTGTTTTCGTTTTCTTCTATTTTTTAAGATATATTTGATTTAGATTTGATTGAAACTGATGCCATATCAGTTACAAATAATGTAAAATCTTTAACCAGGGAATCAATATTATCGAAGAAATTGCAATCTACGTTAGACATAAATTTTGCTATCTATACCCTAGCGATATCATGTAATAGTTGGCCCCTGTCCAGTCCCTTTCGTTTATAGATGTATTGAGTAGTTTCAAAGCACATCTTACTACACAAAGGTCGGATTCCTCATTGGGGCTAATACATTAAAGTATATAATTTTGTCATACGAACTTTCAATTTTCAGGTACAATCATGTAATCAGTAACGCTGCAACCTCCATTTGAATCCAAATAAGTGCAATTACATATATAATCACATATAGATCTGCCGTTAAGTATACACAATTTTGATTCCATGCATATTTCAAAAAGTAATTTCTCTTGTCTATTTTAAGGTGAATTAAACAGGTTATAATCCGACATTAATCTGCGTTGTTTATTGTTGGTGTAGTTTACACCATCATGAAGCATCTTAGAAGGCACAGCTTTTCAAAACGACGAAAATAATGAATTTATTTTTTCTCCATAAAGACAACCATAAAATATTATGTCGAACAAATGATAGTTTGACGAATTTTGTTCGAACAGAAAAGAATATTTGAATATTTACAATTGAATAAATACACGATGCATTTTGCAATATAAGGTTTATAAAGATTATCCTTCGTATTTTCAGTGACATAGCAGTATACCATTATTCTACTATCACTTATCAGCATAGTATACTATTTAAAATTGTAGCTCAACTGATGAAGTCTAATTGCCAGAAACAATCGTCTTGAGCATTATAACTTTGGTGTTATGTTTAGAACATTTATAATCACTAGGTCGTTGCCACTGCTGGTGGACCGTTTGAGTTCCCGTGGTCATGATATTATACTAACTACATTATACTAAACCATTTAAATTCTAAATTCTTCAACATGCCAAAATTTGAACCTCTTCATCGGCATTTGGTGACGACTCTATATGAGTGAAAGAATCTTGAGTGGGACTTTAAACAACAATACAACAATAACAAAAAAATGTTTATATGATTTATAGAGAGATAAGTAGGGTACTGAAATTTTTCCACTGGTAAAATTTCAGAATATCAGAAAGTAAGGTCAAATTTCATTTTCGCTTGTTTTTTAATTATTTTTTGTTGTTGTTTAAATACCAACATGCTAACTGGAAACAACGGGTAAACAGTAGGTTAATTGGACATAGATCTACATGTATATTATTTTGGGCTTAAAGAGAATCACAAAGCGTTGTTAAAGAAGTATACACAGGCAAAAAAAAAATAATTTTGTTTTTTGTTTGTTTGTGGTTTAGTTTAGCAATAATTCTATGATTGACCACCTTTCATTGGATTATGACGTCTGATCCAAGAAGGGTAACTCGTACTTATTAAATCAAAGTAGCCATGGGATTCAAACTACTTCTATCTAACATATATAAAATGAAAATAAATCAAATTAATGTAGATCCAAAAAAAAATAAAATAAAATAAAATAAATTCAATTTCCAGCATCTAAATAAATTCGAAATTAGCATTTTAAATTTAATTTGTGGTATCTTCCGCACCAACTTTAAACAGAATCTATTGTCTGCCGTGCAATAACACTCATTTCAAAATCAAATGTGAGCATTTATGGAACCTACTTAAATTTAAACCAAACATGACACTATGAACATGTAAAATCATTTTTTTTTTTCACAGCAAAAAATGGCTGTCATTTAAAACAAATTTTAGGTCTTGTAATATCGAACGTAAACAATCCTATTATTGTCCGATTCACATAAGATGGCGGCCGGAGTAACCTTTTGATTGTCATACGGACGATTCTACTCACGTTCGGTTATAACAAGCTGCACGGGAAAACCATTTTATTCTTCACTGATTACACTAGTCAGTGTACTTTTAATGTTATGCTTTATTACCTAAAATTTAAACTCTTTCAGGTCAAGAAATGGTTCACAAGACTCCACCCCGCCAGGTTATTTGGATTTTACTATACCGTGGTACATGAACATATACTCTGTCGAGACTAAATAAACAACTAAACAACTTTCTCTATCTTGTATTAATTAATATACATAACTGTATGGGGTAAATAAGACAGTTTACCCAATGTTTATTGTTAAAGAAATAATTTTTCATCAACATAATTCGGGCCTAAAGTCGCAATGTAGCAAACGATATATCATCATTTTCACTTATAGACATCAACGCTTTCCGATTACACAAGTTTAGGTTTATACATCCCAATCTAATCGTGATTAACTTCAAAAGTTTTGATAATTGTTGTATAAACACCCGACAATGGACATGGCGATTTTCCCCAACTTACGACGGAAACGAGATCTGGAAATTGTAACAGTCAATGTTCGAGTTACATCCCTTAGCGATATCGCTACACACAGTATGCATATAAAAAAATTTAGATACCAAAGTATAAATCAATAGAATGTCCAGGACATGCCATGGAGGAGTAAGCATCCCCTGTCGACCGGTCACACCCACCGTGAGTCCACAGTCAAGTCCAATGAAACACGTGAGGAGTGTATCCTCGTCATAATTGGTACAGCCGTCTCAACAACCGCCAACGAAAAGGCAACTCAACATTTCACTTAGTGAAACAGAGTAGTCGCAAACAAGACTATTATACCGACCGTAAAATTTCTTGAACGTTGACATTAAACGAAGTTTTCGATATCCCTGTGTCAATAATTTGTCAGTGAGTAGTTTACCTCTGTATATGAAATCTTCATATGTTGTACACGCCCTGGCATATCGGATCATTTGTGAAATATAAACTCCATATGCGGGTGACTGAAGGATATAACTACTTAAATGTAGAAAATTTACGATGGGAAAGCCGAAATCGTCGCGTTTGTCGTATAGCTTAGTTGCTAATTTCCCGTCTGTGTTTATATTGAGTAAAATGTCTAAGTATGAAGCGTGTGTGCTTGATTCTGTTGTATGTATCTTTAATTTCTAGTTCGCTGGGATATATCGCATTGACAAATGTATGAAAATTGTCATTATTAATTGACAAAACGTCGTCGATATATCTAAATGTCAAATTAAAGGACACCGCTAACTTTTTCTTCTTTTGATTCAGCAGTTTCTGAATGAAGTCTGCTTCGTGTGAATAAAGGAACAGGTCGGCCAATAAAGGAGCACAATTGGTTCCCATAGGAATGCCGACAGTTTGTTGAAAGACCACGTCTCCTAACATTACAAATATATTGTCTATTAGAAATTCCAGCATGTTTTTTATATCAACTTCAGTGTATTTATGTGTAGAATCAGAGTGATATTTGACGAAATAAGTATCCTGATAGCCAATCACTAGATATTTAAATTTTCGGGTACCACCTTTAGTGAAAAAACAGTTGTCTATGATGCTAAAAAGTCTTTCTTTTAATCTTTTATGTGGAATAGTTGTGTAAAGAGTAGAGAAGGCATACGTTTTGATACTGTGAATTCGAGAAAAATTGTGTGCCTTCAAATTTTCTAGAAGCTGTTTAGAATTTTTAAGTATCCACATCTGATTTATACCGCTTCTGGAATAAGCAACTGTACAGTATTGTTGAAGGTTCTCCTTAACGGCTGTCAATATCTTGGTAAGGAGTAAAAATAAAGGTTCGGTAGAACATTTGCTGGATCCTCCTATGTATCTTTGCTTATATGGGGTTTTATGAAGTTTAGGTATCCAATATAAATGTGGTAGCTCGAAATCAGTATCCGTTGTAGGTATATCAAATGAGCGTAATACGGACACGTGATTTTTAAGGATGTCGTGCTTTGAAAGTGAGCTACGTGTGTATGTAGGATTTCCAGAATTCGTATTAAACCCAAGTTCTTCTAATAAACAATTATATTAATGTGCTTTACAAATAAAAACTATATTATATAAAAAATTTTCAGATAGCAAAGTATAAATCAATAGAATGTCCAGGACATAGATACAAATCCGGTAAAAATGGACAAACACGGACCTCTGGAAACCAAGAGGTGGGATCAGGTGCCATGGATGAGTAAGCATCCCCTGTCGACCGGTCACACCCACCGTGAGTCCACAGTCAAGTCCAATGAAACACGTGAGGAGTGTATCCTCGTCACAATTGGTACAGTCGTCTCAACAACCGCCAACGAAAAGGCAACTCAACATTTCACTCAGTGAAACAGAGTAGTCGCAAACAAGCCTATTATACCGACCGATATTTGAGGCTTTGTCTGCTGGTACCAGTACATATTGGTCATGTAATCTATCCAGTTCAGTTACTACTTCTGGATCATTGAATACAGAGGGATAACGTGTTTTCATAGTCCCTTTAAGTTTTCGAATAAGAGATTTTATCAACCATCGTATGGCTTTCAGCCATTCAGACAAAGTGTCTGGTTCTACGTCTTCATGTTTGGCCCATCGTCTGGCATAATCTTCGACAGAATCCATAACTAAACTGAAATTCTGACGCC
This sequence comes from Atrina japonica, assembly GCA_030159075.1. Classification (NCBI taxonomy): domain Eukaryota; kingdom Metazoa; phylum Mollusca; class Bivalvia; order Pterioida; family Pinnidae; genus Atrina; species Atrina japonica. The sequence goes on along the minus strand of BROG01000780.1, from coordinate 46,804 downwards.
AATTAAAGGAACGGGCTTCCCGTATTTAGGGCCCCTTAAAATAAGATTTTTTGAGGCTTTCATTTTCAACAATAGAAACGTCGCCGGTAATGACATGCCCGATAGGATTGTATTTGAAAGGAGATGAAGCACATGAACATGTGACAGTGTTGTGTAGAAGATGGTTGATGTCTAGGCACTGCAAAACCTGTTTGTAATTGAATAGCTTGGATGCGATGCTAGGTGTATAGCTATATGAAATGCAAGGCGTGGTCTTCAGTTTAAAATATGGTGGATTACAGGACTGCACTTTTTGTGATTTAGAACATTGCCAATGTTTAAAGCGTCTATGCCTTTATTTGTAAATTTAAGTTTAAGGAAAAGACGTTTCTGTTCAGAGCAGTCATCGTTTGTAACGCGTGCAGGCTTAAACAGTCTGTGATAAGCGATGTCCATTATAATGGAGTTCAGTATGTATTCTGGGGTTGAAGAATCCGTGTGGGGGTTCATTCTTGCTTCTTGAAAAAGTTTATTGAGATTTGTAAAAGGAACAGAATAAAGTTTGCTGCGAATGTGATGAAGACCCAATTTTTTGTTAACGTAAGGTAAAAGAGATGAAAAAGTGACACCATGTATGTAGGGTCGGTTGTATGAACGATGTCCGTGACTTCGTTTACGTCTTACGTTAGAATTAAAAATTCCATCACATTAACACCATTACACAGTGGTCTTGATAGATTGCCTACACTTTGGATATTATCGTTACATCCATAGGGATATGCAGTGCCAAGCTGTTTAATCCAAAATTCTTCACGTTGTCTACGGAAGGGGGTACTCAAGGTGGGATTGTTGGTCCAGTGGTATATTTTTTCAATTATACGCACTCTCATAGACAAGATGGAATGGCCAGGAGAGTTGAAATGTCGATAGAGTAAATCTGATTACCCCCATTATTAATCTCGAATCGATGACCAGATACTCTTTTTAAGGGCCCCTTAGTTTCGCCAACATAAATCAAACCACACAAGGTACACTCAATTCCGTAAACAACGTTAGATGATTTGCAGTCTAGATGATCCCAGCTTCTGCTTATTTGTCAGATTGCTGGTGAACACTTGATCAGTTATTAATATATGACATGTTTTACAATTTTTGACAGAACATTTATAAATTGTTGGTATATTATTTGAAAATGAACTATCAAAAATGTCGTCAAGTAGAATCTGACAGTTTTTTATGGGAACATAAGCATTATTATGTTTATACCATAACTGGTCATCTTTTGACTGTACAAATGTTAAATTGCTAATGTCCCGAAGGACAACCCGAGGAGCACCAAACAATCTCTGTGAGTCTGTGCTCCCGATAGACTTCACAGAAGGACACCTTTTTATACTGGGCGCCGTGCCATCCAGTATGCAATTTTTTGGTACTTGTTTATCCATTAAATGTATATGTACCGAGTGACAAGTATCCTCGTGACCGTCCCTAAAATTGAGCAGTCGCTGGTTATGTAAGGCATGTGATCGCCATATAGGGTGTATAAATAAAGGAAATATGCACGGGGAATCTCATTAAGGCAAGTTATGTATAGCGATTAGTTGACAAACACGTTAACTTGATAGTTTTCAAAATGGACAGGAACTTATTCATAATGAATTTCACGCGCCATTTGCATAACAAGCACCTCCTACTCGATGCTATGCCATCTATTCTGCTTTTATTTTCATTTTTCCATGGACTAGAAAACATACATATTCTTGAGAGTTCCATAGAAATTGATTAAGCTTCATGTTGATATCAGCGATATGTAATTATTTCTGTTTACTGTATGCTTGTAGCTGCCAATATCAATATGATGAACGGCGGAGTAATACAGCAGTTTATCGAGGCAGGCTCAACATCTCTGGAATCTTATATAGTGGAATTCCATATTTATAAATAGATAGATGACGTTTTGTTAAAACTAATCGTATTGTATAATTTCGAAAGGCAGAAGTGGGTAGAATTATGTGGTATTTCATTTGATGATTATTCAAACTAGATTTAATTTCATATACACCAAAATATTAGACATTTCTGCAAAAGTTGAATTCTTGAGTTGGACTATATTTTACAAATGCAACCTCCATGACCTCTTCACTGCTAACAGGATAGCCCTCGATGAAAAGTCGAAGTAAACCCATAATAGGTTGTAACAACCCATAAAAACATCTGTACAGTAAAACGTTCTCCATGATTCATCCCTTTCCGGTGATATGTTGCAAGGTGGCACATATACTAGGAATTATCTCCGTATATCTTAAAGCAGACGATAATAGAACCAGAGTTGATTATCTTGATTCACTTTAGGGACGCAAAATACAATTTAAAAATTTCATCGAGATCTCTTGGTAAAGTTTTTGTCGGTAACTCCCACATACTTTGACTAATTAGAGATAAAGGTCTGTCAAATTATGGACACAAGATAATCCAAATAATATAGAAAAACAAACAAATCATTCTTCACACACAGTCGCCCTCTAAATCAGGGCATCCTGTAGTTTATTCATTCAGTCTTTATATAAAACACATTTGATGATGATTACATATTCCATTTTAAAATAAACAAGAAAATTCTGATGAAATCTGAGGAGCAAAAAAAAAAAAAAAAAAAAAAAAAAAAAAAAAAAAAAAAAAATACGGACCATAATTTGATACAAATTGGCTGCCATAAATTCTTGTTTTTCGTCATAAATGAATGCTCCTTAAGGACAAATGTTACAATTTCACCTCCTCATTATAAGAGTTCCATTTGTTAAAACCAACAGACAAGGAAATAATAAGCGCCAACTTTGTAAAATTATAATGTGTTTGAAGTTGTGTAGTACATTATTCTCCTATCTGTTGATGTAAGTAAATACATACTTTTCTTATGTCGTGGCATGTCAACATCTCCCATGTAACAAAGTCCCTTAATTCCATCAAAATTGACTGTTCAGTTTATAATGTACAATATACTCTGATACTGAAGTAATTGTCATAAACATTTACATGCACGACAAACTATTTATCTACAGTCATCACAATAACAAATGTCCCATCACTTAATCAAAACAAAGAAATTCAAAGAGACAACAGAAATTATCAAACAATCCCTGAATCACGTGACCAGCTGCAAGAACTTCTTGGTCACATGACCAGTTGGACTTAAACTAGGATTAAGCAAAACCGGATGGCAAAAGATGAAATATACACGTGTCTTACCTGGACCAATCAACAGTGTTTACATTTAATACTTATCTATTTGCCATCTAATGGATTTATTGGCAATGACAACAAATCACTTTCATTCACTATAATGCTATTTCTAATACTTCAGTAAAATTGGCACGCATAATCTTATCATCCATTTTGTTCTAAATTTGACCCGTTGTGAAGTTTAATGAATCTAATCAACTAAAAGCTAATACAGATTCAGTTTTGAATATTTTCAGACACATATTCAGCAAAAATGATGTCATCATTTAAACCATTTTCCAAGATGTACAACTACACGTGATCATAATTATATAGAACTCTTAGGGTAATATTATTTATATCTGAACAAAACTTTCAGTTTGGTAACACTAAATATTTTACAAGTTAATGTTAGAATGACTTTTCTTCTCTTTAGTATCACAGAAAACAGATAGACTTGTCATTAATACATAATAATATAAACTGTGAACTTGGCTTTCAACCACTACAAAGTGCCGAGAACTAGTCTAGTCTGAATATATAATGTCTAACAGCTAGCTTCGCTGTTAAAGATATCTGACATTACAATTATTATAGTAAAAAAGAAAAGAAAACAGACAAAAAGCAAATAAACAAAATAACAGTAAATTAAAATTTTATCTGACAAAGTTTGTCAAACATTAAAAAAAACCTCTGATCATTAAAACTAAGTTATTTTTATGACACCATCAAAATGTAGGGGTTTTATGATAAACTGACTTTAGTACCAATAATACCATTTTTCATCAAAAACTTTTTTTACATACTATTATCATTTTTTGCTGAAATGTCTTGCCTTATTAGTGTTTTTGACAAAATGCATTATTTTCTCAACTAGGTAATGTTCTTGACTGCATAAACATTGGATCTAATTTATCAATTTATTGCTATGGTAACCACTTTATTTATAGACATTGTTAGTGACATCACAGACCATGTAGCCTCAGCCATCTTGAACCAGCACATTTATAATATCACAAAATCAGAGTTAACACATATCATCGTGTACATTACGCGTCACATCACATGACTAACATAAATGTTACTAGTGACATCAAGTTTCCCTGACATGATACCCGTCACTAATGACATCACTTCTCACTAACATTATACATTAATACCACTTGTTTCACTTACATTTTACATACCATATCACTAGTGACATCACATTTTACTGACATTATGTCACTAATGTCAGAAGTGACATCATGTATCATGTTTCACTTACATCATAAATGTCACTAGTGACATCACAATTCACTTACATTATATATGTCACTAGCGACATCACATTTCACTGACATTATATGCTATTTGTGATATCACATTTCATTTACATCATATATTTCACTAGTGACATCACATGTAAATTATATACCATCAAACTATCACAATTGTGTACTGATGTACATACAATATGCTTAGATACAGATGTTTCAGCCAAGAGTCAATACAAGCCTGTGTAACATGAAATGTTAAAACAGAGGTCGGTCATGACACACATATCCCATAATAGATTTACATCCTGTATATGTAGACATTCATATGTCTACCTCAGGTAACCATGGTAACTAACACACGTGCCTGAACAACTAACCAAACACTGAATATCATTCTATATTGGCAAAAATCTAAAAGACAACAGTCCATGTGTACAAGTGGTGCATCTAAAATTTTGTGAAGATCAATTTACTCAATTTAATCCTTATCACTGTTTTCTATGAATTACTTACAAATTCTATAATATAACCCCCCCCCCCCAAAAAAAAAAACAGTGAAGAGTGCAACATGAGAGTGTCCACTTTATGCAGTTTGTCATTAATGTTTATAGAAATATATATTTCTGTTCAGAACAACATTTTACTTCTATACCAGATACAAAATGTATATTATCAAAGAATTTCACTTTTCACACCATTTTGATCACATTCCAACATAAAAAGGAAGAAATGCACCAATAAATCAAACAATCATACAAACGAAACACACAACATAATAGCTAAGATATAAACTGAAAAATCTGTGCAGTGAATCATTGAATAATCCCATTAATTTGAGAGTCTGACGGGAGAAATCAAGTATAACTCATTTGGGTTTTTTAAACATTTAGAAAAAAAAAACTTACTAAAAGCACATAATCAATCACTATACAGACCTTTATGTTGTTGGCCAGGACACATATATAAATAATATTTAAATAAAATAGGGTCTTATTGAGAGTTTGCATTCTCCAAAAATCTTGCCTGATCATCGTGTTACAGTTTTCTTTTTTTTTGGACCAGGAAGATAATTTTTTCCAAGACAACCTTATAAAATTTAAAAATCATTGTAAAAATGTCTGATGATTGATTATTTAGAAGGAAAAAATGACTGATGGAGGGAGGTTTTACTAAAAAAAAGAAGTTTTTTCCCGTTTTACGCCAAAACATTTTAACTGACCGATGCAAGTAATATACTGTTTGCTTATCATATGATTCATTGAGTTAATATAAAATGACATTTGAGTGATGGTCACCGGAAAATTATCAATGACATTGACTAAATGCAATCATGAATAAGCATGTACCCTTGTTACTAAATAAACTTTCAAATTAATCAAATTAAAATCAAGAATTTAAATCAAATTCCACGATTTGTGATTTAATTTATTTTGTATCCAGGTAAAAAAAATATGACTAATAGAATCCGTTAAAGCATAATATGCTCTAGGTGCTAATGTATAATGCATTGGTGAAACCGGTAAAAATTGAAAATGAATAGAGTTCTGTATAATACACGGCAAGTTATTGATTCTATATCATGATTCTTATTCTCTCTAATGACAACAACAGTATTAATGCTAAAAACTGGGAATTACTACAAAATGATGAGAACCTTATTATTCAGAGACCAGAATAATGAAATAATTTAGTTTTACACAAAAACAGTAACCAGACTAAAGTGAGCAAGTATTTAGTATGGTGACCAGGCTAACATTTTCATATATAGTCCAATTCAATAATGTTCAGACTAAAATAATCACACAATTCAACTGAAAACACAAACCAGGCTAAATAAACCCCACATTTGAACAAAGAACAGTAGTCAGACTAAAGAGATCACATAAAATGACGATACTAAATTTATCATACAAATTTCAACATGTAACAAACAGCTTAGATTGCCTTGATAACATTAATGGTCTACAACATTTATATATATGTGTATATATATTTACAGGTGTAACAGGTATCTAGTGATTCACCTGTCACCTATTTCGTCACCTGATCGACGAATGCTAGGGTTAGATATCTATTTATAGATATCACAGGTATCTACAAAGTGATTCACCTGTCACCTATTTTATCACCTGATTTATAAGTGCTAGTGTAAGATATCTATTTATAGATATAACAGGTATCTACCTAGTGATTCGGATGTCACCTGATCTGCTAGTGCTAGTACCTGATATCTATTGATAGATGTAATAGGTATCTACATAGTGGTTCACATGCCACCTGATCCATTAGTGCTAGTATCTGATATCTATTGATAGATGTAATAGGTATCTACATAGTGGTTCACATGCCACCTGATCCATTAGTGCTAGTATCTGATATCTATTGATAGATATAACAGGTATCTACATAGTGGTTCACCTGCCACCTGATCTATTAGTGCTAGTATCTGATATCTATTGATAGATATAACAGGTATCTACATGGAGTTCACCTGCCACCTGATCCATTAGTGCTAGTATCTGATATCTATTGATAGATATAACAGGTATCTACATAGTGGTTCACATGCCACCTGATCCAATAGTGCTAGTATCTGATATCTATTGATAGATATAACAGGTATCTACATAATGATTTGCCCGTTATTTATTTTGTCACTGATCCACTAAAACCGTATTCATTTTTATTCTAAATAAAACCAGATATCTCAACTTCTGGGAAACATTTCACTAAAAAGATATCAGGAAACATGACGTGTTTGAGAAACACAATGACCCATATCTCTGTCATGACTACCTTAAAGTCCCATAACTCTGGCAAACATTGTCAAAAGTTACTATAATCACACTCATCTTCAATTCTTATTGATATAAAGCAATTTGATAAATTTAGTTTTAATTTGAGGAAGCGAACTTGAAATGTTGCAAATGAACAAAAAAAAAACAAAACAAAAAAATCAATATTTCCCTAGACCTATTACTTGAACTTGAGAGCAAAAGATATCCCTAAACTGATACACCAAGCAGTAAACAATTATTCACACCTGACCAAAAAATGTCAAGAGTCCCAAAGTTTAAAGAAAAATTGACTTATATAGAAAATATTTTCTAAAAAACAAAAACATGTACTCCTTGCATGTACAAGATTTTCAAATACAATAATGATAAAGATTGAATTGCAACAAAAATACATCATACGCTCTAAAATGCTTGAGTAAAAAATACCTGTATGGCATGAAAAACACTAAAACTTTATGAAATACAGTCAAACCTGCCTTAACAGCCACTTACTTTTAGCAGCCACTCATCTTCGATAACCAGTTTGTGTTCTCGAAAATCAATTTTACCATAAAAACATACTTAAATCAGCAGCCACCTGTCTAACACAAACAACCAATGATATGCAGGACGAAATGGTTGACTTTTTTCCACAGCCATTTTGTTAGCATGCAATCTCTTAATTTCTCATTTTCAGTCATTTGGACGCTTTTATCTAATTTAGATATTTAATAGTAAATACAAAGACATTCACACTGATTTTTGTAAACAATAAAATGATATGAAACTATCACACACTTTTTCAATTACCCTTCAGTGGCAGTTGAAAACAGGTTTGACTGTATAATGTTGACTTACATTAGTCTGAACAATGTTATTTTGTTAAAGTCATTTGTCTGTAACTGAAATGAACTTATCATTCACCAAAAATGAAAAGTAAAATTGAAATAATTAGAATATTTCAATAACACGCAGAATAGACCATTTTCGAGTTGTCTTGTTACGTCACGATTCGTCATAATAGAGTGTGGTTTCAAAGAGCAAAGTAGGCCATCATTATATTTCCGGATAAGCAATTTATTGATCTATGATCAGGGATATTAATATCATGAAGTGATAGGTGCCAGATTTGAAAATTAAATTATAGGAAAGTGATGACACTTTCCATCTTTACAAGAGATAATTTAACAAAAATTAATTGCTCTCAGATGAAGTGAAATAAGATATCGCCGAATATCGTGAATGAAAATACTACATAACCTGAATTGACCTTGCCCAACTTTCAGATGACGTCACGTAGTCCAAGTACAAACTATTGTGACAAAAGTGAACGGAATCGGACAACTCGAAAATGGTCTATTGAAAAATCTTTGAATACTATCCTATACCCAACAAAATACAAGAACAATTTTTTTTCTTTCTCAAATTCTGCAAACAATTTCTGTTACATGACATGATCTGTATAAAGGATCAAATGATAGGTAGTGACAAGCAGTGACACTACTACAAAACAATGGACTGATCCACAAACAGGACATATCACTGGACAAATTTACACATTATTCAGGGCCAGTTTACTTCATGTTCAAAATAAGGTGAAACAGGTGAGAATATGAATCAGGGACATGCAGGACAGTGAACAGGTAACTATGATGAACCTGCTAGAGGATAAAGGTGAAACAGGTGAAAATATGAATCAGGGACATGAAGGACAGTAAACATGTAACTATGATGTACCTGCTAGAGGTTAAAGGTGAAACAGGTGAGAATATGAATCAGGGACATGAAGGACAGTGAATAGGTAACTATTATGTACCTGCTAGATGTTTAAACTTCAAAAATGGCTAACGTCAACCCTAAAATAGTGACTCTGTAACAAAAACTGGAGGATGTAAACAATTATCAACAAACTGTATCAGTGATGTCTAAATGAGATTCAGAAATATAGTTACTCTTCTTCATGAAAATGAAATATTTTGTTTTAAAGAATTTATTATATGTAATAAAGAAATACTGACAAACTGCAAATTCATACAGCAATACAATTTGCAGGTGAAAACTGAACAAAAACCTCAAAACGGACTTACACATTTTTTTTTTTTTAGAGTTACATATGTTCACTTTTGTGCATAAGAGTAACAACTGAAAAAGATAGAAAAAAAAAAAATACTAGAAAACATTAAAATCTTGTTTCTTATTTTGATTTCTTTGTGTTCTAGGGTCAATTATAGCCTAATCATATTACTATATTATATACTATTATAAACAATTCTAATTACAATATCACTATTTACAACAACAGCAGTGAAATCAAATATAATGGTTTCCATGACTATACAATGATGTGAATGAAATATCATATATTTGTCTACCATATACATGTAAATACATGTATACAAATAATAACAATTTTGAGTTCTTCAGAAAGTCCACAAGTCCAAATATTGAAAAAATATAACCCAATAAAATGATTCAAGTAAAACAGATTTTCAAAATCAAGAGGTTGAAGGGTCTTTAGCTACAGGGATCACAAAGGGACCTTACAATTAGCCCAACCCTAGCTACAGGATCATAAATGAGCCTTACAGCTAGCCCCACCCCTGGCTACAGAACCCCTGGTACAGGGATCATGAAATTGACAATTTTGTTACCCTTCACCTAAAGATGCTCTAACCCAATTTGAAAAAAAAAATTATTTTTAAATTTTTAGAAGTAATTCAATATGTAAACCTAATAAAAACAGACTAGAATAAGTCGGACAGCCCAAGTGACTCGGGTGACCAAATAAGATATGAATTAAGCATATTAGAAAGTCATTTACAGACTTACATATGGTATTCATAAGCTCAGCCAATGAAATCACTTACAAATTAGGATTGATAATGCAACATTGTTTTACTGTTAAAGACTATCCGAATATGGGGTTAAATAGCAAAAAAGAAATAAATATATCATTGTTAAGCTGTTAATTACCAGCTATGCTGAATATGTATTAGACCTGAGTTAATTACCTGAGTTTAAATCAAATGTATAAAATCAGAGTCTGTTCCGTGATAAACATAAATATTTGTGTATATGTATGTACATATGCATTTACCCCTGTATGTTCATGCTGATCACTGTGTATATTTACATATGTATATGCCTGTGTGTGACCAAGGAGTATCTTCTCAAATTTAGGTATAAGAATCTAGGCTTTATGCACAAGTGAAATAATACCATGTATGGCTGGTATTATATAATGATGGTATATTGTAGTAGAATTCAACCGAGTGACATAAATAATAACTAGCGGTATGTTTTGTATTACAGCCGGGTAATACACATTCGACTCAGGTGTAAAACCAAGCTATGTTGCATCCTTAACATGTACCTTTTGTAATATGATACATATCTGATAATAAACAGGTCTAATGTTTTCTATTAAGGTGTAAAGCTAGGCATTATACACCAGCAGAACACCTCATGTAACACACATTTGTATGTCATGTTGTGATTTTATTTTCAAAATGTTGATGTGACTAACGTGTACAACACATAAGTAACACATAAAACTGTTGATATGATGTATAAGCACAATCTAGAATGACACGTGTTACACAGGTACGCAAGTGTCACAGCGGTTGATGATTTGTAACAGGTGTAATTGTCATGGTGTTTAAGTCTTTACCATGTTTTAAACATGATACACATACATGAACATAAAATAGACAGAGATGAGCACCATAATAGACAGATAGGGATGAGAATAGTACAGACAGGTAGGAATGAGTGTATATTACACAGGTAGGACAGATAATAGACAGATAGGGATAAGCATAGTACCGACAGGTAGGAATGAGTGTATAATACACAGGTAGGACAGATAATAGACAGATAGGGATGAGCATAGTACAGGTAGGTAAGAATGAGTATATAATACACAGGTAGGCTAACACTATGGAGACCATTGCCATTTCTGATTTAACAAAAAGGTAATCCTAGCTAATTTATACAATATTTCACCCACACCATTACTTAGTTATATGCATCAACTGTTTCAAAAGTCCTGTGCTTGTATATATTTAATTTAACAAATTCATTTTTATAACACACACACACACACACACACACACACACACACACACACACACACACACACACACACACACACACACAGAGGCAAAGAAATAAATGCCATGCTCTAAGAACAATTATCAATAGATATGAAATTTCAATGTTAAATTCAGTATACTGAAAGGAAATAAAAAATACAGATCTTTTTAATGCTTCACAAAAAATTCTGTGTCCATGTTGTCATATTGCACATAAATCTTGCACTTCTGTCAAGTTACCCATTTATTAAAAAGAAAAAAAAAATGACAATCTTGTACTAAGATCTATTATAAGTATCCATGATTCAACTTTAATGTTTACTCATACACATGATGAAATGACCCTGTACTACTGTATTGTAACCTAAAACTTTAGGTATAAGTTATAACTATCCCCCTCACAATTAACACACTATTGATAGGGAGTATAGTGGAATCTGGTTTACAAGAAAGGAAAATTATAAAACAGAGAATGACTAATACACACACATTTATTTTGTCTTAAACTTAATACAGTCCTTCAATTTTGCAAGCACAGAACTTTTGACACAGCTCATACAAGTTTTTGGATTCCATTTTTTATAATATCTAATAATACTAAATATACAATATTTGTAAATGGAGACAGTTTAGCCTCTATTACCATGTCCGATGTAGATGTAAATTTCGACTTAATACAGATCGAACATCATTACAGAAACGCAATGCATCTAACATCGGTAACAGTGACAACAACGATGTGTCCGTCGCATCACTAAACCAGGACTTTATTGGTATTGCATTATCTGAAAAATAAAATGTGTAAAGACTGTTAGAGTCTTGTCATGCTACAAACATAGGAAATATAAAGTGACATAAATATTGACTGGATAAGTACAATAATTACTTGATACATAATGGTAATTAATAATGTTAGATAGATGTTTAGATGGATAAAAATTCAAATATTGTGTTGAAACAAAATCATACAGCACACGGTTCATCTTTTAACATAACAAGATGCGTTTGTCAAACACAAATGCCCCCAGTCCCAACAAATTCCTATGCTGGCATCCCACCCCCAGGGACATGTGATGTCAGTGAAGTGCACACCCAGAGGCATGTCAGTGAAGTGTAAGCAATCTTTAGATGAACTTACAGTCCAAGTTTGGTTACTGTATCACAATCCAAACTTTAAACTAGGGGGGGGGGGGGCCTGGGGGGCTATAGCGACTTATTATTTACAGTCCCTTTTCTATTTTTCATGTATACCTTGATAATATATTTACGCTACCGAAGGGGTTGGTATAGTGACTTATTTTTTTACAGTCTGTTTAGTTTTTATACATACCTTGATAATATGCATGTGCTACAGACAGGCTATAACGAGTTATTTTTTTACAGTCCATTTTCTATTTTTATACATACCTTGATAACATCTATATGCCACAGGGGGGCTATAGCAACCTAGTGTTTACAGTCTGTTTAGTTTTTATACATACCTTCATAACATCCATATGCTAAAGGGGGACTATTGCGACTTATTTTTTTCACAGTCCCTTTTCTATTTTATAGATACCTGGATAATATGTATGTGATACAGGGGGAGGGGGGCTATTGGGTCCTATATTTTTACAGTCCCTTTTTTATTTTTATACATACCTCGATAGGATCTATATACCACAGGGGGCTATGTTAACTTATTCTTTTAACAGTCCCTTTTGTATTTTTATACATACCTTGATGATATCTATACGCTACAGGTGAATTATCTAGTATAAATATATTGGCCAAGTCACTGTTGATTTCGGATAGTTGTTTTGTATAGCTACCTAGCTCAAAATGGCAATGCTAAAAACAAACAAGAAAGTCTAAATACATTTTTGCACAAAGTAAAAACAGGAAATGAAGTTTCAATTCAAAATTACTTAGTATACTAATCACAATTACTTTGTTAATTAATTCATCAGGGAAGTGTTTCATACAAGCTCATAACTCAAGTTAGACAATGTTAAATATGATAAACAACTACAACATGTACATGTATTTCACAAAAATTACCAATTCAAATTACAAATATTCGACCCATTAAGTGCCATTGTCCTCATAGGCGTCCCTCCCCCTTTTGTACATACGACCCAGAATCTTTTCTAGCTGGTTGACAAGGAGATGTAGATGTGAAAAAGTGTAACAGTTTATCTGTAGCCCCCTGTGCCTTATAAAAAATTAACTGTTTTACGTCAATTTGACTATGAAAATTTTTCCCATTAAGCGCCTACCCCTTTTCCTGATTTTTGTAGTACCCTGGGTGCTTAATGGATCAAATACGGTAGTCAATCGGTTAGAACCATTTTTTCTTGTAACATCCATCTGTATCTTCAGTCAGATAGTTGTCACTCTGATACTTTGTATAGAAATATAATTTATAGTAAAGGCCGGTGTATCCCACTTTGAACCATGAAGTCTCTCACTTCTGGTCAGCGCAGGCTCGCTGCAGGAATCTAAACGGATTTTTGTGAGAAAGTTTGATAGTTTACTTGTGGAAGGCCAATGGTCTCTTCCTGGGTACATTGTAATCCGATTCTCTCCTCCACCATTAAAAACTGGTTGCCACCATATATACTGAAAAATTGTTGAGTGTGGGGTAAATCACCATTCCAAATTTGTTAAAAATCTTTTAGTAAGGGTTTTTCTTAGTAGGTTCACTGTCGATTCAAAAAGCTTTTCAAGACACCCATACCCTAAATAAAAGTTTTTTCAAGATTTCTTAGACTCTTAATAACAACTACATAATATACAGTATTTACTCCTAGGCTACCTCAGTGTGTTATAAGTAGTATTTTTTACCTCTCTATAGTAGTGCCTTGTAAGTATTTTTATCTGTCTATAGTAGTACCTTGTAAGTATTTTTATCTGTCTATAGTAGTGCCTTAAGTATTTTTTACCTCTCTACAGTAGTGCCTTGTAAGTATTTTTATCTGTCTATAGTAGTACCTTGTAAGTATTTTTACCTGTCTATAGTAGTGCCTTGTAAGTATTTTTATCTGTCTATAGTAGCGCCTTAAGTATTTTTTACCTGTCTATAGTAGTACCTTGTAAGTATTTTTACCTGTCTATAGTAGTGCCTTGTAAGTATTTTTATCTGTCTATAGTAGTGCCTTGTAAGTATTTTTACCTGTCTATAGTAGTGCCTTAAGTATTTTTTACCTGTCTATAGTAGTGCCTTGTAAGTATTTTATCTGTCTATAGTAGTACCTTGTAAGTATTTTTACCTGTCTATAGTAGTGCCTTAAGTATTTATTACCTGTCTATAGTAGTGCCTTAAGTATTTATTACCTGTCTATAGTAGTGCCTTAAGCATTTATTACCTGTCTATAGTAGTGCCTTAAGTATTTTTTACCTGTCTATAGTAGCACCTTGTAAGTATTTTTATCTGTCTATAGTAGTACCTTGTAAGTATTTTTACCTGTCTATAGTAGCGCCTTAAGTATTTTTTACCTGTCTATAGTAGTGCCTTAAGTATTTTTTACCTGTCTATAGTAGTGCCTTAAGTATTTTTTACCTGTCTAAAGTAGTGCATTGTAAGTATTTTTATCTGTCTATAGTAGTGCATTGTAAGTATTTTTATCTGTCTATAGTAGTACCTTGTAAGTATTTTTATCTGTCTATAGTAGTGCCTTAAGTATTTTTTACCTGTCTATAGTAGTACCTTGTAAGTATTTTTACCTGTCTATAGTAGTGCCTTAAGTATTTTTTACCTGTCTATAGTAGTGCATTGTAAGTATTTTTATCTGTCTATAGTAGTGCATTGTAAGTATTTTTATCTGTCTATAGTAGTACCTTGTAAGTATTTTTACCTGTCTATAGTAGTGCCTTAAGTATTTTTTACCTGTCTATAGTAGCGCCTTCTAAGTATTTTTCTATTATTGTCTAATTTATCTGCAACAGCTGCACCGTATATTTCCATACTTGCTGTAAATACTACTAACTCATACCACTGGCTGACCTGTAATTAAAATAATTTATAATTTTACAACTCTAAAACTGCAAAAGTACAAACAGACAACAAATCTGATTTAGTACACCACCAATACACACACACACACACACACACACACACACACACACACACACACACACACACAAACACATATTTAGTACACCACCAATACACACACACACACACCAACACATACACACACACCAACACATACACACACACCAACACATAACACACACCAACACATACACACACACCAACACATACACACAACTAAAAAAGAACTTAAAAATCTAGATCAAGTTTAATTTATGGTATACCTATTGATAGGGACTCCATTTTTCAGTAGTGTGGAAATAACAAAGATCGCGATATTTATAACACATAACAGAATATTCATCACACTGGTGTATAGTTTTGTTTATTCTATTGTTGTTTAACTTAATGTTTAGATTTGTATATGGAGATAGCACCAGCTGTAGGACCACAAATTTTGATCTGTGTTATGGACTTATGCCAAATACAATGAGGGCTCTTACGGTTCAGGACCTTGGTTTCAAATTGCTTTAAAAAAACTTGGTCTGTCAAATATTCTCATGAACAGTTACTGATTATTTTATAAATAAAGAAGTCTGTATTGTAATTTGGACTAGGGATTGGACCAAGGGTTGACCACTGTGTAGAGAAATGCTCAAAATTACCACTGAGCTATCAATGCAGGTCAAAAGCAGAGTTCTTAAATACGACATATCACATATACAACTGGAGGTGTATCTTTTAACAGTTCGTGGTTAGATGAAGAAAAACTTTGGAACAAATAAATAAAACTGGAAGTAATAGGTCTATTGATTCAGCAAGTAAACTAGTTCAGAACTTTTTATACAGCAAACTGATTTTGTGCATTCCCATACAAAGACAATTAACCCTTCCAACTTGGTGGTGAAAGGGTTAAATATGGATCATAAGAATTCTGATACTTACAACTTCTAGGAAATAGTCTACATGGGGTCTTTTATGAACAAAAAATCTAACTGGATGTCTATCTATGTTTACCTGTAAAAGAAAAAAAACTTTATATTGCTATGAATGGATAAAGGGAGATAACCAATACATTAAGCTTTTCTCTCTCTTTCTAAATATGAGTTTTATTAGTATAGTAGATAATAAACATCTTTCAATGGTTACCCCAATAAAATTTTCACATTAGCATTACTCACAAACAAAGCAACACATGGAGGTGTAATTCAAGGGAACATTTAATTTTGAATTAAGTATTATGTATATTATATCATCAGTCAAAACAAAATGTATATTGTCCTACTGAGATAACTTGGTGGGTCGGAGTATACAGTATACAGGGAAATTTACACCCGGTTTTATTTTCACCCCTTTCACCCTCATCGTTAGTTAGCAAATTAAAAACTGGGCTAGTTCAAAATGGTAAATTCATGTATTTTAAATAATAATACAAGTTTGAGCAAATTTAAAATGGGGCGAAACTGTATGCAAGTGCATTAGGGCGAAAATAACACGAGGTAAAAATAACCCTGCATATAGCAATTATCGTATGGATGATTCTACTCACTTACCAGTTATGACAGGCTTCACACAGGCTTTATTATGCCCTGGGTACTTGTGGGTATGATGACAAGACGGAATGACTACTCTAACCTATGTAATTATGATGTACAGTAAAACCTGCCATAGCGGCCACCTCTATATAGGCATTACCTGTATATAAAGGTCAGTTTTTTCAAGTCCCTTAACTGCATACTTCAACTGAGTTGAACCTGTACATAAGGGTCACCTGCACATAAAGGCATTATTTTTTTATCCCTTGGGTGGCCCCTATATAAAGGTTTCACTGTATTACCTCAAATTTCAACTCCTTCAGGTCAAGAAACAGTTTAAGAGACTCCACCCAGACAGGTTAAATAGAAATTTCACATTAAGTGTTAGTTAAACAAGAGTTAGATAAATATGATAATCAACTTATACAAGTTGTTGAATCTGTTTTTATCGTAACTGAAAACATTGGTAGTAAAGATTATTAGCCTACATGACGTCTAGACACTATTGGGCTTGGACTCACATGCTCCCGTCAAACCCGTACCTCGCTTCAATATTCAGATTATATCAATGTCAAAGGTAGGAAAACCAACACGGTAGGAGACTTCAAGAAAGGACTCCTTTCACTTCAGATACTTTAATCCCTAACTTTGTCCAGGACAACTAGTCTGATACAACTTCACGTACGAACATTTCATTACAGTTGTAGTGCTCGGCCAATGAGATTTATTCAGCCCTGTTGGTTATTTGTTTATGTTTAACTAACCTCAGTTTGTTTGTTTGTTTGTTTATTGTTATTTAACGTCCCACTCAAGAATATTTCACTCATATGGAGACATCACCAAATGCCGGTGAAGGGCTTCAAATTTTGGCCTATGCTCGGCACTTACGGCCATTGAGCAGTGAGGGGTCTTTAACGTGCCGACACCTACTGTGACACGGGACCTCCAGTTTTTACTGTCTCATCCGAAAGACAGGAAACCAACCTGTCGCCGGCGGGACTCGAACTCACGACCTCATGATCCAGAGTCGAGCGCGCTACCGACTGAGCCAGGCCGGCTCAACTAACCTTAGCATCATTTATACAACTGCTTGAGAGTGGCATAACAACACAAGTTATGGTAGAAATGGATTTAACTATACCCTTACTGAGAGTAAATGGGCAGTCATGGGGGTTTAACAGACAAATGTTTCAACTTACTTTTAAAACAAAATCAGGTGGTGTTCCTGGCTTGACTGTTTGACGAAGAACTCCATCGTGATGAGAGTGTATAAGAGTTTCATCTAAATCTAATACCAGTGTCTTCTTTCTAAGCATACCTTAAAAAATCAAAAGTTTAATAGTAAGTTTATGTTTATTTGTTGTTGTCTTTCATCCCACTTAAGAAGCTTTAACTCATATAGAGATGTCATCAAATGCCGGTGAAGGGCTTCAAATTTTTGGCCTATACACGGCACTTACGGCCATTGAGCAGTGAGGGTTCTTTAATGTGCTGACACCTACTGTGACACAGGACCTCGGTTTTTACTGTCTCATCCGAAGGACAGTGAATAATAACTTTATAAAGGTACTGATGTTACCATGTAGTGAACTATTAGTATATAAAATAACGAGCTATACCTTTCCAGTACATGTTCGAGGTCAATAAGACTGGTCTAACTTCCTGCTACACTTACATAAACCGCTGATTTGGGGAGGGAAAGGGCATATAATTAAGAGTTTTTGTTATCTTTGACATACCACATGAAGCAGGACTGCAATAAAGTAAGTCACCTGACCAACTCAGGTGAGTTAAACATAAAATAATTTAAAATCTAACATGTAATGACTGGACAGGGAAACAAGTTATCTGCAACTTCCATGTAAGTATTTCCTCCAACAAATCAGAGGAAGGAATACATTTATGACCGCAGTGCACACCAGCTCATGTGATAGTAGTTTCTAACACTGACTGACAATTTATGACATTTACATTGCAGTTTGCTACATGACAATACTTTCATTACTTTGTTTATTTGAAATAAATGTCATTTTGAATAAATAAATCTACATGTACTTCATTTTTGTCTTATTCCTGTAAAAAAAAAAAAAATATCATTGAATTTAATCAGGGAATTCACAACTGTGTGTTTTTACATGTGTATGTACAACAGTGTGGTTTTACAGGTATATGTACAACTGTGTGTTTTTACATGTGTACATACAACTGTGTTTTTACACATGTATGTACAACTGTGTGTTTTTACATGTGTATGTACAATTGTGTTTTTACATGTGTACATACAACTGTGTTTCAGATGTATGTACAACTGTGTTTTTACATGTGTATGTACAATTGTGTTTTTACATGTGTACATACAACTGTGTTTCAGATGTACGTACAACTGTGTTTTTATGTGTACATACAACTATTTTTGCACATGTATGTACAACTGTGTTTTTATATGTGTATGTACAATTGTGTTTTTATATGTGTATGTACAATTGTGTTTTTACATGTGTACATACAACTGTGTTTCAGATGTATGTACAACTGTGTTTTACATGTGTACATACAACTGTGTGTACATACAACTGTGTACATGTATTTACACATGTACATACAACTGTGTGTACATGTATTTACATGTGTACATGCAACTGTGTACATGTATTTACACATGTACATACAACTGTGTACATGTATTTACATGTGTATATACAACTGTGTGTACATGTATTTACATGTATACATACAACTGTGTGTACATGTATTTACATGTGTACATACAACTGTGTGTACATGTATTTACACATGTACATACAACTGTGTACATGTATTTACATGTGTATATACAACTGTGTGTACATGTATTTACATGTATACATACAACTGTGTGTACATGTATTTACATGTGTAAATACAACTGTGTGTTTTACATGTGTACATACAACTGTGTGTACATGTATTTACATGTGTACATACAACTGTGTGTTTTTACACGTGTACATACAACTGTGTACATGTATTTACATGTGTACATACAACTGTGTGTTTTACATGTGTACATACAACTGTGTGTACATGTATTTACATGTGTACATACAACTGTGTTTTACATGTGTACATACAACTGTGTGTACATGTATTTACATGTACATGTGTACATACAACTGTGTGTTTTACATGTGTACATACAACTGTGTACATGTATTTACACATGTACATACAACTGTGTGTACAAGTATTTACATGTGTACATACAACTGTGTGTACATGTATTTACATGTGTACATACAACTGTGTGTACATGTATTTACATGTGTACATACAACTGTGTGTTTTACATGTGTACATACAACTGTGTGTACATGTATTTACATGTGTACATACAACTGTGTTTTTACATGTGTACATACAACTGTGTGTACATGTATTTACATGTGTACATACAACTGTGTGTTTTACATGTGTACATACAACTGTGTGTACATGTATTTACATGTGTACATACAACTGTGTTTTACATGTGTACATACAACTGTGTTTTACATGTGTACATACAACTGTGTTTTACATGTGTACATACAACTGTGTTTTACATGTGTACATACAACTGTGTTTTACATGTGTACATACAACTGTGTTTTACATGTGTACATACAACTGTGTTTTACATGTGTACATACAACTGTGTGTACATGTATTTACATGTGTACATACAACTGTGTTTACATGTGTACATACAACTGTGTGTACATGTATTTACATGTGTACATACAACTGTGTGTTTTACATGTGTACATACAACTGTGTGTACATGTATTTACATGTGTACATACAACTGTGTTTTACATGTGTACATACAACTGTGTGTACATGTATTTACATGTGTACAACAACTGTGTGTTTTACATGTGTACATACAACTGTGTGTACATGTATTTACATGTGTACATACAACTGTGTGTTTTACATGTGTACATACAACTGTGTGTACATGTATTTACATGTGTACATACAACTGTGTGTTTTACATGTGTACATACAACTGTGTGTACATGTATTTACATGTGTACAACAACTGTGTTTCACATGTGTACATACAACTGTGTGTACATGTATTTACATGTGTACATACAACTGTGTTTTACATGTGTACATACAACTGTGTGTACATACAACTGTGTGTTTTACATGTGTACATACAACTGTGTTTTACACATATACGTACAACTGTTAGTTTTCATAGATTTTGATATGACAAAAACTGAGACCTACGTGTTGTAAATGTTTATGATAAAACAGACTGCATAACATAACCCATCATTTATAAATTGAAATATGAATTTATCAATATTGATATTACAAAAATAGAATTCAATTTTTATTAGACCAGTGTAGGTGGTGATACTTCAGTGAACATTTCACTGAATTAAAATCAATGTTTTCACCGCATGTTGTTATTTTAATTTATAAGTAGCAGTACTAAAAATGTGGATAATTTTTGTAAGAATAACAATATAGTCCCTCTTATTTCCAGCTATCAACATTAAATATATATACACGTCAGTGTGTGTACATGATGTTATGTTTACATCTGTATGTCTGTGTGTACATGTTATGTTTACATTTGTATGTCAGTGTGTGTACATGATGTTATGTTTACATCTGTATGTCTGTGTGTGTACATGTTATGTTTACATTTGTATGTCAGTGTGTGTACATGTTATGTTTACATTTGTACGTCAGTGTGTTCATATTATGTTTACATTTGTACGTCAGTGTGTGTACATGTTATGTTTACATTTGTATGTCAGTGTGTGTACATTTTATGTTTACATTTGTACGTCAGTGTGTTCATATTATGTTTACATTTGTACGTCAGTGTGTGTACATGTTATGTTTACATTTGTATGTCAGTGTGTGTATATGTTATGTTTACATTTGTACGTCAGTGTGTGTACATATTATGTTTACATTTGTACGTCAGTGTGTACATGTTATGTTTACATTTGTATGTCAGTGTGTGTATATGATGTTATGTTTACATTTGTATGTCAGTGTGTGTACATGTTATGTTTACATTTGTATGTCTGTGTGTACATGTTATGTTTACATTTGTATGTGAGTGTGTGTACATGTTATGTTTACATTTGTATGTCAGTGTATGTACATGATGTTATATTTACATTTGTATGTCAGTGTGTGTACATGTTGTTTACATTTGTATGTCAGTGTGTGTACATGTTATGTTTACATTTGTACGTCAGTGTGTGTACATGTTATGTTTACATTTGTATGTCAGTGTGTGTACATGTTATGTTTACATTTGTATGTCAGTGTGTGTACATGATGTTATATTTACATTTGTATGTCAGTGTGTGTACATGTTATATTTACATTTGTATGTCAGTGTGTGTACATGTTATGTTTACATTTGTATGTCAGTGTGTGTACATGTTATGTTTACATTTGTATGTCAGTGTGTGTACATGTTATGTTTACATTTGTATGTCTGTGTGTACATGTTATGTTTACATTTGTATGTCAGTGTGTGTACATGTTATGTTTACATTTGTACGTCAGTGTGTGTACATGTTATGTTTACATTTGTATGTCAGTGTGTGTACATGATGTTATGTTTACATTTGTATGTCAGTGTGTGTACATGTTATGTTTACATTTGTACGTCAGTGTGTGTATGTTATGTTTACATTTGTATGTCAGTGTGTGTACATGTTATGTTTACATTTGTATGTCAGTGTGTGTACATGTTATGTTTACATTTGTATGTCAGTGTGTGTACATGATGTTATGTTTACATTTGTACGTCAGTGTGTGTACATGATGTTATGTTTACATTTGTACATCAGTGTGTACATGTTATGTTTACATTTGTATGTCTGTGTGTGTACATGTTATATTTACATTTGTACGTCAGTGTGTTCATATTATGTTTACATTTGTACGTCAGTGTGTGTACATGTTATGTTTACATTTGTATGTCAGTGTGTGTACATGTTATGTTTACATTTGTACGTCAGTGTGTGTACATGTTATGTTTACATTTGTATGTCAGTGTGTGTACATGTTGTGTTTACATTTGTATGTCAGTGTGTGTACATGATGTTATGTTTACATTTCCTGCAGCAGTCTCCCACGGACTCCGTCTTAATCTAAACACCGTTTATATCAGTTATTAATGAAGTTACCATTATGACATCACACAATGACGTGACTTCATTAATTTAATGACGTCACACCTAGATATTTCATTCAGAAATACTTTACTTTTTTACATTGAACTTCGCTGTGTCATTATCGTGTGACAGATCATGTACAAGGTGGGGTATATGATTCCATTATTTTGTTTTTCAATTTTAAAACTATGATATGTAAATAGAAGGAATGAATGCTTGTCATAGAGCATTTATTGTCAATATGGATGTCGTTTGGGTGTCAGATCAATATTCATGGTGCCCTAGTGGGTGCCATTCTATTTATCTGTCACCCTAATGGCATCCATATTGACAATAAATGAACTCTGACATGCGTTCATTCATTAAATAACTTGTGTGAACTGTCTTTGGGTAACCCTGAAAATGAAGTGAGGGAGAAAATTTCATCTTATCAAAACTAACAAACCATACAATTGTAATGGCTGTGGAGGGTGAAATAAGTATGCTAAAAACGATCATGTCAATATGTTAAGTCATTTCAATATCAACAATTGGCCTATCGCCCAATCTCTGACATGTGGCTATTCACATGCACTATTTGATGTTATGTGATTGTTACGTCACAATCACACAAAATGTATGACGGGCCATATATTCAATAGTGTAGCTAAAATGGAAATGTCTGCCAAAAGGAGCCCAGTTGGGCCTTTTGTGAAGGGTCAATACTCCAGTACAGCTTAAAACTTGAATCTGGGTTACAATTCACAGACATCTTGATCTCCGAATGACTATAAACTGTGAAAAATCCATACCTGTATGAAAAACTCTTTAAATTTAATAAAATGAATAGATTTATATGGTACAATAGATTCATTAGGCTGAAAATCAAGAAAAAGTATACAGATAAGAAAAACAATGTTAACAAAGTGATAGGACAGATACATGTGAGATAACCATTTCAGCCATCTACTCTTTTCTTCTCCCTACAACAAAACAATTAGATTTGTTGAAATACTTACTGAGACGATGTTTGGATAGAGGCGACAATGGGATTACTTCATATTTCACAGTTTGGTATTGTATAACCTATAAGAAAAAAGTGTGGAATTAAAATTAATTAGTGTACATGTATATACATGTATTTAATTATTTTAAGTATCACATTTTACATTTTTTTGTTCCCTGATCTGTGGGTTTTCATATTTTACATGTGCATAAAGATTACAGTTGGGATCTGCTAATACTTCAACTACTGTGCAGTATACATGTACTTGCAGCAGGGATCTACATCACAATATGGAGAACACAAATATATGTAAAATAATATTATGTATCAACTTTGATGAAGCCGTTTTTAATGCTCAGCTTCTTTCAATGATATCATTTGCATCACGCCTAAAATATTCCCACAGCACTACATGTAAATAGAAATTTTAAGTGTCAAGATCCATATGTCATTATGTGAAACGCCCAATAAAGATGACCTATGAACTTTGGAAATAGGCATGTAGTAATTCTACATGTGAATGAAGTGAAATGATAAATATACATGTCCATGTATAACTCTTAACCTGGAAAAAGTGGGCATCTTCCTATTCCGAATGGGAATTTGAGAAATCACCTACATATACAGGTGACTCTCGATACCTCGAAGTCCATGGGACCACCGAAAAACTTTGAGGTTTCAAGAGGTTGAGGTTTCGAGAACTCCGGAAATGGGCATTTCGACCGATATAGGTTCTTAATTAAGTTAATACTACACAAAATAAGGGATTTTGTTTTCGTAATTCATATGAATTTTGTCATAAACACCCCCCACCTAATTTTCAAAAACAAAAAATGTGTAAATACTAGTAAAAACATTATATTTGGATGAAATTGGTGGTCGTCGACATATAAGGACGTATATGATGTTGCAGTAGCATTCACTGTTACTTCAGTAATCTAGTTATCTACAGTCCCACTCGATCTAAAAGTTAAACTGCCACTTGGCTTGAGCTTGGCTCTGACACTTGTACTCGACATTGTAGTCTATTCTGTTTTAATTAACAATCCTGTGAATCACTACTTGATTCAGTCAGAGACTGCTTGTCACCAGGTTATCAAAACACCTATTGTTTAATCTTCCTGGTAAGGATTCCGGTGTTGTTCTGACTTACGACATTGACTTTTAATGAATTCACCGGTAATTACTTGAACTTCCAAAGTTTCGAGAGTGAAATGTAACGGAATAAGTCAATCAGGACTTCGAATTGACTTGGAGGTTTCAAGAAATTTGAGGTTT
Organism: Atrina japonica; assembly: GCA_030159075.1. Classification (NCBI taxonomy): domain Eukaryota; kingdom Metazoa; phylum Mollusca; class Bivalvia; order Pterioida; family Pinnidae; genus Atrina; species Atrina japonica. The sequence continues at coordinate 21,481 of BROG01000780.1, read as the reverse complement.
CAATGTTCGAGAGATCGAGAGTTAATATACTTAATTTATGATGGAAAAAATACGGGACCTGTACAAAACTTTGCGGTTTCAACGTTCGAGCCATGAAGAGTCGCCTGTATGTATTTATCATGATAAATTGTTGTTTCTAGTCAACCATTTTTATAAACATGTACACTGATTTGTAATGTTGTTTACATCAGGGGAATTCCACCCTATTGTAGGGGGCGAAGTAAGACCCAATGCTGAAATTATGCAAAGGTATATTTGAACTTGTTATATTTTCACAAGAGTGTCTGGGTAGCACGCTCACTTCTCACTGATGTGACCCATGTTTAATACTTAGATTTGACAGGGAAGCATGTGAGATGGTATGGCACTCGTCAAGTCAGACACATGGCTTTTTCTTCAGATACTTCAGTTTCCTCCCACCCCAAAATGATATCATCGGAGTCAATGAGATATATAATGTGTAAGTCACATTAACTGGTTTGTTTATCGTTTGTAAAATAAATAAAGTTTAAACTTTAAAACAACTGCTAACTAAAATTGATAATTCCTACTGAGATTATGCAGATACATGGTAACATGTTTTCATTGAGTGTTTCTTACAACTCATAATCATTTTTCCAAACATGAGTAGATTTACAGAGTCCTATCCTCTTCATTAAAATCAGTAGTCATTGTCTAGAAACAGTAGATAAGAATAAATAATTGTCAACTCCCCCTCCCCCCAACATGACACAATCTTTTCAGTAAATCTGCATTATGTGATTTGCAAGTTGTCCATGGTGAAAAAGATTTGGTTACAAGGTGTCTTAATTTGCATTGGTCAGCTAACTACAAGTAACCTGTTGATGAGCTGATCAAACATTTTTACAACTTGTAAAGAAAATGACATGGTCAGGTTACAAAATGTCCAGCAATAATTGATTCATAACACTGTCAGACCCGAGTTTGAGTTTGTTTATGAATTACATGTTCTTCCTATTACTGCACTGATTGACCGATCTTTATATTTGTTTTTATTTCTTATATCTATTTATTCCTAACTATGATCTTATTCAATACAATAAGATAAGTGAAGCTAATTGATATAATCAGATAACAATGTGTATTTGTTGTTTAAAATGTTGCTTTTACCGGATCAATATGAATAAGTTATTGACATCACATCCACTCAAGGTTGACCTACATTTATTAGTTTACTTTGATTTGCCTAAGTAGGTCATTATGTAGGATAATAAACACAGCATTGAATGTACGAAGCAAAAAGTGATTAATAAGGAAAGCCATCGTGACATCTTTGAAATGTGAATTCTTGCAATCAGATAATTATTTAAATCTACCCGCAGACACTAGATCTAGCTGAAAACTGCTATGTAAAATAATTATGAATGCAAAGTAGATCTGGGCTGGCATTTATGAGCGCGAGATTGAAAAGTACGGGGAAAATGATTATGTACTTGGGGTTATGGTAGAGATGATTTCAACTGCGATGAGATTTACCCTAACTGGGAAACAAACGAGCTTAGAATATTAATTCAAATTCAACGCATGTCCATGTAAATAAACAAATCCCTCGATCTACTCACAGCCCTTGCCTGTCTCTTAAAACAGTAACAGACGAAACTCCATATCTTGGCAGCAAGTAAGAAAAAACCACGCAATCCCATAACAATATACTTGATCATGAGTGCTGATAAATTAGTTTGCTTTAAGTAAATTGCCGCGGTAATTTTGTAAACGGTTCAGAAAAAGGAACGAATTGTCTTTTTTCAAGGGCAACTGTCACTGTCGTTCTTGTAACTGATTGCCGCCATTGATTTCCCACAATGCTATATAAAACATTCGATACCGTTTTCTAGAGTTTTAGTTTATCACATCAAGATAATTTCCGATACATTCCGATAGTAAAAATAGCACATGTTAAACGAAATTTCCCGGAAGTTATAGCAGAACATGGCGTCTTTAGTTACAAAACTTGTGCGAGCAAGCATATTGAATATTTCACGTATGCAGGGAATTTGATCGTTTTTGTTTTTCTTTTTATGTAAGGAAAATATTTGGTTTGTTTGTCTTGCAAAACTGAATTCCAATTTGTTGTTAGAATTATGGTCGTTGGTAATTTTCGTTTCTGTGTGTTATTTTATTAACTTGTGAAACTAAAAGTTATAGCCCCATAGCCTAGGGGCTTATATTATAGGACACTATAGGACCCTAGGGCCTAGGCTAGTCCTATTGTAAGCCTTTGTTGGCTCAAATCGTTTGGTTTTAACAGTTTTTATCGGAAATTTATTTTTACTATTAATGCCGAACCACGAAATCTTATCGGAAGTTGCCATTTTCTCGTAGCAAGTTCCCAACGAATTTTTGTGGGAACTTTGAATGGTTATTTGACAATGTTTTCAACAATTTTGAGTTTATTTCTGTCATTATTATTACAGATACATGTCTAAAATATTTACAAAAACTTTATACCGATTCATATAGTTGAGTTTTATCGTATTCTGAAACACTTTTCTAAATGTCATCCCCTCCTTTCAATTGTAAAGCGGGTCACGTAAGAGACGTTCCGCAATCTTTCAAAATGCTACAAGAAAATAAACTTCCGATAAGACTTCCTGGTTCAAAATCAGATGATAAAATTAAAACAAAAAAAAAGTTAAAAGCAAACCATATGAACCAATGAAGCCTTATATTAATTAGGACTAGCCAACAGGCCTATATAGGCCTAAACATTAAAATGCCATTAATACACGAGTTGTAAGATAATACATATGGAGAGGGCGAAGGCATTCATCAGCAGTTTTACATGTTGTGATGTAAATGTTCCATTGCTTTAAATAGAATAATCATAATATTTAGAACACTAATACTTCCAGAAAATACTCAAAAACATTTGATTTGAATACATTGAAGATAAGAATTACTGGTCAAGCGGGAAAGACATTTTGATTTGAATACATTGAAGATAAGAATTACTGGTCAAGTGGGAAAGACATTTCAAGTTTTAAATGAAATCGAGAATAGTTGTCTTTATTTACTCTTTTATACCATGTGTTTCATGAGGTGAATGGAAACAGATGTTAGTTTTGATTTGCCATTTATAATTGAATGAAAACATTCTCCCAGAGTTCATTTCAGCACTACTGGACATTGACCAGAAAAGAATTTCTCAAATTATTTGATTTGAATATGCGTCAGGTTGTAGCATCAAGTTGACGTGGTCCATATGTGTCCGTCTTGGCTGGAGAATTGTTTTAGACTCTACAGTGTACAACTTTTGTTACTTTCTTTATGTGCTGTCTATGATTGGGAAACAGAATGTACTATTTTTTCTGGAAGTGAGAAAAAATTATATATGAAGTAGAGTAGAATACTTTGGTGCAAACAAGAGTGCCAGCATTTATGCATTTATAGGTACAGGATGTTTAAAAAAATATGTCCCCACATCAAATGTCCATAACATTGTGCAGACACAAGATAATTAAAAAATTGAAAGCTATTAGAAAGAGAATATGATTGAAAATTTATGTTTAATTAAACCCAAAATCTTTAAAATTTGAACTTATTTTATGACATCATTAAAAAATAGCATTACTTGAACAAGTACGTACCTTCATTTCGATGTTTTTAAATTTTACTTTGAGTATACTCAACATGGCCAAAAGATCTTGTTGACTTAAATCAGGCAGTAAGTATAAAATTGGAGGTATTCCATTGGATACATGTGAAAATGTTACCGGAAACTTCCTGGACAGTTTACAGTTAGTGGTAGAGAATATGCATATTGTAAAATGTGATGAAATACAACATTGGAATATGTAATGAAAAATGACGATTAACTGGTAAATTTCCAAAATGTTGATAGTTAAAAATGTGGCTCACTTAAGAATGTGGCTCACTTAAATAATATTTAATGTATAAGCATTAAAAGTTTTATACCAACAAAATTGTTATGAAACACTCTTTAATATGATATATCCCTTAGTTTGATAAATATTTTAATGAACGGTAAAGTTAGGACATGTTTTTTGAAACACCCTGTATAACACACAAAATATCCTACAGCTGCAGTAAAAAATGAAGAAATACCAATATATACTGGTAATTAAAAAGTCCATTAGAATACAACAAACTAGATATACAAATGGTCTCAACATGAAGAACAATTGTGAATCCTAAACAATATTAGTTCTAGGAAACAAATGCATATATTTTAACATTTACCAGTAATCTATTTTTTTTTATTTATATCCAGAGTAAATGGGAAGTCTAGAGGGAACATTTGATACAAAACTTCATGAAGCGGTGCGGTATGGTGACTTAGACGAGGTTAAAGTAGCCCTACAGCAGGGTTATGATCCCAATCTGATTGGTCTATATCAGTGGAACTCTTTACATGAAGCTGCCAGTAACGGTGATGAGGAAATATTACCACTTTTACTTCAACACAAAGGTGAGACAAAGGAGTGATTAGGTAAAAGGAAAATTACATATCTTCTAGGCTTAAGTGAAAACAGAAGGAAAATTCAAGTCACATGACTAAGAAATAAAATGGAAATGAAGGGTGACATCCTTTTCCTATTTCAACTTTTGTTATAAGGAAAATAATTTAAGTGTGTCCTTTCTAACAATTTGATATTATTTATATCAAAGTTGTCACTTTGTCCTTTGTAACAGTTTGATGTTATTTGGTATTAAAGTTGTCACTTTGTTCTTTGTTACAGTTTGATGTTATTTGGTATTAAAGTTGTCACTTTGTTCTTTGTTACAGTTTGATGTTATTTGGTATTAAAGTTGTCACTTTGTTCTTTGTTACAGTTTGATGTTATTTGGTATTAAAGTTGTCACTTTATCCTTTGTTACAGTTTGATGTTATTTGGTATCAAAGTTGTCACTTTGTTCTTTGTTACAGTTTGATGTTATTTGGTATTAAAGTTGTCACTTTGTTCTTTGTTACAGTTTGATGTTATTTGGTATTAAAGTTGTCACTTTGTTCTTTGTTACAGTTTGATGTTTTTTGGTATTAAAGTTATCGCTTTGTCCTTTGTAACAGTTTGATATTATTTATATCAAAGTTATCACTTTGTCCTTTGTAACAGTTTGATGTTATTTGGTATTAAAGTTGTCACTTTGTTCTTTGTTACAGTTTGATGTTATTTGGTATTAAAGTTGTCACTTTGTTCTTTGTTACAGTTTGATGTTATTTGGTATCAAAGTTGTCACTTTGTCCTTTGTTACAGTTTGATGTTTTTTTGGTATTAAAGTAGTCACTTTATCCTTTGTAACAGTTTGGTGTTATTTGGTATCAAAGTTGTCACTTTATCCTTTGGAACAGTTTGATGTTATTTGGTATCAAAGTTGTCACTTTGTCCTTTGGAACAGTTTGATGTTATTTGGTATTAAAGTTGTTACTTTATCCTTTGATACAGTTTGATGTTATTTGGTATTAAAGTTGTCACTTTATCCTTTGTAACAGTTTGATGTTATTTGGTATTAAAGTTGTCACTTTATCCTTTGTAACAGTTTGATGTTATTTGGTATTAAAGTTGTCGCTTTATCCATTGGAACAGTTTGATGTTCAACAAAACTGGACGCAAGTGGTTTGTAAGACAAGATTTGGAGCAAGTTCTCATTTATTTTGCGCAGATTTCTTTGACAGTCTTTCAACTTCATTTTTTCCTGAACTTTGGCAGTTGCCCTTGACATTTACATAAAAGTTATTAGTTCTCCCATATATCATTTCAGTACACATGTGTTTTATATTTCCATCGCAAGAGGATTTAGTATCACTTGTGGTTCCTTGTGTGGTATCAAAGTTGTCGCTTTGTCCTTTATAACAGTTTGGGGTTATTTGGTATCAAAGTTGTCACATCAAGAGAATTTCTTATGTACATTCAGAAGTGTCCCTATCTTCTACACTTGGGAAATTTTCTTTAATAAAGATATACATTTTCAGCAAATTTGTGAAGGTAAGTTTAACATAAGTTACATGGATATATTATCACCAGATACATTTGAACTTACAATAAGATCCCTTCTGTGTAAGGGACACCTGTCTATAATGACCATTTAAACATAACCTTTGACAACTTTTTTATAATTATTTAGTCTCTTTATAAAGTATTATATATATCTATAACATTTACTTTTGCCTGTAACATGAGTGGTCCTTATATACTTGTTTGACTGTTTTACAATTTGTCTCCATCCTCCCAGAAAAAAGAAAGAAAACACTCTTCAAAATTACTAGCCGAAAACATCAAAGTCCACATATGCTGTGAAAAGTATCTACAATCTATCATAACTATTTCATATAGGTGACCCCAATAAGAAGGATTTACTGACGGGGTACTCGCCAGTCCATTATGCCGCCAAAGAAAACCATGTGGAGTGTCTTCGAATGTTGTTGGCAGCTGGAGGTCGTTATGATGCTACAAGTATCGATAATCTGTCTTGTCTAGATGTGGCCATTGGAGAGTGCTTTGATCTTCTGGAATCACTGAGTGAGTGAAATTCATCCTTGTCAAAAATTGAAAAATCAAGTGAAAGTCATGAGAATTTTTTCAGTGACAGTGGAGGTTGGTTTAATATCTCATCAAAAAGACTTACATTTATTATGGCAAACACTCTGTGAAAGAACAGCCTCAGTGATTTTTCATCTTATCATACTGTGTCGAAATTAAGGCCCCATTCCCAATACAAAAACAATGCATTTTCCCCAATTTGCAGTCAAAATTTGCCAGTTAAAGTCAAATGACAATGAATTTAAAGACATTCTTTTATTTTTACATAGTTTTGTGTATTTCTAGATTTCCTAATTTCAATAAAATGTTGCTAAAATTCCCAATTCAAAAGACCCAGGCGCCATTCTCAAAAGTTTCTGGGAACTCTGAGCCAGTACTATTTTTAAAGTCTTTCATATCATCCCCTTAACTTTCTTCTTTTGGAATTAAACACTTAAATATTTACCACAAAACCACTGCAAACTTTCTTTTGTGAAACTAAAAATTAATTTTTTTAAACAATGTTTGCTCAAGTTGTACTAGGATTTAACTTAAAGACAGGAATCTTTCTCTAAATTTTCCTTTTTTCAAGTAGTTTGTATATCTAAGGACCAACATTTTCAAACTTCTAGCGTACCAATATCATACCAGTATGCCTTATCAATACTTGAAATGTGTTAGAGTTATCTCCCTTTGCTGAAATTTGTAGAATTTAAGCTATTCAATTTCAATATCATACATTTTCAATGTAAATATTTATAAGAGATATAGGTATAGTACATGATATTCATAGGCCCTTCCTTGTAAGGAGTCCTAGGTTAATTCTTTGGCAGACCAGGGTTCTGAGGATCATAAATATGAATAAAGGGCTTTGTCGAAATTTTAATCAGAATTAAATTCACATTTCCCGTTTTTACAAACTCCAGTTTAGTAAATAAAAAAGATTCTTTGAATGTCAATATCACAAGCAGGTACAGAAATCAAATCCAGGACCATCTGCTTGCCAGTGGGTCATGCTCTCCCACAAGACTAACAAAAGCGGTTCATTTAATAATTGTTACATAACAATAGAATGGGTGAATTCTACTTGGAATATAAGAGTTACTTTACTGTAGATTGAACTGAAATATCAGCATTCCAATTATCATCACATATTGTTATTTTATGTTTCAAATAGGATTGCAAGATTTGAAGAAAAATTCATTAAAATTAACGAAAGATGAAAAAGAGAAAGATAAAGAAACTGACGATGAAGTCGATTATGAAGATGAAGGAACATCAAAACATCAGGAGGGAAGTCAAGCAGAAGATGTTAAACCACCTGGTAAGGGTTACTTGTAACACCTTGACATAAGAGGTTTTACCTATGACTCTGGACATAGGGGGTTTTACTTATGAGTGATTGACATAGGGGTTATCCTAGATGATCATGATAGAAATTACTGTATAACTGCTTTTATTCGCGGGGGATTTAATTTCGCTGTATTCACAGCTAAATTAACTACTCGTGAATATAATACCTCATACTTATGGAGCCAAAAAGCCAATATATTACCCATAAAAATGATAAAAGTCATTCTTATATAAGCGGACATCGTATACACTAATCACAAAATGTTATCCTTGTTTACTACAATTCATATCACACACATTTCAGAAAAACTCAAAATATTCTCCCTGTGAAATTAAACAACTATATAGAACACAGAAATTTGAAAAGTCAAGCAGGGAATAAAATACCTTGAGTTTTCAATTCATGAATCTTTGAGACTACCTCTATATATAGTTAGGGTCTGAAGTAAACAGATGATCTGAGATACCATTATCACTTCATTGCAATATTAGATACTTTCATTATGCATTTTTATTGTATTTCAGTTTTATCAGCTAGCTGGTGGTCATTGACGTATGATGATAATTATTTAGAAATGTTACAATGTACAATGACTCTATCCAGGGTAAATATCAGGTCAAGTTTACATGTGACAAGCAGAGGGGATATTTTTACAAATATACTCTTGATATACCAGATAATCAATGAATATGATAATTCTTATTTGTTTTACCTACAGCTATGGGCTACATTCATCTCACTTATTTGTTTTACCTACAGCTATAGGTTACATTCATCTCACTTATTTGTTTTACTTACAGCTATGGGTTACATTCATCTCACTTATTTGTTTTACCTACAGCTATGGGCTACATTCATCTCACTTATTTGTTTTACCTACAGCTATGGGTTACATTCATCTCACTTATTTGTTTTACTTACAGCTATGGGTTACATTCATCTCACTTATTTGTTTTACCTACAGCTGTGGGGTTACATTCAATTCACTTATTTGTTTTACTTTACATCTCACTTATTTGGCTATGTTACATTCATCTCACTTATTTGTTTATACAGCTATGGGTTACTTCATCTCACTTATTTGTTTTACCTACAGCTATGGGTTACATTCATCTCACTTAATTGTTTTACTTACAGCTATGGGTTTCATTCACTTATTTGTTTTACACAGCTGTTAATTCACTTATTTGTTTTACTTACAGTATGGGTTACATTCATTCATTATTTGTTTTACTTACAGTACTACATTCATCCACTTACATTTACAGGAATGGGTTACTCTTCATCTCACATATTTGGGTTACTGCTATGGGCACATTCATCTCAGACTTACAGCTATTCTCTTACCTCACATTTGTTTTATTTAAGCTGGGTTTTTCTCTCTTATTTTACTTAAGCTATGGGTTTTCATGACTTAATTGTTTTACTTACTCTGATTAATTTTTCACTTAATTGTTTTACTTACAGCTATGGGTTACATTCATCTTACTTTTGAGTACCATTCCAACAAAGGAACTCTTAACATAAGGGTCTGGCAAATCTCAGACCTTCTCTTACCTCCACGTAAGTAATGCTTTTTTCTCATTACAATGTTTTCATGATTTTTTTTTATCTCTGATAATTTTGCAGTTTGTAACGGCTTTGTAAAGTGACTGATAGAATCAGAATGTTCAAAACTTTAATATTTTATATACATGCAAGATAGTTTATTTGGATACTTTTTCTACCATGGTTCACATAATGCTTCTCCTTTATATGGGGAAAGATTTCCCTGGCAACCTGTTTTCAACAAGCTACACGCATAATGATGACACAGTACGATTTTATGATGTAGATCCTCTGTGTTATGAGAATACAGTACATTGATGTAGTTATGTCATTACTCATTTGCATACATAAACACATATTTGAAGCATGGGAGAAAATTAATTAAATGCAGTTTGTTGTTGAGCATGTTGAGTGGAAAGGGAATCTGATCTACCTTAACACTCGGGGGGGGTTAAGAGTCTGAAGGTTCAATCCCTGATACACTTTTGAATTTGACAAATAAATTCTTACCATTTGGGTGGAGATTTCTATTTCTCTCACTTAAGACTGATTGATCTGCGAATTCAAATGTCAGGGGAAATGTTATCTCACCCTGCAGGGTGAGATAAGCCCATTTCAGAAGTGCCGGAACTACTATTTAACCCTTAGAACCCTGGCCACCTGATTTGAGCCATTCTCCCACCCCGGGCTCCTAGACAGAAATACAAAAAATTCAAATCGCTCTCATTTCCTTTATTTTTTGTTTTTAAATTTATTATTACAATAAATCACTACTTTCACAATTATCTTTGGAGTCATCTGAATCTTACTCCCATTCAAAATTGCTTTGCCCCTATTCATCGTTACCCAGACTTTCCCCATTATAAGAGTTCAACAACAGTTCGAGAACTTGATTAGCAGTTAACATGGTTGAGTGCCTTTTACTCATAATGTTTGGCCAAATTACCGAGCAGTGTTTCTAGAAATGTTCTACAATTTCACCGGAAGCATGATTTATCAAATACAAGATGTTTTAGGAGCTTTGATTGGTCAGTGAGAGCTATAGGAAATTTTAAATAATAGTATGACTTCCTGGTCAGAAAAATGGCCACCAGAGTATACAGGCATTTATGTTATGGCTGGTTTTCCGGACTCCAGGGTTCAAAGGGTTAAACTATTTTTGTTGTCTGCATACGTGTAATTGCTATTTTATACTGTTTCAACATGAGACAAAAATAGTCAAACACCATTTGAGGTAGGGATGGCAAAATCTCAATCCCTCTGTGCAAAAATTTGTTATTCCATGACTCGGCAAGACTCATCATGGACAAACAAAATTGTGTGAACTCAGATAGAGATTTTGCCATTCCTCCCTCAAAGTGATGTTTGATTGCATTAATCCAGTTAATACACCCATGTAAGTTTTTATTAATTTCTTTTGTAGCCTCCACTTCAATGATCAATACGGTTTTTGTCAAAAGTTACATTATGCCAGACAAGAAGAGAGACTCTAAAAGGAAGACAGAAGAGGTCAGAGTTGAACGATCGGAAGCCCATTATCATTTGTCGAAGTCAGACTTACAGAAAGGTGTACAGCATGTCTTCAGTCCATCAGCTTTCGCATTTTCTAAAAAACTTGAATATACTGGAATGAAAAAAGAATTCCTGAAAGATAAAAGTGTCCAGCTTGAGGTGTGTATAACTCAAAAATACAGTAGGAAAGTCTTCCTTATTGGTATGTTCCATATGCCTCTGAAGGAGGCAGTAAAAAAAATAGTCCGACAAAAATACCCTCTAATTCCCTGTCTTAACTATACCATTCCAGACAATATGAAAGTTTATTGCGCATCTCAGCTTCAGATTACAAACTCTAAGAAAGTATTCTACAGTAACCCTGATGTAAGGAATTTGTCCATTAGTGATATTTCTGATAGCACAGATCGTGCGGTCAGTGACCCTGACCTTCAAGGCACAGATGTATCCAAGGTAACCGTCTCACCATCTGTAGTAGTAAGTTTAGCTGGTCAGCATTCAGGTTGTGATTTAATAAAATCAACTCAAAAATTGAAAGCACAAAGTAACTTTGATTCTGATAATAATTCTGTTGTTACTATGTCCAGAGTTATCAGTATTGGTGAGAAGGATATTAAAGAAAATATGAAATCAGCATTTACATCAGTACGAAAGCCGGTGTTACCAGAAACTGTAGTCGAAATATCAGACAAGGAATCTGAATACTATCAAGGTTCAGATGTTAAAAATCTTGAAAAATCAAAGAATAGTGATATTAAATCTAAAACTGATACATCAATTAATGCAGGGTCAAGACCAGAAACTCCCACTTGGGATTACTATGATTTTGATGTCAAGGTCGTTGATATTCCAATTGATGATGCGACGCCACATAAAGATGGCGCAGCACCAGTTTGTCTTCCGATGGACACTACTATGGGGTTAAGGACTGATAGGTCAAGTAATAAAAATAATAAAATAAATATAAACAAGGACAAAAAGAAGAAAAAAGGAAACACTAACCTTATACCAGGTAAAGCTGTGCCTGTGATTATTGTGACAGATACTGATCAGGAACCTTCCAGGTCAAGGTCAATAGAGAGAATCGGCCATAAACACAAGGGTCATTTCCAAAAGAGATCTTGTGACGATTATGAAGATGTGTTATCTTCAGTGGTAATCACTGGTTCACAAGAGACTATAACACCAAGAAATATAGCCATTGATATTGACTCTGACCTTTCTAGTTCAAAAGTTAATGAAAATCAGTTTCAAGTGATAGCTGATATTCATATACCACCAGCAACAGAGGCACTTGAAAGGGAAACTGCAATAGATATACATGATTCTGACTCCTTTATAATTGATTTTGAAAATATGGAAGATGACCTTGACAGTATTGACCTTGAACATTCCGAATCTTCAGTACAAAGTTCAACTGACAGAAATGTGTCACCTAGGAAACTGAAACTCAAGGTCAGTACAGCACAAGCAGTGCCACAACAGGTGTTTATTGACGACAGTATTTATGAGAGTGGTGATGATATCAGCGAATCAAGTTACTTCACACTTCCATTTGTTCCTCTTGATGCAGGAAGTCATGATGATGTGACCGAGGTGTAGACATTTTGCAAAAACAAATTGATCTGTAATATGTGCCTTAAGCATTGATTTTTGTCCCACAGAAATATATATATATATACAGTGAACCCGCTTTACAACGACATTCATTATAACAGAATATTTGGTATCCGACAAGAATTGCTCGGGAACAAATGTACATGTACATAAAAGGTACGGTGACATGTCGATAGTCCGACGGTCCGATAGTCCGACAGTTAAATCTCATGGCTATCAAGAGGATTAAATAGAACAAAAGGGTGACATGTCGATAGTCCGACGGTCCGATAGTCCGACGGTCCGATAGTCCGACAGTTAAATCTCATGGCTCAGAAAAAAGTGGGGGCCGCCCCCTGCCCCCCCCCCCCCCGCTCCCTACGCCTATGTATTTTCTATAATGAACTGAAAAAAGGTCAAAGGTCAAGGTCAAAAGGTAAAAAATGTACCAAAAGTATCAAACCATCGGACTATCGGACCGTCGGACTATCGGACCGTCGGACTATCGAACCGTCGGACTATCGGGATGTCCCCAAAAGGTACTCATTACAACAGAATATTTGGTATCTGACTCCGACATTAGATTCTGGGAACAAATGTACAAAACTCATTGTAAATAAATTCTTTACAATGACGTAACATAGAACCAACCAGCTGATCTGGCTATTGTTATCATTCTTGATTTTCTTCACAGTTGAGTTCATAGGTAAAAATAATTGTCAATAAAACAATTACACCCTCAATTGTTTTCTAATCTCCACTGATAGGTGATGGCCTAGGTGTCAACAGTTAGCACTTGAATCACCCTTACTGTACGTCAGTAGGCCTAATGTTTATAAACCATTAGTAGGTTTCGTTTGAACTGAACCGACAGGAAGTGAAATACAAGCTGGGTACAAATTGAAAAAATAAGATTGATAAATAAAGAATAAAAATACACATAGTTGACAAGTTCTGTAGGTTACATGTTCCTTCCGATGTGGTTACAATGACGGATCTTTAAATTATTTCAGTACTTGTGATAGCAGTAGACATTTTACTAAAACTTTATTTATGAAACGCATTTTTAAGAGAATTGTATCAGCAATCTCTGCATTTTTTTATTTTAGCAATAAAGTGTCTAAATCGGAATCTGGAGATATACTATTACATTCAAGCATTTTGTACATGATTCATGCATTTTACGACATCGCCGATTTATGACCAATTTAATGAAAAAATAATTGAGCATCAATGTTTACTAGATTAACTTGCATAAATTTTATTTATTTTAAATGATTTTAATTTTGTTTTAAGTTTATTTATTTAGATGTACAAATATACGCGTAAATGATACTCAAGAAAGCTAATTAGGAAGTGCCCAACACATCAAATTCATTACAGTGACAAATTCGATATGAAGTCATTTCTACATGGGAACAAACATTGTTGTTGTAAAGAGAGTTCACTCTATATATATATATATATATATATATATATATATATATATATATATATATATATATATATATATATATATATATATATATATATATATATATATATATATATATATATATATATATAAAAATGCCAATTAGCCAACCCACTTCTGAAAGACCTTAAATGGGATGTGTGAACAGAAATGTGTTCTGCTGGCCTTATGTTCCACCATCAAATTATCTTGATTTGCTGAGGGCTTTTGAGAGGAAGGAATTATCCTTGCAGTTGTTTGCAGTCTGTCACCTGTTATTTAAAGTGTTCTGTGATCATTCATATTGGGTATTGCTTTCAAATCGTTTTCTTTTTAATTTTTTTTTTACAAAATGTGTATTAACAACAGTGAAAAGATGTATTCCATCAGTTTTCTTTAATACAAAATCCTGAGTGAATGAAAATATACATAATGATTATGATGGTACCATGGTATCCATATTGTCCTTGTGTTCACTTGAGATTTTCTGTGTTTATTTTTCATACTGTAAGATATAGATACTGGTTATCTGATATCTTGTCATGCTGACTTTGTTGGTCCTAAAACAATTACTGTACTATGCAATACATATCGACTTTTGTTTCGGTATCATCATTATAATCGCAGTCTTTATTGTAATTTCTATTATTGTTATCATTATTTTGATAGTCTGAAGTTTATTTGTCTTATAACATATTCATTATTTTCATTAAAATATTTCGACACACATTAATCAGGGGTCTTAAAACAAAGTAAGTTTGTTTTCAGTTTATATTGGTTATGAAAAATAACTTCAAGACAAAGGTTCGGTTATTCCTTACATTTCACAGACATTAACATTTGTTTATTGCGTTTTGTTTGTTAAATGAATTCCGTATTTACCTGTTAAAATAAAAGTAAATACCAAAAGCGATTATTGAAACACAATTCATTATTTAGGGAGTAAGATTGAAGGACAGATGACAAGACTTAATGGAAAAATAAAGATTGAGGTACATAATCCTAAAGGCACACAAGCTGTCGAAATGGAATATTTTGTTTGAATTAAACATGTAAAAAGTTTCAAATATTTAATATTTAAACATATAAAATATTCTTAAGAATGTCAGGTTGCCAAAAAAAACCAAAAAACAAAAAACAAACTGGTTTTAATGTTGTAATTTGTGAAAGAAATCTAATGTGTACAATGACCGAGTTAGCATTGGATGTTCTTTCATGGATGCACGGAATATCAATCACCTGCATATATCACTAATTATGGGCAATATATGCATGATATGTTAAAAATGCTGTATTTGTTTTTTTTTTATTTTAATCAAAGTTTAGGTCTAATCATGGGGTATATTTTTCATTCAAATGACAGCATGTATGTCTTTAACCAGGTGGAGGTAAAATCAGATGTACAGGTACATGTGGAATAATGATACTTCTAAGTTGTTTTGTTTTGTTGTTACATAAAAGTATTTTAATGGTTATTTGAAAAATAATTTTTTTGTAACGAGAAATATATCAAAATTTTTGTATTCAAATGGGATTAAAATTTTATCACATAGATATTTTCATTTGTTAAGTTCCAATTAAAAATCACAACACCAATGTAGTTGATTGTCTCGTGTTCCCATTTTTATTCAGGTGTAAATATTAGATAATTATATACCCATTGAGACCATTGCCTAAATTTGTTCTTATAAAACATCTAAAATTTCTTAATTTAATATGTCAATTCCATCAAGTTCAAAATAATTGTTTTTTGTTTATATCTTGGCCAATTATCATAATTAGATCTTGAACTATGAGCTAAAAAGAAAGTAAATAATAAAAACAAAAAACAATCAAAACGTAAATTGAACCAAAGTTAATGCTACTGCCAAGTTTTTGAGAAACCTACAATGAAAAGTGCTGTAGATTTAGTTGTCATTTGATGTATCCATACCACTATTTCACATTCTTTAAATATATTGATGTTTTCATATACACTGCCGTTTCATGGCTCTATTGTTTGTTTTTTTAATGGCGATATTATTACTTTCATTTAAGATGAAATGTTTGGCACCATACCTGTCAAAGTTATTATTGTATTTCTATTTTATATTTTGGGTTTTTCATCAATGCAATATCTTTATATAAACTTGTCATGGTCATCATATTATTGTATTTCTATCTTATATTTTGGGTTTTCTTCTATACATCATGTACATCTGTATATTAACTTGACATGGTTATCATATCGCTGTATTTCTGTCTGATATTTGGGGTTTTTACATCAATACATTATCTATATGTTAACCTGTCATGGTTATCATATCGCTGTATTTCTGTCTGATATCTGGGGTTTTTATATCATATCGCTGTATTTCTATCTGATACCTGGGGTTTTCATATCGCTGTATTTCTGTCTGATATCTGGGGTTTTTACATATATTATCTATATGTTAACCTGTCATGGTTATCATATCGCTGTATTTCTGTCTGATATCTGGGGTTTTTTTACATTATCTATGTTAACCTGTCTATGGTTATTAGCTGTATTTCTGTCTGATATCTGGGGTTTTTATATCAATACATTATCTATATGTTAACATGTCATGGTTGTCATATCATTGCATTTGTATCTGATATCTGGGGTTTTTGTATCAATACATTATCTATATGTTAACATGTCATGGTTATCATATCGCTGTATTTCTGTCTGATATCTGGGGTTTTTATATCAATACATTATCTATATGTTAACATGTCATGGTTGTCATATCATTGCATTTGTATCTGATATTTGGGGTTTTTACATCAATACATTATCTATATGTTAACCTGTCATGGTTATCATATCGCTGTATTTCTGTCTGATATCTGGGGTTTTTACATCAATACATTATCTATATGTTAACCTGTCATGGTTATCATATCGCTGTATTTCTGTCTGATATCTGGGGTTTTTACATCAATACATTATCTATATGTTAACTTGTCATGGTTGTCATATCGCTGTATTTCTGTCTGATATTTGGGGTTTTTACATCAATACATTATCTATATGTTAACATGTCATGGTTGTCATATCATTGCATTTGTATCTGATATTTGGGGTTTTACATCAATACATTATTTATATATTAACTTGTCATGGTTATCCAGACATTTTGAAATAAAACAAAATTACTGGTCAACCAGACCAGTGAATATAGGAAATTCACTGGTCAAAGAAAAGTTTGGTCTGTATATATACACAGTTGAAATGAAATGGAAAATAATTGGTAATTTGGATGAGTATATAGATTTCACCGGACTTTTGTAAAATTCACCGGTTTTTCTGGTAAGACTGGTGAATTTCAAAAACACTGGTTATTATATTGTTGTATTTGTATCTGATATTTGTTTTTTTTTTATCAATACATTATCTGTATATTAACTTGTCATGGTTATCATATCGTTGTATTTCTATCTGATATTTGGGGTTTTCACATCAATACATTATCCATATATTAATTTGTCTTGGTTATCATATCGTTGTATTTCTATCTGATATTTGGGGTTTTTCACATCAATACATTATCCATATATTAGTTTGTCTTGGTTATCATATCGTTGTGTTTCGATCTGATATTTGGGGTTTTTCATCAATACATTATTTATATATTGACTTGTCATGTTACATATTGTTGTATTTCGATCTGATATTTGGGGTTTTTCTGTGTATAGATATTTTATATATTAGGTATATAATGAAGTAAATCAAATGTTGGGTTCATTTGGTAAATAGTGTGTATCATTGGTGAATACTATTTATATATGCCCACCTGTTGATGAGATGTATGACCTATAATTTCTGCCTTACATTCTTACATTTGGTAGAATTATTTCTAATGGGAAAGTGAGGCTATACTGCTGATGTTAAGATCACTCATCCATTTTTGTGAATTCTCGACACATATTATTCTTATGGAAAGTTGGTATGTCTTGACCCTGATTCAAGGTCCAAAATCTGATCTGAGGTGGACAAAGATGGAATATACTTGTTAAGGTCACATTTTTAATACTTTTTGTTCAACTTCTTTCTTGACTTAAGTTCCTGGTGGAAAGGCCTCTGGACATGGCCTTATCTCAAGATCATGGCAAGGTTACCTTGAACTTTGATATAATTTTTGTCTGACCCATTTTATAATGCTTTATTTGTTCAACATTTCTGACTTTGTACTCTGCCTGTTATCATATAAATCCTTCTTAAAGACGTGGGGATAGTATGTACCATTTGTGGATCTCTTTTTAAATTATTAAAACATACTTATATCTGTATTGGGTTTCATGAGATACATGTATGTAGATGTGTGTATTCAGTAAAAGGCTCTGGAAATTAAAATGATAAATTAACGATTGAAATGATTTTTAAATCAGATTTTAGATGAAAAAAATAAATCATACTTATTTACATTTATTTATTAATCAACATTCTTTATCAGACATTTGGGGCATTCGTTGCAGAGTAGTTAGAGTATCCCGCTTTGAACCATGAAGTCTAACTTCTGGTCAGCGAGGTTCGAGGCCCATTGGAACCTAACCTAATTTTCATGAGAAAGTTTGCCAGTTTACTTGGGGAAGGTCGGTGGTCACTTCCCAGGTACAATTGTAATTAGGTTATCTCCTCCATCTTTAAAAACTGGCCACTACCACATAAGTAAAAATTTGTTTATTGTGTTGTAAAACACTATTAAAAATTAAAAAAATTATAAGACATTTAGATATCTGGGTAAATATTTTAATGAAGCCTTCCGTTAATAGAATTGTTTAGGTTTATTACTCTGTCTTACACATTTGTAATATAGACCTTAATGGTGTAGCAGAGATCCAGTCGACAGGGGGTGTTTACTCCAGTCTCGTACCTGTCCTGTGTTTACCAGATTTTATACCATCTCTTGGACTACCTGGTGGTTCCTACTGTGGTATCCATACTTTTTACGAGGTGACTTATGTCACTCTCGTTTAGTTGGGATAAAAAAAAACAAGATGTCTGACAGCCAAAAACTACAGTTTTGTTGAATTTAGCGAATACTACAAACTATCTCTCATCGGATCATGAAAGAGAACTTTAATTTGTGATCCTTGATTTGTTTTGTTATATTTGTATTTATTAACTTACTGGCCAGTTCATATCGTGTCATGTAATCCTAACCATTGGTTGTGCATTTTACACCATTTATTGGTTGATGTTAAGTTTTGAAGTTTAAGATGTGATATTGTAAGATTTAAATAAGGTGCTAATCACATGTTTTACAGCATTTAGATCGATTTAAAAGACTTAGAGTTATCAGAATTTTAGGTTGAAAGGCTTTGAAAAAAAATGGATGAAAATCTGTAACACGGATTTCCAGAGGTCTGTGTTTATTCCAATGTTCACCAGATTTGTATATACATCATGGACATCCTGAAGATTAATACTTTAGTATCTGAAATTTTTATATAGAATTTTAAAGAATGTTGAGTCGGGTATTGTAGATTGTTTAGCAACAATTGCTGTATGTAAATAAATAGATACAAATTTTATAACTTAGTATAAAAAGTTGACATAAATCAAAATTTGTAAAATAACTTGCCAGATGCCAAAAATAGAAAATGTATCATTTTTCTTATTTTTGTACATCATTTTAATGACTAAAAGTATCATTTTTAATCCCAAAAGATAGTATTATTGTGGAATTTAATAAGTTCTATAAATATTTGTTCAATGAATAGCTTTTTAGCTCCCTTGGACCTGACATTATAAAACTTGAGAATTAACCTTTGGCAAAAGGTTGGACATGGCACCTGGCAGACTTTTCCATTATGATGTCACAATTAAATGACAAGTCAAGCATTTACTTGCTTATGACATCACAACTGTATGACGTCAAATGAGCACCTGGAGAACCATCTGTCCGACTTTTGATGATAGGTTTTACAACTTTACTCAGCTGATTCAATGAGCAGGCCCTGGTCGTATTGCCATCCACTTGCTTGTGTTGACTTTTGTATATTAGATATTTTCTATAATTTTTGTTTGAAACCGCTGACTCATTTGTGAAAAAAATCTATGATGTATATGGTACGTAGATTCAACTTTGTGATTTTTATGCTCTCCTATGAACCAATATGGCTGTTGTTAATATAAATAGAACAAAAGCCTATTTGTAAGTCAGTGAGTGATACATGCTCTTATCAGTCTCTAGTTTCATATGATGTTAGTAACATGTACTTTGTTTCTCATAGTATAGGTAGTAGTATACCTAACCTTTTCAAAATTTAAATACTTTACTACTATTTTCTGTATGCCTGTAACTAATATATCAGTGATTAGATTAAAAATTTAAAAACTATATAACTACAACAGGATTTATTTGGAAAGATATGTGAATTAGTTCAATATGTAATATGTTTAAGGTATGATATACAATGTATGTGTGATATCATGATATGTGAATTAGTTCAATATGTAATATGTTTAAAGTATGATATACAATGTATGTGTGATATCATATTGACAAGATTAAAGCTATACTATTGTATATTACAACATATGAAACAACACCGATATGTAATGGATTAAGGAATGTTTTGGAACTACTTTTTATATCAATGGGACCAACTTTTTATATCAACGGGACTAACTTTTTATATCAATGGGACCAACTTTTTCACAATTTGTTTACTGTCTGTACAATCTACACAAAATGCATCTGACCATTTTATTCAAATTCCATTGATTGATGTGACTTGTAAATTTCTATATCTTAAATCTTACATTTGACAATGTTAGATTACAATCTCCATATACTTGACAACATAACATAGATCTCCGTCTTTCTTATTTTTTAGAATTTACAAGGATCTACAAACTGACTTCTTGAATGTACAGCTTCATATGACTAGTGTAGAAATTGAATATAAATTGTGGTATTAATATACAGACAGGATAATTCTAATCTAGTTTGTTGTAATCAAAATGATGTGCCACCTTTAATTAGAGGGCAAACTATTATTTTTGTTTTGTATTATTTTATACTTGTTAAGAATTCATAATTAATTTTGTATACTCGCATGTATTCTTACTAAAGTTATTTTGTATCTGGTTATATTAAAAATGTATAAATAAAACATCACAAGCTGGTCTTGTAAAGAGTACAGTACTATTGTGGACTTTTTATCACTGTAAACCGCTTATAGCGATATATAAATTATAAACTCACGTGCCAAAAGTACCTCATTTTTTTTCATTTTCCCATTTCTTTTTATGTTATATCATTTTTTAAATAATTGACCTGACTCGTATATTCAATGGAATTTTGTAAACTTTTGCACAATTGTGTGAAATTCTGTTGACTGTCTTTCTAAATTTATTTAGAATATATCAATTTCATATTGTAACATATTTTATGAAACGGTAAAGTTAGGACATGTTTTTCAAACACCCTGTGTAAGTGACAAGCGAAATTTGTAGCGCCATTTCCTTCGTTCCTAGTAGTGTCAACAAAATGCGTATTGCAATAA